>OX359267.1:45204291-45659291 GCA_947179155.2 Hedera helix | reverse complement strand
ACGGGCCAAAGAGAACATTCAATATAGCACCAGCGGTCATGATTATACCAGATTCAGCCTTTGGTCATAATCATACCAAACAACAGTTCATCTATGCACTACGGGCCAAAGAGAACTTTTAATATAGCACCAGCGGTCATGATTATACCAGATTCAGCCTTTGGTCATAATCATACCAAACAACAGTTCATCTATGCACTACGGGCCAAAGAGAACTTTCAATATAACAACAACGGTCATGATTATACCAGATTCAGCCTTTGGTCATAATCATACCAAACAACAGTTCATCTATGCACTACGGGCCAAAGAGAACATTAACCACGTGCCATAAAAGACACCGAACAGATGTATCGCCTTTAACCTAGTATATCGCCTTTAACCTATCATCTGTTCAACAAATATATCGCATCTGTGCCCCCGGCCACAGATATTCACAACAGCTTGATTCTTGATAATTAATACAAATAACAGTGATACAAATGATGAACAGAAGAACAGGATAAACAATAAGTATCGGAAGTTTACTTTGTGCAGATTCAAATAATGTCCAAATTGTCAACATGATGTGGAGTGAAATTTAAAAATGTTATTCAAGATTCTCAGTTCAGAATAACGGTTACAGTTCAATAGAAAGATTCAGAAAATAGGAAGGTTCAGTTGAAATTCAACTATTATGGAACATATAATATTTTCAGGAATTATAGAAGTAATAGTTTCATAATAAGTTTCGATTCAGGAGTATGAAAGAAAATAATATCCCTTACCGTAGCAAGTTCAAGAGTGTAAAAAAAAAAATGACATTTCTTACCTTATCTGGTGACTGGATATTGATAAAAATGAGATTGATCAACCTATATATTTATAATAAAATTAGTAATTACAACATGTAAACTTCAAAGTGTATGATAACTCATATATTATGAACTATCAAAATTATATATATCTAACATAATTTTTGTAGTATAAAATACCAACTTTAAAATAGTTTTAAAATAATATTCCAAAATAAATCTTCCAAAGAAAGCTTTTAAAAATGAATCTTCTCAAAGAAGTGTCTTCTAAAGGAAGATTTGTGAATACCGTGAAAAATAGGAATTTATAAAATTACTACTCTTTAATAAAAGACTTACTTGAAAAATTCATGCACTCCTTTTGGCTTTCAAACTCTCAAAATAACCTTACTATGCTCAAAATTCTCTCACAATAAACTTATAGAAAAATTTATGTATTTTAGATATGATTTTCTTATTCAGCAAATGGGCCTATTTATAGTAAATGAAGTCACTATGCGTAGCACGCCAAGGAAGGAAAAAAAATGAGGGCTGCGCCGCCTAAGGCTGCGCAAACGTTTTAAAAGAAATTTTCAATACTTGCACAGTAACTTTGCACAGTAACTTTAAAATTTTCAAAAAGTGAACAGTAATGAACAGTAACTTTTGTCGGCAGATGAACAGTGACTTTCCCGAGATGAACAGTAACTTCCGTCAGTGAATAGTAACTTTTCCGGGAATGAATAGTAAATTCCGGGAGTGAATAGTAACTTTTGAAAAATAAAATTTTTATTTTTCCTGTGGGTCCAACATATAAAATAAAATAATGCTACAACAATAATTCAACAATAATGTAATAAACACGTTACAGATTATTATTAATTTAATAATATAAATTACAGTATATTTGCAACCGTGACAATTATTAGGTTCAATAATTTTAAAAACAGTGCAGCAACAATTATTGAGTCAATGATATGAAATACAGTGTAATGACAATTATTGAATCAATAATGCAAAATACTGTGCAACAACAATTATTGAATTGATAACATAAAATATTATGCAGATCAATTATTGATGAAATGATGCGCAACAGTTACGGTGTCAATTATCAAAACAATAGTATGAGACACTGTGCAATACCGCGTGCTACTGTAGAGTACCGTGTGCTACAGAAAATACCATAATTTACCGTATGCTACTATTCTTTTATCACCGGTATTTTAACAGTTAACACCGTTGACTATTTTTATTTAAAAAGGTTACTTCTGTCGTTTTCTATATCCGACAATTATTCCGTTGTGGGGTCCACCAATAATTAGTTATTTCGGCGCCGTCGTACGGCCCGAATATTCCCCGACAAAACGAATATTGTCCGACAAAATAAAATTTACACATAACATCCTTAACTTTCAATTTCGTTAATTTAACCACTTACTGTTTCAGGAAAAATATATATGAAGAAAAATTAATTTTTATATTTCATAAAATTCGGGGTCTTACAAAGGGTTGCTTGCCATTAGCTACCCATTGTTGGATGATTAACAAATTTTTTATACTCAGATAAGTATAAAATACAAGACTAATGTTAATTTCTTATAATCACTTTGAATTTTTTTAAATTAATATAATTCATTTAATTTATTTTTTTATAAGAAATTATAATTAGTACTCCATTTGATTTTTAAATTACATATAATTTTTTGAGAAAAATTTGTGAAATTCTAAAATATAAAATTGATATAATTTTTTAAAATTTAATATATGCAAATTGAAATTATTTTATACTAGTTAAAAAGAACTACTAGTTAAAATATTCATTACTTGTAAAAACATAAATGAAATAATATTAGTTTTAAAATTTAAAATTTCGGAAATTGATTTCAAAAATTTAAAATATATCTTTATTTTAAGAATGAAGGTAGTATTACTGCTATTTAGATAATTTATAATAGATAAAATTAATTGATTAAACTTAAATAAATTTATATTAATTTTTAAATTAAAAAATATTTTAAAATCAAAATTATTCTTATATTTTAAAGCAGAAGGAGCATATTATTATAATATCAACGCTAGAAAGCATACAATATCTGAATAAAGAATGTAGTGATAATTAGTCGAGTACCAGTTGTTCCTTTTCTTTAATATTATCCAAAATAAAGTAAGACTAAATACATTAATGACACTAGAGAGAGCACATGGTAGTGTGTCCCAACTCGCAAGTGGGCTGTTTTCTCTCTCATTCGAAGATTGTGTTGTCATTTCTTCTAAAGGTGCGTGGTACATTTTAGTGCGATTATAAAATCTAATTATATAATACAATTAATATTATAAAAATGATTGGCATTATGATTAATTAAATCGTTCAGTTATTAATAATTTTAATTAACATTTTATGATTATAATTTTTTTTTGATTAATATATTATTGAACCTCTAGCGGCAAAAAATATATTCATTTTAATATCAGCTTTTGAATATTATAATAGACGGTATAATAACTGATTGTTATGGATGGACTCTCACATATAACCGTTGTTGTAACTAAATGTATGGTTCGGTATTTTTCGATTTATTGAATTTTTTATTAGCTACTTTTTCTTGTGATTTTCCCCCTATTTTTTTTTTTTTTCGTTTTTTTTTCTGTTCTTCCCTAATTTCTTGTGAATTTGGTTACAATATTCTAAATTCTTTATATGAGGTTCTTTGCATGGGGATTTATCACTTTTTTCAAGCTTAACATACCCTAAAGCATATTTCCCTAAATCAGACATGTTCATCCACATTTATAGAAAGATTGTGCACAGGTGTGAGAATTTGGGGGGGAGGGGGGAAGAAAATAGAATAATTTTGTAATTACTATGTTTTTGCAAAAGATTAATTGGTACTCAAAGTTTACTTATTTTTTTGTTTATTAGTATGGACTTAAATAAAAAAAAATAAACTAACGATAGACAAAATATTGGGTTACGTCTGTGGAGCATGTTAATAGAACTTGGAAATATTGTTTACATAAGTTAATTTCTAAATTTTAGGAATTCTTTTCTGCTCATTTATTGTTCATATATGTAAGACTTTGTAAACCTAGGGAGTCGCTTATGATTAAATTTAGTAAATTTTATAACAATAACTTATTTCTTTTCTCCTTTTTGTTAATGTCATAAAACACGTGAATAAGTCACAAATATCAATTAAATTTATATTTGGTGTCCACTAACTGTTGTTACGACTCTTTTTCTTATTATATGTTATTCTATTTGAAAGAATTATCTTTTCAATTTCTTGTATTGTAATTTTTTTTTATTTAATAATTTACAGTTTTAATATATTTCAGTCGATTAGACTGTTTGATTATAACAAATAAAAATAAAAATAAAAATGTTTATGCGTTTAATAAAAATTGAAACTATAACACTAATTAAGATAAAATTTTGAATCTCAAATACAGTCCTCCTATAATCACCGGTCCACTAGTGTGGGTTAATGATGGATGTGTTTATCAAAAGTTTTTCTCCTTTTGCATTTTCTATTATTTCACAGTTACTGATTAATTTCAATTGAAAAGGAATTTATTAAGAATTACATGTTGATGGCAATTGAGAGTCTGAATCATATCCTTAAACATAATGATAAGATGCCACTCACAGCTCTTAAAACACACACATTTTCTTTTGGTTGCCCTAATTATATCTTTTGGGAATAGAAAGAAAGCTGCCAGTGTGGGGTGGTGCATGAACAGCAGCAAAGAGTCTGTTTTTGGTACTTGAAGTAGAGTAGTCTGTTTTTGACTAAATTAAATAAAGCCAAACAAGATCTTCCACTGGGTAAGACTTTGATTAAAGCCATGACTTACACCACTCAAGAACAAAACCAATGCACAGAGAGACGTACATACTATTCAATGAATGAAAGAGAGAGAGAGAAGTTAAACGTTATCATCCATTTTGGATATGCTCCTCCCACTCTATAAACTTTTAATATTTCACGTGCGTTATCTAACATCTATTTTAATAATAGTATTTCTGTTTTAAATTATTAAATTAATATTAATTTAAAAAAAATTAATATTGAATATTTTTAAATTTAAAATTGAGATGCATTCATTTAGTTTATATTTATTTAATTATGAATATTGTAAATTATTTAATTTTTTTAATTAGTTATAAGATTTATTATTTTAAAAACTTAAATGAATTATGTCAATTTTAAATTTAAAAATATCTTAAATTAATTTTTAAAAATTTAACAGTAATTTTATAATTCAAAATGAATAAAGTATCTCTTTTAATATTTAAGATTAATTTTAATTTTTTAAGTCAATTTTAAATATTTTTAATTCAAAAGTGATGAATAAATATAAAGGGTAAAAATATCAGAAATTTTACGAATTATTACCCTTTGATGTTTAAAAAATGTAAAAACCATTTAAAATAACATAGGCATAGGTATTTAATTTACAAATTTACCTACTCCTATTATTTTGTATGTTCTTTATATTAAGTACAATAAGATTATTAAGTGAAGATTAATTTTTTTTTAATATTTTCACAAAGAAAATTAATATTTTTATAAGATTTTATTCACATAAATAATAAGTGAGACCCACTTTTATATGAGTAGAGTCTTGCGAAAATATTAATTCTAAAAAAAAAAATTAACATAATTGTGACTGCCTTTACTTTCACTGTACCTTTTTATTTAAAAAAAATAAAACAAAACAAAAAATAACCAAACAGACAATCTTCACGGGTGGGAGAGATTTTTGGAAGTATGTTCTTCTGCTTGAAATTCTTCTCCAGTGGGCTACGTTTTTTGAGTGTTGAATTCTACTGAAATGTGGAAGTGATAGGGGGAGAAAAAGGCTATTTTCTACATATATAGGAAAGGAATCCCAATCTTCTATAGGAAAAAATATATATATATATATATATATTTATATATATATATCATAATTTCCCACTTATTGGAAAATGAGAATTAGTTATTTTTTTAATAGACTTTTAGGTTACAATATTAGGATTCCTATATAAGTCACATTTAAGTGTATTATTCAACATTAATTTTTATCGACTAAAATTCATCATTAAGAAAAAAAATAAATCTAAATGTGTCTTTTCCGCGATTTAATATTCCTCACAAAAAATATCATTAAAATGAAACTCTTCTTTTTGAACATCAGAACATAGATAGTATAATTGTTCCGACATAAGGCAATTTTAATTTGGCAATACCATTTCCAATTTTTTTTTTTTTTTTTGTTAATGATAGAACCTGCGGTCACTATAATCATCAAATGTATATAAATACTTCACAAAATACTGTACACCGAATAAATTTATAAAATTGATATTTTTATAAATTAATTTAATATTTTCACAAGTCAATTTTATTTAATTTTATAAAAATATCAAATTAATTGGTAAAAATATTAATTGCCTAAATTTATAATAAATTATGTATACACAACGACTTCAAAGCTTCCACTAAATTTTGAATTCATGAGTCATATCCAGACAGAAATCCTACATGAAAAGACTTTCCTAGTGGGATTTAAAATAAGGACGTAATTCAGGGAATTATTTTCCTTTTGAAAGACAGGAATCCTTGGCCCTCTTTAAAGATACCCGCACTCCAATCACCATGTCTAAAGAAAATGTACCATGATGTGATGAATATTCCTAAATAATTAATTTTATATACAAAAAAATAATATGGGAGTCTTACTATTTAAATTATTCAGTGTTTTTTTTTTTTTTACATCATTATTTAACTATAATAATATTTGTGCACATGTTAAATTACTTTTACTGAACATCAATTTACATATGCATCACTAAACTGATTTTTTTTACAATCACATTACTATACTGATTTTTTTTATAAAAATAGAATTTTTCGTCCAAGTCTATTAAAAATTAATGGACTGCTGATGTGTAATGTCACGTGGCATTTCAATACAGTGATGCGATTGTAAAAAAAATCAATTCAATAATATATATATAAATTGGTGTTCAATACAATTGAGAAAAAATAATTTAACCCATTTACCCACTACTATTCATGCTTATTTTTGTACACATAAAATTACTCATTTCGAAATACTTGAGCACTAACCCCTCTCTCACACAGCCACAAACAAACATGCTCACAGTAGCCAGTACGTACTACCTATGGCCCTTATGGGCTTGGGCTTCAGATGTATTCTATGTTAAGGCATATTAATTAGAATTAGACCTGATAAACATATCAAACCAAAATAGTCCAATTTTTTATGGGCTGAAAAAATAAAACTCATGGTCCACTTGGATTGGCTCGTACATTTTATTATTATTATTATTATTACAATTATGATACATAATTTGAAACAATTACTATACCTTGTGTGAGCATCTATATTTACACAAAGATTATTCCAAGTCAACATATTCATATGAATCATATTGTAGGGTACAAGCATGATTTCTTGAATGTTTTGAAGGCTTCGGCAGGTTCAAATGTAAATAATTAAAGAAAGGGAGATTCAAATATGGGCCTGTAGCCAAGTTAAAATTTTATGGTTCTTGGTTTATGACTTCTCCACCTTTTTTATTTTTGGAAATTCTATCCGTTTTGTTTTTGTACTTGTATTGCCTCTTTATTGAATATGTACACACCAACATCTTGTAGTTTATAATTCTCAAATATTTATGTATAATATAGATAATATGTACTCGGTACTCCCTTGATGCTCCCAGTAATGCATTAAGAGCCATCTCTATTCTTATATGCTATGTAAAGTTTAAAAAACAGTTACAAGTTGATTGTAAGAACTTTAAAATTCCAAAATTATGTAGTAATAAATAAACCCAATTATATCTTTATATGCTTCCCCGAAATTAAGGAAAACACATAAGACCATTTTGGAACTTGAAAGTCAAGAACATGATATCATATTAAATTTTGATACTCCCTCCATTCTAAAAATGAGTTTTATTTATATGTCCCACGTAGTAATAATATCATCTGTTAATTTTTTAGAGAAGAATAAGCATAAAAGATTTACAAATAAATATCATAATTGATAACCAAAATAAGTGATATTACATAAGCAAAACAACACTTCCATAATTTGAATTCAAATAATACCTTTTACATAGTCCATACAAGTAGAAACCGTAATTTATATATGTCAATCTATTAATGAACTCAAACAGGTGGTTTATATACTCAAAAAAAGGTAAAAAAAAATGTCAAACAATTTAAATATATATATATATTATCCTGTGAGCTGAGTCAAAACGACCCAAATTTGCACAAGCTTAATTTTAAAAGCCCAAAGCCCTTTTTTGTCAAACGGGTCAACTCGACTCATAGGTCTGGGTTAATTTTACCTGGTCTAATTAGAATTTAGAAAAGGACATGATGTGGGGCAACTTAACTTTTTGTTTGGAGGGAGGTTGGTAAGCAAACAAGTTTGATGTGCATTGACCATATGAGTTATGGTTGTTCCAAGGCATATGGTTGTGACGGATAAGCGCACACATTTTAAGGTCACCAGTTTATGTCCGACTCGCTCCTCTTCCTAATGAAATCTGTATTTAAACGAAAATGAAACTTTTTACATTTACTTTTATTTTCAACTTGCTGTAACCATCTCCATACTCCCGAGTCCCGACCAATTTACAGTTCAAAATGTTCAATTTGAAATATTAGTCCTAGGACATGCACGATATTTTAAATAAAAAGTGGAGATAGGCTTAAAAAGATGATCAAATCCAAAAATCTATCAAAAATATTGATATATGGTTTCTCTTGAAATTCTGTATTTCATTTTTCATAAACCACTTGTGATTCGAGAAGAATGGAACAAATATTGGGACAGCAGTGGGACTCCTCCATAGCCGCAAGAATAGAACAACATCGCAATCAAATAATTTAAAATCTGACAAATTTATAATAACAGTAAATATCGACGTGTGTGAATACATGAACATTTAGGGAGGAAAAAAAATCCTAACATTATCATTATATCTAAGTGATTTTACATTAATCACAATCTAAAGATTATTTTCCAATAATTTATCCAATGCCGAGAAGATTCATAATACAAAATAAATGAAAACTTAAGTCTGGTTTTGAAGCGCTAGATTTAATAATAATATAGCTAAAGTTGTAAAATCTTGTATTAAGATCACAAAACTATGGTCAGCAATTTTCGATCCAAACAGAAGTTCACATTCCAGTCTATGAACTTGACCAAGGGAGAGATAATATACTGCTACAAGATCACCAAATTTTCTATTCATCAGACTAATTGATAAGGCTATATTACAACCTTTTTTGTACATTTTCTTGTATCAAATGCCGAAACAAAACATTTGTGTACAAAGGGCATTTCAAGCCACAAGTTGAGGCCGTCAAACAATCTCCAAGACTTCATTACTTCCAAGACTTCCATATAGAACAAAAAAGAATTCCATATAGAACAAAAAAGAATGAAAAACTTGAGGGGGGAAAAGTCAACTGTACGCGAAGAACGATATAAGGTAGTGTACAGTTTCTCTTATTTTACAGGGATTGGTGTGTAGGAACCATCTCTTTTCTTGTAGTGCAAGAATTCTCACTTTCTGCTTCAGATCATTGCAACAGTTTCCAGTGAGTTATTTGCAAAGTTGTTTCCAGGACCAAGGGAGCATCAATTTGCGCAAAACTGTTAGGAGTTTTGGATCGCCTGAAGTTCTTCAGAATGGCGATGATTTACAAAAGAGCAATAAAAGGAATTAGATCAATTGAAAGATTAGCTTCTAGTTTTATTTGCTGAAGGGTAATTGTTTGGCTCCACGCTCCACAGCATCTCTCCATAACCTGTACCTTACTCCCAGCTTATCGTATGATACTGGCCAATTCCATACATTTTCCCCATTGATCATTCGGTCCTGTTGGCCAAGTACAAGCCGTAGATCCTCATTCAGAACCTGTCGTAAATCAGAAGTTAGAATTTAGCTAGAAAATTGAGTAGAGAAATGAACCCAATATAATCATTAATTCCCACTAAACAGGAAACTTGCATGTAATCAATAACGATGGAAAAAGCAATGTTTATGTTGAAAAGATTATAAGGTTTGTATTGCTGTACTTGGAAAACAAGGAAAAAGAGGCCAAGCTGAGCAGCTGTCTGCAAATTTGGTTTCTGCCTAAATCACAGAATCCAAGCTTTAATTTATAGCATACTGTTGGCCTTGTCTACCAATGCCTTATAGCCCTCAAATTTTTGAGAGAAACACGACTTGGATTTCAAGTAGGCTAAGACAACTTATTCCTTACAAACAATGGCAGTAAACTATAAATGCAATCAGACTCGATGTTAATCCCCCCCCCCCCCCCCCCCAAAAAAAAAAAATCTCACTAAATGTTTGTAACATGTTCCAAAAAAGAACTAGCCAAATTCACTGGTCAGTACTCTTGGTAATTATGTATGTCCTGGAGCTATCTTAAATGATACGCCTACATCTACAAAGACTACTAGTTGGGAACAAACTTCTACCTTTTCTGCAAAATGCCTCCATAAGTAATCAATGAAAGGGACGTGCTGGAGTATGGGAGCAAAATCCAGGGACATTCTGTACAATAACCTTGTCTTCTGCTTAGATGATGGCAAGCATACGTGAAGTTGGTGAAGGTGTGTAGCGCACTGCTTGGTGCTCTGCCCCTCCAATTTCCCCGGCTTTGAAATTCCAATGGTTGATAGCACGATACAAGGTGGCTGAAATTCCATATCTATTGGATAGGGGTCCCAGTATCCTTGAAGGCCTGATGCAGGTGTCAAGAATTTCACCAAACTGAAACAAGCATGCAACATCGGTAAGTTCTTATATTCCTTTATGAACATGTGGCTTCTTCAGATTTTAGTCCTTGTGTTCAGAGCTCATTTAATCAGAATAAGGAAATATTAATAACATCAAAATCATTAAGGTAATGTTTTTCCTCCATGGATTTAAAGAATGGATGAAGGAAAAGGGGACATGCATTCCACGTGGAGAAAAATTAAGCTTATTTGATTCTAAAAATATTAATACCGACTTTTTCACAAATCTTACTATGATTTTATATGCTTTGATTTTATCAGGATCTCAAGTGTGCCAAGGAAAAACTGTTTTGAAGCTTTTCCTAAGAAAATGGGATTTTATCACTTTATGTGCAGGTCTTTTAGACTCTTGACATCACCTTTGATGTGCAATATAAATTAACGCTATGTTTGGCAACTCATTACCAACTTTAGGAATTGGAGCTGAGAGCACATTTGCAATTCCGTTGATTTGAAAGTTAGTTAGAATTTGGCACTTAATTCAAATTTGAAGGCATCAAATTGAGTAGCCAAACATAGCTTAGGATACGTTATTATGATTCTTCTTTGATGGCTTAGTTATTTAGATCATTTTTAATGATTGTGGTAACAAACCTGGGAACACTCCATCCCTTGGCAAAAGTGGAAGTGTGAGTAAAAGGAGCATGTGCAAGATCCAAGAGGTTGTCCAAAAGGAGCCCGTGTTCCACCGGAAGTTCCATCACAATCTGTAATTCCCAGGGACATCAAAATGATGAATAATTTTCCATTAGAACGTTTAAGCATGCAACATGTATTTTTCATTTTATAATAATTATAGAATATAAATGTAAGTTAACTAACCTCAGCATGAATCTTAAACCCTGGAGGAGGTTGTAAAGAGGGAATTGTGGCTGTAGGAGGGTCATTGCCTGGCCAAATCCATATCATTCCTTCTTGCTCAAAGCATGGCAATGCTTTTATCTTCACATTTACGAATTTTGTTGAGGGCATTTTCTCACATGTTCCATCTGTTGAGTATTCCCATCCTGAAGTTCATTTATTTCAGAAGTTGAAAAGTTAGATTCTTCCCGTAGATGATAAAGAAGTTTATTTAGTTCCTATTTTATTTAAGCGAAGTTTCTGATATGACTTGAAAACCTTGGAGCAATTTTTCTCATTCTTACCATGATATGGACATTTGATCCGACCCTTGTTGACTGAACCAAGGTCAAGAGGACATGCTCTGTGAGCACAGGTGTTTTTTACACATCCCGGTTTCCCATCCTTTCCAAGGAAAATAACCCAAGGTTGTTCAAAACAATCAATGGGGATCTGAAAGAGGACATTCATAAGGCAATGTAAGAAGAAGCTAACTAATCTATAGAGGAAACCAGCTAAAAATTTATGTTGATTTGAGAGGCTATCCCATCATGGTGCTGAGCAATTATCATTTTATAATTGAAAGATAATGCAAAACTATTAAAATCTTTTATTTCTTGTTTCATTTTTTTTTTATTGTAGGACAAGTCCACTTCTTAATTTTGGGTGATAACAAAAAGTCCAATTGGTAGCTCCAAAATTGTAGTTAGACATTTTGATTGCACAAAATTTTGACGAACTGACTTACCATGGTGTCATCTTTCAGGTCAGATGAGAAAGCAACAGGATACCAAAAGTTTTTCAGACGAGGATTGTAAGGTTGGACTGGACCAGACACATTCAGGCCTTTCTGGGGTATCCTTTTTTTAGCAGCATCCAGACTTTCTGTGGAAGTACTAGGAGCAGGGGATATACTGTCGGTTTCTGTTGTGCTTCTGTCTTGCAACAACCTATCATTCACCAATTCTTCCATAAATGCTAGCTTATCTACAGCAGCCCCAACCCTTGCTTCAGATATATGCACCTGCCAATATTTGTGAAACAAATGTTGAATTGGCTACAAAATATTATGCAGTGTATGATAGTTGATGATGCAAATAAAAGCGATCTAACCAAAATCAAACCATGTGGATGTGGAAGCTCAGTAATAAGAATATCAGAATAAAAACAAAGAGCTAATATAATATCATTTAAGCCAAAATTTCAGACCTGTTTGTGTGCTCGTGCAAGCTCTTCTTGAAGCTCTGCAAGTTCCTTCTTAATGGTGCCAATGGATTTGTATTCACGGGCCAGAGGGTTTAATACATCCACAACCTACACAAATATCTCTGAGTGAGAATACCCCCAAATAACATTCATAATTATATGGAAAGAAAACTTGAGCAAATAACAATTTCTTGTAAAACCCTAGACAGACAAATATATAGAAAAGATGGGTGAAGACAAGTATAACAAAGTTAAATAACGAAAGCAAAATACATAAGTAAATCTAAAACTTTGAAAGAATATATCAAAACATAGAAAACCCAACTTTTAGTTTGTGAAATATTTAAAATTAAGAATGATATAATAATAGAGACCTTTTCATGAAGAAGCATGATTGTAAGAAGATCCTGCCGAGCCCGCCAATCACAGTACTGTATATCGAATCTAGCCACTTCTAGAGCTTGATTTACATCCAAAAATTTTCCTTTAACCTGTGGGACTTTAGACCTGGGTTCTTCAACATCAAAGAGTGTGCCCCAAGGGCTTTTCTTGTCCACCAGCCCGCTTTCCTCCCCTAATATAGCAAACACCCTAAACCCACCTTTGAAACCCTGAATACCGCACCCAACAATAGTTCAACAAAAAACAAATTAAGAACAAGCTAACACAAGTATAAAGACAGGCTCCACACAAGCAAAAGCCAAGAAAAGCATTGTGGGGGGAAAAAAAAGATAAACCAAAGTAGCAAGCCTCCTGCATTGAATCAAGTATGCAACTAAGTAACATTTTAGCACAAGCATTGATAAAATAAGTATTGTCTCGTTAAGCGAATAGTTATCCAACTGTAACAGGGAAACAATAAAAAGTGCTTTTTGCAATTCATAATATATCTAATTCTTCCTTTAGATATAAGGGTATAGTTAATTAATTACATACTCCCTCTATTCAAAAATTAGATATACATTTTGCTTTTTAGTCAATTCTAAAATTAGACACGTTCCTAAATTTAGACAGTAAGATGAAGTTCCTAACATATCTTTACTTATTTTCTAGGTAGATTGAATATTAGCATGCCGTTACTATTACATTTCTAGTAAACTCTAGGGACATGATCGGAAAAAATAAAAATATCCTTAAAATTCATTGTTTTAAAAATATATATCTAATTTTGAAACGGAAGAAGTATAACTTTATCTGGTTAGCAATAACTTTGTCCTTTCATTTTAAATCCCCCTTAAAGAAAAAGTTTCAGATTCTGCCTCTGCTCCGGCATGTATAGTTCAGCAAAAAATAAATAAAAGAGTCGACTGGTGTGGCTTTGGGTCCAGTAGATTCCAAGACAAAAATCATCTAAATAAGTAACCAAAATTAAATAGATCCCATAGCCGCCTGGATAGTCTTCAAACAACAAAAAATTTCTTACTTTTGCCCTTTTGGTGAACTATGAAACTAAATTTAAAACAGGTTCCCCATTAGCTACAATTTTCTACAGTTACCATATAAATTAATCAACTCAATCAGTTTATAGTAAAAAGGAATTCTGATTCTTTAAATTCTAAAACAAGTACTCCATTTAAATCCTAGTCACACAAGACTAAACAAACAAACCAACTATAAATCAACCAATATATAGCACAGTAAGCATATACCCAGACTAATTTAACAAATAATATTTCTATAATCCTATAATTTGTTTTGAAAACCTGATCAAAGCTAGAGTTCAACTAACAAATCAAGACAAAAATATACTTTACTAAATTTTCCTCTCAATATAGCAAATACCCAGAAAAAATTGGCAATAAAAAGAGTAAAGAACTTACCCTTTTGGAATTTGACCTTGAAGATCGGCAAAAAGAGAGAGGAAGTGTTAGAGCTGCTGCTGTAGCAATGGCGGACATGGCGTTTCAAAGCTGACAAGCTCAACCGATAGAGATAGAGATAGAGATAGAGAGAAGGAAAGGGGAAGAGAGAGAAATAAAAAATAGTGATTATTTTGGTGAGGGAGATTTAATGGGCTGGTTTTGTTGATGCTTGGCTGGTGTTGGGCGCGATCTGGGCTTGCCTGCCATGGATTGACAAGTGGAAGAGTGCGGGACTCCTCAGGTTCACTCATGTCCACATGCTCTCGTTGCTATGAGGAAGAGTAATAGAGTATCTTCTCTTTATGGGTCCCATTATCTTGCCAGCTCGGATTTTGTAGATATCTTTGTTTCTCATGTAATTTTCATCCTCATGTTTTTCAATAGATTGATCAACAATGAGACTTGATTATGATTGGAAGGTTTCTCATTGGTGGTTCATATTGCTAACGGGCCTGTTCAGCGCCTACTTATAAGTTGGTCAACCCAACTTATAAGTCGGTTTTAGTAAAATGAATGTTCATTTGCTACTTATATGTAACTTATAATTTGACTGATAAGTCAAAAAAAATAAGCAAGGTTTACTTGCTTATTTTTTTTTGACTTATCAGTCATTTTTTAAGTTCCGGTCAAACCTATTGAAAAGTCTATTTTGCCCTCTTTTATTTTAACATGTTATTTTTAGTGAAGGTTATTTTAGTAATTTTTACATTTTACTTAACTTATAAGTCATTATTACCCGAACACATCCACAATTATTACTTATAATTCCCGACTTATAAGTAAAAATACTCCCGAACACTTTTACTTATAAATCTACTAAAATTTTAACTTATAAATCTACTAAAATTTTAACTTTAAGTCAAAAAAAAAAAGTCATTCCCGAACGGACCCAACGTCCGTTTAGAAATCCTTAATTCTTTTTCCATCTAGTTTCAAATTAGATGTCCTTCTTTTCTTTTTTTTACTATCTATTTATCTATACTTATTATAATAGATTAAAATATTTTGATTGATTCTGAACTAAATTGACTCATAAATTTATTCTTTTTTTAATATACACAAAAAGTCAACTACAAGACGGAGGGAGTAATTAAGAGAGCTTTATGTAACTTATGCATATTGATGCTGTATGACTGTATCTTAAAGTCGAGACTTTGGGCAGCATGATCGTAGTCTTTTTGTATATTTTGAACAAAAATGTGTCAATGTACAATCCTGATTAAGGTATTACTAATTGGACCGGGTGATTCAAAATTCTTAACAACTAAAAATATTAATAAAACTTTTTTATATTAAAGTATTGCAAATTAGAAAGGATTTTAATATGTACTCTTTGAATGATGTAATTAGAAATAAATATTAATATGTATATTTTTGAATTTTCTTTTATATATTTTCTCTAATTATGTCTTCATTAAATAAAAAATGTAATCAGTTTGTGCTTGGCACTCATGAAACTATACTTGAACTTAATTTGTTGATATTTTTATTTTTATTATTTCATAAGATATATATCAGAATCGGTAGATTCTCTCTTTTTGTTGACAACTCATTCATAAGATATATTATAGAATTTGTAAACAATTCAATTTCAATTTATATGTAAATTGTAATTTCTTCTCTTTGCAGGCATTTAATTGTACCTGATCCACTATTTGCAGGAAACTTGAAATGTATTATATATTCATTTGTAATCATCTTTTAATTATTCTTTTTCATTTTTTTTCATTTTTTTTTGTCTTGATTAGCCAATATATTTTATTAAACACTAAAAATGAGTATAAATTTCATTATTAAAAAAGATTATAAGTCTAACTATTTTAATAAATAATGATTAAAATACTCTAATTAAGTCACTCTCTATAGTATTTTTTTTACTAATACTTACTCTGTTTTAAAATTACGAATATAATTTTTTTTTAATTCGGCCCAAAATTAGATATATATTTTTATTTTAGAACAATAAAGTGACATGATTATTTTAACTTGTCATTATTTTTTTACTATCATTTATATATATCATTACACTACTATTACTTTACGAATATCAAGAGTACATATAGTAATTTAAATTATAATTAATAAATAAAATACATTTGTAAATCTCATGTTTGGCACGGGACACCGAGCTATTACTTATTTTAATAACACAAATAACGTTCTATTGAATCAATTAACAGGGAGTTTTTTAGTTGATCCTAAACTGAGTTAACTCATATACGTGAATTTAATTGGTTGACGTTTTTACTTATATATATATATATATATATGAGAATTGATAGATTTAATCTCTTTCTAGACAACTAATTCATAAAATATATAATAGAATTTGGTAGACAATTCAATGAATATATAAATTGATAGTTCTTTCTCTTTGTAAACATTTAATTTTTTCCGATCATCTCTTCATACTAAGCTTAAAATGTATTATACATTCATTTAAAATCCTCATTTAATTATTCTTCATCCTTTTTAAAAAAAATTTATATTTTTTGTCTTGATGACTCAAGATGTTTTATTAAACATTAAAAACGAATATGAATACTATTGTCAGGTAAAATTATATGTCTAACTATTTTTTAATAAATAATGATTAAAATAACATTTCAAAGTGATTTTATATTAGATTTTTAATTAATACTTGCTCTGATTTAAAATTATAGATATAATTTTCTTTTTAATTCAATCTAAAATTAAAGATATATTTAAATTTTGGAACCCTAAAAAGCGACATGATGGCCTTAATTAATCATTATATTTTCACTATCATTTATAGCACTACAGTTAATGTAAATTATAATTTAATAATATAAATTATAATTAATAAATAAAATATAATTATAAATTTCATGCTTGGAACGGGATACCGAGCTAGTATATATAATAAATAAGAAAAAAATCGTCGTTCAACCCTAAGTTTTAGGATTGACCTTTCAACCCTAAAATCTATATATCAATAAAAAATAGCAACAAATTATTTCTTAACCTTAGAATTTAGAAATGATCTTTCAACTCAAAATTTTAGAGAATACCTTAAAATCTACCTGTAAATAAATAATAAAATTTTAATTCCTAGCAAAAATTACGTCCAAAATTTTCACACAGACGTGTATATATATATATATATATAACCCAACCTTAAAACCGGTTAAAGAAAAAAAAACACTAGCCTAATCGATATCATGACTTTTCACACAACATTTATCAATCATGAATATCTAATCGTCAAAATATTATACGTATGATGACTTGTTTGATAATTATTTCGCACAGTTTTTAAATTTTTTTTTATTGTGTCTCTTTTCTTTTCTTTTATTTTATTAGTGGATGATGCAGGTTACATGCTATAGTAATTTAAATGCTAGGATTATTCATCTTTTCTATTTTAACACTGTAATATCAGTAATTTTAAGCGATTTTAAAAAAAATTATTCCAATCGTGATAAATTTCGACCATATCTAAAATATTTAAATTTTTTAAAAATATATTTTTCTAGGAAAAAATCCACTCAAGTATATTTTTCATCTTTTATTCAATTTTATATTTTTTCTATCTATATTCTTATTATTGTAATTATGTACTTACCATTATCTATTATTTTTATATAATTTTTAATTTAGTTAGGTGCTGTAAAATTCATATCATTGTCAATTATATTAAAATTTTATTATTATTAAATTATATAAGTATATAAGTATAATTTTTTGAATTTAAATATAATTTACTATTACATAAATAGATGAATAAATCAATGCATAAACAAATGAATCATCAAATACTATTATTTATATTATATGAATAGATGAATTATTATTATTAAATTTTTATTAGTGAAATAATATATTTTAGAAAGAAATAATTTTTTATATAAGAATTATTATACACAATATTAATCAACTATTGCCATAGTTAATATATTAGTATAGTATAATACCAAAAATATAAATAATACAATAATTTTATAATAAAACTCATACTTCACACGAGGTTATAAGCTAATTATAATTTAATTTTAAAAATATATTTTATCCTAAGAGAGCATGAGAAGTGAGAGATACCTTATTTTCTTGAAAAATTATAATATATTTTTTTACATAATATGAGACAAATGTATTCAATTACAGAAAACGACATCATTTTTATATAATAACTCATGCAATTCTTTGCAGAGTCCCTCACCTTCCATTATGTCTTATCCTAAAATTTAGGAAAAGAATAAATGAAGAGATCTTATCATTAAACTATAACTTTTCTTATTGTCTTTCTTTCCTTAATATTTTGATAAAATCCACATAAATAGTTGAGTAGTCAATAATTTTGATCCATCATAAATAAGGATCAATATTTAGCGTATAGATTATAGTTATTGGACAAGGATTACCTCTATTACATATTCTGATCATCTTCTCTGTTGCACCTTATATTTTTAATTTTCTTAATAAATATTTAGCAATATAAATTTAATTACAACACTAGTGCAACAATTATTATTATGTCATAAAATGTGATATTTTTGTTTTTAAATATGTATTGAGAGAAATTGAATGACAAGTGTAATGAAGGGGATTCTTGTCTCCCTAGAATAATTATAACAATGTTAAGCGTCTCTAGAATAATTATAATTACAAAAAGTATCGTTAAATATATATTTATTTTGTCGATATTCTTTTTTGTTTTGACAATATCGACAACTTTTTTATTTTTGATAGTAATCCCTCCGTTTCAAGATAAAAGTTCTTATTACTATTTTAAGTAGTTCCAAGTTAAATGTCTATTTACCTTAAATAATATATTTTTTTCAACAATTTGTCTATAATATCTTTAGTATTAATTGTCATATTTTTATTCTCTATGCATATTTATGGAATATCATCAATCATGTATAAAAAATTATGCAATTAAATGAGAATTTAAATATAAACAATTTTGTCATTTTATTCTTTTTTTTAATATACACAAAAAATCAATCAAGATTTTTATTCTGTGACGGAGGGAGTAATATAAAGAGATACTATATTCTCAAATTTATCGTTATTATTTTAGTATGACATGATACTACTAAGCTAACTTATTATTATGTTAAAAAAAAATTATAGGATTAAAATATATTCTTAATTTTCATAAATTTTGTGATGATTAGGGAACTATTTAAAAAGAGAGATGTTTAGAGCATGGTTATTAAATCTGGATCGGACTACCAGTCTGACCGATGAAAAACGAAATCGATCAGCCCTCCTGTCTAGTTTAAGTAAAAAAATCAATTTGGTTCAAAATTCGGTGACCCGACAGTTGGATCGGTCGATCCCGTGTGTGACGCCCCCAAATCTAGGCCCACACAGCCCAAACTTGAGTCGTCAAAAGACTACAACAAAATTATTACAACAAAGCATAACGTACAACAATACAGTGGATAATACAACACAACTAAGTCTTCATTATTATTGCCACACTATTTTATAACACGTGAAGACTATGATAGCTATCCCCGCACTCTCACTCCATTCCCCGGCTAGACTCTGTTACGTTTTCATCTCCTGTAATGGAACAAAAGAAAGGGTGAGCTCAAATAGCCCAGTAAGAAATATCATGACTAAGATAATGACGAATAAATTATCATTAGCCTTCAACAGTTGAGTTCTTGATAGAATACAACAGAATACAAGGTGTATATCAAAAACTTCAATTAAATTCTTGAACAATGTTCAGAACAATAATAGCAGCGGAATGAGTAATCTATTAGAAGAATAATGCAGATATAATATCCACTCGCTTTTCTTTTTAGTAAAAACATCATCGACTTTTATCATCTGAAATACCATTAGTCATGATAATAAAAATTCACAGTTCCTGGTCATAATCATGCAAATCAATAGTTCATCTTTGCACTACGGGCCAAAGATATTCAATATAGCACCAGCGGTCATGATTATACCAGATTCAGCCTTTGGTCATAATCATACCAAACAACAGTTCATCTATGCATTACGGGCCAAAGAGAACTTTCAATATAACACCAACGGTCATGATTATACCAGATTCAGCCTTTGGTCATAATCATACCAAACAACAGTTCATCTATGCACTACGGGCCAAAGAGAACTTTCAATATAACACCAACGGTCATGATTATACCAGATTCAGCCTTTGGTCATAATCATACCAAACAACAGTTCATCTATGCACTACGGGCCAAAGAGAACTTTTACCGCGTGTCATAAAAGACACCGAACAGATGTATCGCCTTTAACCTATTATATCGCCTTTAACCTATCATCTGTTCAACAAATATATCACATCTGTGCCCCCGGCCACAGATATTCACAACAGCTTGATTCTTTATGATTAGTACAAATAATAGTGATACAATTGATGAACAGAAGAAACAGGATAAACAATAAGTATCGGAAGTTTACTTTGGGCAGATTCAAATAATGTCCAAATTGTCAACATGATGTGGAGTGAAATTTAAAAATGTTATTCAAGATTCTCAGTTCAGAATAACGGTTACAGTTCAATAGAAAGATTCAGAAAATAGGAAGGTTCAGTTGAAATAATGAAGTTCAACTATTATGGATCATATAATATTTTCAGGAATTATAGAAGCAATAGTTCCATAATAAGTTTCGATTCAGGAGTATGAAAGAAAATAATATCCCTTACCGTAGCAAGTTCAAGAGTGTAAAAAAAAAAATGACATTTCTTACCTTAACACGTGACTGGATATTGATAAAAATGAGATTGATCAACCTATATATTTATAATAAAATTAGTAATTACAACATGTAAACTTCAAAGTGTATGATAACTCATATATTATGAACTATCAAAATTATATATATTTAACATAATTTTTGTAGTATAAAATACCAACTTTAAAATAGTTTTAAAAATAATATTCCAAAATAAATCTTCCAAAGAAAGCTTTTAAAAATGAATCTTCTAATAGAAGAGTCTTCTAAAGAAAGATTTGTGGATACCGTGAAATATAGGAATTTATAAAATTATTACTCTTTAATAAAAGACTTACTTGAAAAATTTCTGCACTCCTTTTGGCTTTCAAACACTCAAAATAACCTTACTATGCTCAAAATTCTCTCACAATAAACTTATAGAAAAATTTATGTATTTTAGATATGATTTTCTTATTCAGCGAAAGGCCTATTTATAGCAAATGAAGTTACTATGCGTAGCACGCCGGGGAAGGAAAAATGGGGGGCTGCGCCTACCCCCCGGCTGCGCAAACGTTTTTTTTTAAATTTTCAATACTTGCACAGTAACTTTGCACAGTAACTTTAAAATTTTCAAAAAGTGAACAGTAATGAACAGTAACTTTTGTCAGCCGATGAATAGTGATTTCCGGGAGTGAACAGTGACTCCGGAGTAACTTTTCCGATGTGAACAGTAACTTCCGTCAGTGAATAGTAACTTTTGAAAAATAATAATATTTATTTTATTTTATTTTATTTTATTTATTCTACCTGTGGATCCAACATATAAAATAATGCTACAACAATGATAACAATAATGTAATAAACATGTTACAGATGATTATTAATTTAAATAATATAAATTACTGTGTATTTGCTACTGTGACAATTATTTGGTTCAATAATTTTAAAATACAACGCACCAGCAATTATTGACTCAATGATATAAAATGCAGTGTAATGACAATTATTAAATCAATAATGCAAAATACTGTGTAGCAACAATTATTGAATTGATAACATAAAATATTATACAACAACAATTATTGATGAAATGATGTGCAACAGTTAGGGTGTCAATAATATGAGACACTGTGCAATACCGTGTGCTACTGTAGAATACCGTGTGCCACAATAAAATACCATAAATTACCGTATGCTACTATTCTTTTATCACCGGTATTTTAACAGTCAACACCGTTGACTATTTTTATTTAAAAAGGTTACTTCTGTCGTTTTCTATATCCGACAATTATTCCGTTGTGGGCTCCACCAATAATTAGTTATTTCGGCGCCGTCGTACGGCCCGAATATTCCCCGACAAAACGAATATTCCCCGACAAAAAGAATATTGTCCGACAAAATAAAATTTGCACATAACATCCTTAACTTTCAATTTTGTCAATTTAACCATTTACTGTTTCAGGAAAAATATATATGAAGAAAAATTAAATTTTGTATTTCATAAATTCGGGGTCTTACAACCTCCCCTCCTTATGAAATTTCGTCCCCGAAATTGACGTACCGGGCATTTCAAAGTTATCCTCCTGATTTCCAGATGTCATACTAAACTGTGGTCACAAAATAATTGTTAGTTCAAACAAACTGACTCATCACTTCATGTCCCTATATTCAAATCAACTCATTAGATAATAAAATCTAATTTAGGTGGGACACACTAGTGACTGATTATATTCGTCTCTCCCCTCCTAGTTCTACCCCAGATCTCCATTAAAGACCATATCCCTAAGCTCTGATGCCAACTGTGACTCTCATCCCACCATAGGGACAGCACCTCACAATGGTACCTATCAGTTTGCCACCTGTACTATAGGCGTCCCCTACGGAGAGTCTGGCTTCGGTGCATCCCCTTTCCCTAGGAAGTCACCAGCGAGAGGCTCGGGGCTCTTCGTTATATGGCTCTGATACCAACTGTGACGCCCCCAAATCTAGGCCCACACAGCCCAAACTTGAGTCGTCAAAAGACTACAACAAAATTATTACAACAAAGCATAACGTACAACAATACAGTGGATAATACAACACAACTAAGTCTTCATTATTATTGCCACACTATTTTATAACACGTGAAGACTATGATAGCTATCCCCGCACTCTCACTCCATTCCCCGGCTAGACTTTGTTACGTTTTCATCTCCTGTAATGGAACAAAAGAAAGGGTGAGCTCAAATAGCCCAGTAAGAAATATCATGACTAAGATAATGACGAATAAATTATCATTAGCCTTCAACAGTTGAGTTCTTGATAGAATACAACAGAATACAAGGTGTATATCAAAAACTTCAATTAAATTCTTGAACAATGTTCAGAACAATAATAGCAGCGGAATGAGTAATCTATTAGAAGAATAATGCAGATATAATATCCACTCGCTTTTCTTTTTAGTAAAAACATCATCGACTTTTATCATCTGAAATACCATTAGTCATGATAATAAAAATTCACAGTTCCTGGTCATAATCATGCAAATCAATAGTTCATCTTTGCACTACGGGCCAAAGATATTCAATATAGCACCAGCGGTCATGATTATACCAGATTCAGCCTTTGGTCATAATCATACCAAACAACAGTTCATCTATGCATTACGGGCCAAAGAGAACTTTCAATATAACACCAACGGTCATGATTATACCAGATTCAGCCTTTGGTCATAATCATACCAAACAACAGTTCATCTATGCACTACGGGCCAAAGAGAACTTTCAATATAACACCAACGGTCATGATTATACCAGATTCAGCCTTTGGTCATAATCATACCAAACAACAGTTCATCTATGCACTACGGGCCAAAGAGAACTTTTACCGCGTGTCATAAAAGACACCGAACAGATGTATCGCCTTTAACCTATTATATCGCCTTTAACCTATCATCTGTTCAACAAATATATCACATCTGTGCCCCCGGCCACAGATATTCACAACAGCTTGATTCTTTATGATTAGTACAAATAATAGTGATACAATTGATGAACAGAAGAAACAGGATAAACAATAAGTATCGGAAGTTTACTTTGGGCAGATTCAAATAATGTCCAAATTGTCAACATGATGTGGAGTGAAATTTAAAAATGTTATTCAAGATTCTCAGTTCAGAATAACGGTTACAGTTCAATAGAAAGATTCAGAAAATAGGAAGGTTCAGTTGAAATAATGAAGTTCAACTATTATGGATCATATAATATTTTCAGGAATTATAGAAGCAATAGTTCCATAATAAGTTTCGATTCAGGAGTATGAAAGAAAATAATATCCCTTACCGTAGCAAGTTCAAGAGTGTAAAAAAAAAATGACATTTCTTACCTTAACACGTGACTGGATATTGATAAAAATGAGATTGATCAACCTATATATTTATAATAAAATTAGTAATTACAACATGTAAACTTCAAAGTGTATGATAACTCATATATTATGAACTATCAAAATTATATATATTTAACATAATTTTTGTAGTATAAAATACCAACTTTAAAATAGTTTTAAAAATAATATTCCAAAATAAATCTTCCAAAGAAAGCTTTTAAAAATGAATCTTCTAATAGAAGAGTCTTCTAAAGAAAGATTTGTGGATACCGTGAAATATAGGAATTTATAAAATTATTACTCTTTAATAAAAGACTTACTTGAAAAATTCCTGCACTCCTTTTGGCTTTCAAACACTCAAAATAACCTTACTATGCTCAAAATTCTCTCACAATAAACTTATAGAAAAATTTATGTATTTTAGATATGATTTTCTTATTCAGCGAAAGGCCTATTTATAGCAAATGAAGTTACTATGCGTAGCACGCCGGGGAAGGAAAAATGGGGGGCTGCGCCTACCCCCCGGCTGCGCAAACGTTTTTTTTTAAATTTTCAATACTTGCACAGTAACTTTGCACAGTAACTTTAAAATTTTCAAAAAGTGAACAGTAATGAACAGTAACTTTTGTCAGCCGATGAATAGTGATTTCCGGGAGTGAACAGTGACTCCGGAGTAACTTTTCCGATGTGAACAGTAACTTCCGTCAGTGAATAGTAACTTTTGAAAAATAATAATATTTATTTTATTTTATTTTATTTTATTTATTCTACCTGTGGATCCAACATATAAAATAATGCTACAACAATGATAACAATAATGTAATAAACATGTTACAGATTATTATTAATTTAAATAATATAAATTACTGTGTATTTGCTACTGTGACAATTATTTGGTTCAATAATTTTAAAATACAACGCACCAGCAATTATTGACTCAATGATATAAAATGCAGTGTAATGACAATTATTAAATCAATAATGCAAAATACTGTGTAGCAACAATTATTGAATTGATAACATAAAATATTATACAACAACAATTATTGATGAAATGATGTGCAACAGTTAGGGTGTCAATAATATGAGACACTGTGCAATACCGTGTGCTACTGTAGAATACCGTGTGCCACAATAAAATACCATAAATTACCGTATGCTACTATTCTTTTATCACCGGTATTTTAACAGTCAACACCGTTGACTATTTTTATTTAAAAAGGTTACTTCTGTCGTTTTCTATATCCGACAATTATTCCGTTGTGGGCTCCACCAATAATTAGTTATTTCGGCGCCGTCGTACGGCCCGAATATTCCCCGACAAAACGAATATTCCCCGACAAAAAGAATATTGTCCGACAAAATAAAATTTGCACATAACATCCTTAACTTTCAATTTTGTCAATTTAACCATTTACTGTTTCAGGAAAAATATATATGAAGAAAAATTAAATTTTGTATTTCATAAATTCGGGGTCTTACACCGTGACCCGGTAACCAAGTTGCCGGTTTTACAAGTTCATTACATTTATTTTATTTTCTTAATTTAAGCCTTTGAATTTGATTGAATGTATTCTTGATTGAGTTTTGAATTATGATCATGATTTAATATATTTCTTTTCATATAAATTTAGTATTTATTTGAATTGTATAAAGTAAACACTGTACAAATATATTTAGTTTTCTTTTACCGAATTTGATTGAATGTATCGTAGAGATGTTTATGTTTATTTATATTTGATTTTATCACTATTGAGTTATGAGTTATGATCACAGTTAAATATCTTTCTTTTATATGGGTTTAGTATTTATTTGAATTGTATAAAATAAACATTATATAAATAGATTTAATTAATTAATTAATTTTGCATATTTACTAAATATTATATATAATATATAATAATAATTAATATATTTATTATTTATTATTTATTACATATTAATAACATCATTAGTTCAATAATAATTTGACTATTAATTAAACTAATAACTCATTCACTCGATAATTTTTTTAATTTGATAATCAATAGAATCTGAAAACCATGGTTTAGAGAACACTTAACCAGGTTGAGTTCATATATTGAGAATCTCCTAACATAATAACAGTGTTAAATACAAAATGAGAGATGCAAGCAAATATGAAACATCCAAGTCTTCAACCACAGCCACAAATGAGCGGGGCCCTTATGCTGGGGGCGACGTTCAGACAATTGTGTCCATGCATCTAGATATTAGTTTTGAATTTTGCTCAACAGATTTTCATTTTTAAAAGTTTAAGAAAAATTATTTATATGTCGATTAATGTTATAAAAAATTTGAATTACGATTAACAAATTAATAAGATAGAATAATAAAAAGCGAATTATTTTTCCTAGTTCCTCCTATAGTCCTATCAATTGATGCACATATATAAATTTAGGAAACCGGTATTTTCACAAATTTTTTAAATATTTTTACATGAAAAGTGTCACTACAGGTATATAACGACTATTTTGATTATCGCTATAGATCTATAACGACAGTTTATATGTAAAAATATCAAAAAATCTTGTAAAAATATTATTTCTCATAAATTTATCATCATATATAACAATATTTCTACAATACATACTACATTTACTAGTTCTAAACATTCTCGATCTCCAACTTTTTTCCTTTTCTCTTTTTTAATCTCTAGTCAAGAAATCAAGAGCCCCAACCTCTATCATAGATTTGGGGAGAGCTCTCCTGATTTTAAAGAGACTCTCCCAGTCTCTCCTAAATCTCTTTTTGTGATCTAATAATTTCTTCTTCTTTTTTTGTGAAGTTTGTTTTTGTTTTTGTTGATTTTTTTTTAATGATATGAATGATTTTTTTTATCTTTTTGTGAGAGAATTTCATTATCATCTCTTGTGAGATTTTACTTTCTCTATTTGGGATATTATTTTTTTCCGTTCGTGAGAATTTTTTCGGTGCGCGAATTGTTGAAGATAAATTGTTCAGATTTGAGTGTAATGTTATCACGACAATTTGTTCTTCCGTTGCTCGTGTTGAAGAACGGCTCAGATCTGTATATTTTGTTATTACTTGTGGAATATAATTGTTTTGCAAGAGTATATATAGTGTCTACTAACTATTTGTACAATTGACACTTTTTCTGTTTATCTCTTATGTTGTTCGAAATAATTACCATTTTATTTCTTTATATTGTAATCTTTTTATCTTTTATAATAAATTATAGTTTTAATATATTTTATTCGATTAAATTGTTTGATCAAAATAAAAAAATATAGTACTACATTTTGTATCTTAAAAATAATTGGAATGAGTATCCTATTAGAATATTCTATCAGAATGGGCATTCCCATTAGAATTGACATTTTATTGGAAAATTTGCCTCTAAAATTCCTTTCTTTCTCTAAAAAAAAATAATTTAAACAATTTCTCTCTAATTTTTATCCTCTCTGATTTTGCTCTACTCTTACTTTATATTTTTTTTAAAAGTTCATTTTCCAGGATATATTCAAACACTAGGTAGCCTACCAATGGCATTAAAAAAATGTTTGATTTCGATTTCGATTTTAATTTCAAATTCAACGGTCATTCCTTATGTTCAAATTAAAATGATTTTTTTTCCCAATTAAACTGCCTGTTAAGAAATTAATGTAGATGGCTTATATTTTGTTTGAGAATTTGAGGCCTACCGATAAATATGCACGTGTCTAAAATTATTATCAATGAAGTCGTTATCAGTCATGTAGTTGCATTTATTTTCATTATTTAATAAATACATTCTTTGTCTATGAATGAAAGTCTACTTCTATATAAAATTAAATCTTGGATTTATTTTTTTAATTTCCTAACAAAAATTAGATAACAATTATTAATATTTAAGCTACGTTTAAAATTTAAGAATAATTTTGGAAGATTATATTATTAATTACTGAATTTTATATAAATGAACTATATTTTAGATGCCAAAAAACAAAGAGAATCTTATTTCAAGACTGGAAGAGTAATTTTATGAGAAATGAAACTAGTTATCCATGACATTTTACTTAGACCTGACAAATTGTTGGATTTGGTGGGTCACTCGCGAACGGGGTTGTTATGGATTGGATTTTTTTGGACGAGTCAAAAAGACTCTTTTTAACTAGTCATACTAGCCCTTATGTTAATAAGTTGGATGACCGGTGGGTTTATTTCTTTCTTTTTTACATTTATTTTTAAGTGTTTTTAAATAATAAAAATTAAGATGAAAATTAGTTTAAATTATTTTGAACAATAAAACATAAATTGCTTCAAGTGTTCTAAACAATAAACAATGCAAAATTCATATAAACGTAAAATTATGTTGCAGAATAAGATATTATTATCTCTCTTGTTCACTAGAGTTGTATTTTCACCATTATCATATTTTATGTATAGAGAATGGATGGTACTAACAATCACAAAAAGATCGGGGGGAAGTGACGACTAATTATAAAAAAAAAGATAAAATAATTAGAGTTAACTTATTAGTTTAATAGGAGAAAATTTAAATAAAAATAATATTATATATTAACTAACAGACCGGATCACCCGCGGGTGAAGTTATTACGAGTTGAGTCTAAATGGACCGAATCAAAAAGATCCATTTTTAATAAGCCAAGTTTATTTATACCCAAACTCTTAAATTTAACAGAAAAGTTAAGTAACCCGAGAGTTCAACTGATAAATTGTCAGGTCTAAATTTTTATTATTGTATATTGTTGACAATAAAATTTATGGGACTCATTCATAATTAAAATATTAAATGGTCTCAACAACTTTTGTCATGCTTGATCTCTGATGGTATTCTGTCACTGATGATTAAAACCTAAAGATGTGGTGTTGCTCATAAACACTTCTTTGTACTCATAAACTGTTCTTCCAAAAATTGCTTAAATACCCTTGATTAATTAATTTTATTCACTCAGCCTCCATATTTTATATACTTTTAATTTTTATTAGCACCCTATCCAAATTTATTAATCTTTAATTGTAAGACCCCGAATTTTATGAAATATAAAATTTAATTTTTCTTCATATATTTTTTTCATGAAACAGTAAGTGGTTAAACTGACGAATTTGAAAGTTAAGGATGTTATGTGCAAATTTTATTTTGTCGGACAATATTCGTTTTGTCGGGGAATATTCGTGTCGTACGACGGCGCCGAAATAACAAATTATTGGTGGACCCCACAACGGAATATTTGTCGGATATAGAAAACGACAGAAGTAACCTTTTTATATAAAAATAGTCAACGATGTTAACTGTTAAAATACCGGTGATAAAAGAATAGTAGCATACGATAATTTATGGTATTTTTCTGTAGCACACGGTACTCTGCAGTAGCACACGGTATTGTACAGTGTCTTATATTATTGGTTTGATAATTGACACCGTAACTGTTGCGCATCATTTCATCAATAATTGTCACTGCATAATATTTTATATTATCAATTCAATAATTGTTATTACTCATTGTCTTATTAATAATTGTTGTGGCACAACATATTGGATTATTGAAACAATAATAATGCATATTATTGATCTAATAATTGACACAGTAGTTGTTGCATTATTATGAATTATTACTATGGTAGTATTATTTGGTAATTTGATTATTATAATATATTCATAAAGTTGTTTGTTTTATTAGACAATATAATAATAAAAAGTTATTTGTTTTATTAGAAAAATATTATTATATTCAGAAGTTACTATGCAAGTTACTGTGCAAGTTACTGTGCCAAATTTGAAAATTCGCTGAATTCGTCTGCGCAGAGGCTGCGCAGCCTCTCCTGCCAATTTCAGCATTGGCGTGCTGCCAACAACCATGCATAGTACCCTTATTCCTCCTATAAATAGCTTGCTCAGCTGAATAGAAAAATCACACCTAAAACATAAAATTTTTCTATAAGAATTTTATGAGTTTTCTCTGAGAATAGTAAGGCTATTTTGAGAGTTTGAAAGCCAAAAGGAGTGCAGAAAATTTTCAAGTAAGTCTTTTATTAAAGAGTAATAATTTCATAAATTCCTATTTTTCACGGTATTCACAAATCTTCCCTTAGAAGACTCTTCTTTGAGAAGATTCATTTTTAAAAGCTTTCTTTGGAAGATTTATTTTGGAATATTATTTTAAAAACTATTTTAAAGTAGTTATATTATACTACAAAAATTATGTTAAATATATATAATTTTGATAGTTCATATTATACGAGTTATCATACACTTTGAAATTTATATGTGGTAATTACTAATTTTATTAAAAATATATATAGGTTGATCAACCTCATTTAAATCAATATCCAGTCACGTGTTAAGGTAAGGAATATCATTCTTTTCACACTCTTAAATTTACTACGGTAAGGAATACCATTCATTTCAAACTCTTAAATTTATTGTGGTAAGGAATATTATCTTCTTTCATATTCTAACTTACTACGGTAAGGGGTATCACTCTTTTCATCATCATAAATGGATATTATTTTCTTTCTTACTTGAATGGATTATCATTATTTGATTCTCGAAAATAATATCGTTTCTTTCTTGTGCCATTTACTTCCATGTATTAAATTGTGGGAATAACCTTACTGTAAGACCCCGAATTTTATGAAATACAAAATTTAATTTTTCTTCATATATATTTTTTTTTGAAACAGTAAGTGGTTAAATTAACAAAATTGAAAGTTAAGGATGTTATGTGCAAATTTTATTTTGTCGGACAATATTCGCTTTGTCGGGGAATATTCGTTTGGTCGGGGAATATTCGTGCCGTACGACGGCGCCGAAATAATAAATTATTGGTGGACCCCACAACGGAATATTTGTCGGATATAGAAAACGACAGAAGTAACCTTTTTAAATAAAAATAGTCAACGGAACTGTTAAAATACCGGTGATAAAAGAATAGTAGCATACGGTAGTTTATGGTATTTTCTGTAGCACACGGTACTCTACAGTAACACACGGTATTGCATAGTGTCTCATATTATTGGTCTGATAATTGACACCGTAACTGTTACGCATCATTTCATCGATAATTGTCACTGCATAATATTTTATATTATCAATTCAATAATTGTTGTTACACAGTATTTTGCATTATTGATTTAATAATTGTCATTACACTGTATTTTATATCATTGAGTCAATAATTGGTTTTGCACTGTTTTTAAAATTATTGAACCTAATAATTGTCACAGTAACATATGCACAGTAATTCACATTATTGAATCAATAATTGTCATTACACAGTAACGTATGCTTTATTTTACATTATTGTTATCTCTATTATGATGTTATTTAAACAGTTGTATTTCATTAATTTATTGACTTGATATCTAAGAGCTAACTATACTGTATTTATAACAATTAGTCATAATAATTGAATTGATAAAGTTATTTGTTTATAATATAAAGTTAGGTGATTATTAGGTGATATGAAATGAATGGTGTAGATTAAAGTGTGAATTATTGTTGAATAATTGAATTGATTTGTTTATAATATAAAGTTAGGTGATTATTATGTGATATGAAATGAATGGTGTAGATTAAAGTGTGAATTATTGTTGAATAATTAAATTGATTTGTTTATAATATAAAGTTAGGTGATTATTAGGTGATATGAAATGAATGGTGTAGATTAAAGATATTATAATATTTGAAATGGATGGTGTAGATTAAAAGGTGATCTTTAAATGAATGGTTTAGATTAAATGAATGATAAGATTTTTGGCTATAAATAGAAGCCTTAACTTAAGGATTTTTCATAAACTTCCTTACTTGTTCTTTCTTTCTCTCTCTAAATACTTCTTGTGAAAGTTCTCTCTAAGTGTGCTTAAGTCATCTTGAGTATTTGTGAAGATCTATAAGTATACGTGTACTATTCAAGTTAATCAACCTCATTTAAATCAATATCCAGTCACGTGTTACGGTAAGGGATACCATCTTTTTCATCTTCCATTATTCAAACATACTATGGTAAGGGATTATCATTATTTGATTCTCGATAATAATATTGTTTCTTCCTTACTCATAAGACGTGCCTTTTATTTCCATGTATTAAATTGTGGGAATAACCTTACGGAGCGGATTGCCGCCTGTTGGTGAATAACCTTTCGTATTCATTCATTATTAATCTCTGAGAATAACCTTACGGAGCGGATTGCCGCATGTTTGGTGAATAACTCTTTGTACTCAAATTCTATTAAATTGTGAGAATAACCTTACGGAGCGGATTGCCGCCTGTTTGGTGAATAACTCTTTGTACTCAAATTCTATTAAATTGTGGGAATAACCTTACGGAGCGGATTGCCGCCTGTTTGGTGAATAACTCTTTGTACTCAAATTCTATTAAATTGTGGGAATAACCTTACGGAGCGGATTGCCGCCTGTTGGTGAATAACCCTTTGTATTAATTTCCTTCACCTTTTGTTAATCAAACCTGTTACGGTAAGGGATATTATTTTATTTCATACTCCTAAATCGAAATTTATTATGGAACTATTGCTTCTATAATTCCTGAAAATATTATATGTTCCATAATAGTTGAACTTCATTATTTCAACTGAACCTTCCTATTTACGTGAACCTTTCTATTGAATTGTAACCGTTATTCTGAACTGTGGATCTTGAATTTCACTCCACATCATGTTGACAATTTGGACATTATTTGAATCTGTACAAAGTAAACTTCCGATACTTATTGTTATCCTATTTCTTCTGTTCATCATTTATATCATTCTAATCATCCAAAAATCAAGCTGTTGTGAATATCTGTGGCCGGGGGCACAGATGTGATATATTTGTTGAACAGATGATAGGTTAAAGGCGATATAATAGGTTAAAGGCGATACATCTGTTCGGTGTCTTTTATGGCACGTGGTGAATGTTCTCTTTGGCCCGTAGTGCAAAGATGAACTGTTGTTTGGTATGATTATGACCAAAGGCTGAATCTGGTATAATCATGACCGTTGGTGCTATATGGAATATCTTTGGCCCGTAGTACAAAGATGAACTGTTGATCTGCATGATTATGATCAGGAACTGTGAATTTGTATTATCTTGACTAATGATATTTCAGATGATAAAAGTTGATGATGTTTTTCCTAAAAAGAGAACCGAGTGGACATTATAGTCTGCATTATTCTTCTAATAGATTACTCATTCCGCTGCTATTATTGATCTGAACGTTGTTTAAGAATTTAACTGCAGTTTTTGATATAAACCTTGTAGTCTATTGTATTCTATCAAGAACTCAACTGTTGAAGACTAATGATAATTTATTCGTCATTATCTTAGTCATGATATTCTTTACTGGGCTATTTGAGCTCACCCTTTCTTTTATTCCATTGTTTTTCAACAGGAGATGAAAACATAACAGGGTCTAGCCGGGGAATGGAGTGAGGGTCCGAGGAATAGTTATCATAGTTTTCACGTTTTGTAAAATAGTGTGGCAATAATAGTGAAGACTTAGTTGTGTATTATTATACACTGTATTGTTGTACGTTGTGCTTTGTTGTAATAATTTTGTTGTAGTCTTTTGACGACTCAAGTATGGGCTGTGTGGGCCCAGATTTGGGGGCGTCACACTTACGGCGCGGTTTACCGCCTGTTGGTGAATAACCTTTTGTATTCATTCCTTATTAATCTCTGAGAATAACCTTACGGTGCGGATTATCGCCTGTTTGGTGAATAACTCTTCGTATTCAAATTGATGGGAATAACCTTACGGCGCGGATTATCGCATGTTTGGTGAATAACTATTTGTATTCAAATTGATGGGAATAACCTTACGGCGCGGATTATCGCCTGTTTGGTGAATAACTATTCGTATTCAAATTGATGGGAATAACCTTACGGTGCGGATTATCGCCTGTTGGTGAATAACCCTTTTTATTTGTCTCCTGTGAAAATAATTTGTCTACACGAATTATCACATGACACTTTTATTCCATATTCGTAAGTGATATCATTTTCCTTTATACTCATAAGGGATACCATCTTTTTCATCTTCCATTATTCAAACTTACTATGGTAAGGGATATTAATTCCCTTCACCTTTTGTTAATCAAACCTGCTACGGTAAGGGATATTATTTTCTTTCATACACCTAAATCGAAACTTATTATGGAACTATTGCTTCTATAATTCCTGAAAATATTATATGTTCCATAATAGTTGAATTTCATTATTTCAACTGAACCTTCCTATTTTCTGAACATTTCTATTGAACTGTAATCGTTATTCTGAACTGTGGACCTTGAGTATCATTTTTAAATTTCACTCCACATCATGTTGGCAATTTGGACATTATTTGAATCTGCACAAAGTAAACTTCCGATACTTATTGTTTATCCTGTTCTTCTGTTCATCATTTGTATCACTGTTATTTGTATTAATCATCAAGAATCAAGCTGTTGTGAATATCTGTGGCCGGGGGCACAGATGTGATATAATTGTTGAACAGATGATAGGTTAAAGGCGATATACTAGGTTAAAGGCGATACATCTGTTCGGTGTCTTTTATGGCACGTGGTTAATGTTCTCTTTGGCCCGTAGTGCAAAGATGAACTGTTGATTGGTATGATTATGACCAAAGGCTGAATCTGGTATAATCATGACCGTTGGTGTTATATTGAATGTCTTTGGCCCGTAGTGCAAAGATGAACTGTTGATTGGTATGATTATGACCAAAGGCTGAATCTGGTATAATCATGACCGTTGGTGTTAGATTGAATGTCTTTGGCCTGTAGTGCAAAGATGAACTGTTGATCTGCATAATTATGACCAGGAACTGTGAAGTTGTATTATTTTGACTAATGGTATTTCAGATGATAAAAGTTGATGATATTTTTACTAAAAAGAGAAGCGAATGGACATTATAGTCTGCATTATTCTTCTAATAGATTGCTCATTCCGCTGCTATTATTGATCTGAACATTGTTTAAGAATTTAACTACAGTTTTTGATATAAACCTTGTAGTCTATTGTATTCTATCAAGAACTCAACTGTTGAAGGCTAATGATAATTTATTCGTCATTATCTTAGTCATGATATTTCTTACTGGGCTATTTGAGCTCACCCTTTCTTTTGTTCCATTGTTTTTCAACAGGAGATGAAAACATAACAGGGTCTAGCCGGGGGATGGAGTGAGAGTCTGAGGAATAGCTGTCGTAGTCTTCACGTGTTGTAAAATAGTGTGGCAATAATAGTGAAGACTTAGTTGTGTATTATTATACACTGTATTGTTGTACGTTGTGCTTTGTTGTAATAATTTTGTTGTAGTCTTTTGACGACTCAAGTTTGGGCCTAGATTTGGGGGCGTCACATTAATTATGTTTAAACCCCTTTTATTTTTAATCTTGCCTTTTAAAAGTGAGCTCTTAATTTGAATACCATATATTTTTTTTTATTTTCACAATGGAAATAGGATTCCGTAAGAAAGTGACCGTGAAAGAATCTATACTTATATATAAAAATTTAGCCAACAATTAACTCATTAAAATGAGTTAACTCAGGCGGTTAATATTACACTTAATACGATAACTAATAATTGCAATTCATTACAATTAATTTTTCTTGAATAATGGAGGAAGAATATGAAAATTTTATTCTTGAAATACTAAAAGCTAAATGTTATTTTAATAAAACAAATGTAATTAATTTTTCTCATATTGTTGACGTAGAAATATAAAAAATTTCCTTCTTGATAATTAATTTATAATTATTAAATATTAAAAATATTTAAATTCCCTCCTCTAATTGTGGTAGAATGTGCTAGGCCAACTTATTAGATTGGAAAAAGTCGCTTCTTATATATTCTCTCTTCTTTGAATCATTCCATTGTTGAGTAATAAAATTTTCCAAGCAAAAAATTACATATAAAAAGAGAACATAATATTGGCAAAAATGGTTCTGTGGCTAAAAAAAAAGGTCCTACCGGGATTCGAACCCAGGTCGCCAGATTCAAAGTCTGGAGTGCTAACCACTACACCATAGAACCAATTGTCTATTCTAGTTTATACATATGTTTGAAATTCTAAATTATGAAAGAGTATGATATTTATTTCTTTTTTTTTTGTTGAACAAGCGTGGATAGTTATTTGAGAATAAAGTAGTTTTTTCTTAATTCTTTAAACTATGTTTGAATATAATTATGTTGTATAAGATTGAACTATTTAACTTATTATAAATATTTTTTTATTTATCTTTTGATTATTCCCAAAATGGCAAACTCGTAGGATCATTTTGGAGGGATTATATAATCCAAGTAAGAATGTGAGATTAAATAGTATATTGAGGTATCAAATATTTTTACGAATAAAAAAATAGTCTATAAGATTGTCATTATATAACTAGCTTAAGAATAAAAAGCTGCTTATAAATATTTAACTGGTATAAATAATCTAATCTCATGCAACATCATTACAAACAAACATTAATGAAATTTTCTATATTGATCGGTGCTTTAATAGTTTTACATCATCCCCCAAGAAACTGTAATTGTTCATCGGTAAATTGGAATATGTTATAGCATTTAATTCAAAATTTAATCAAGAATAATTGGACTAGTTTTTGATTTACGAAGAGTGATATTTCCAACGTAGAAATTTTTATTTCAATGTGAAATGGAAATTTGAGTAGTGAAAATATCAATCTTTTTTTCATACGTAAAGTATTTCAAATATAGAATCTTGCTCCTGTACGAAGATTCTCCCCCGGATGGTCGAGGTACATTTGCAGTGTAAATCAAGAAGTCTTCCAATGTTGCTAGACACTTGAGCTGCCTCCCAAGAGATGCTATTGTTTTTTGGCACTCTGCAAGTTTATCAACCAGGTCCTCCTGCAATAGACGGTTTTTTTCAGATATTATTATCGTACAAGACATTCTGAAAAGAAGCATTTTGGTTTGGATGCTACTTTTATATATATATATATATATATATATATATATATTTTTTTTTTTTTTTTCTAAGCCCCCATTTTTGGGATGTCAGTACAAGTACAATCATAATTACAATTTTAAACTCACACGAAACAGTACTAATGGTGAGAAATTACAATAACTAATCACATAAATCTTGCATGGAGGAAACCACCACACAAAAAGTTGATTACATTCACATCTGGTTATACATTCAAAGAGGGATATTACGCCCATTGTGGGAGTACTTGATCTTGAACCCAATCCTCTTCAAGATCTTTGAAAAGTTCTAGTATTCTACATTGTTTTTGTTGTTATTTCTACCTTTTCTCTCCTCCATATTGGATCCATTATAAAGTTTTTACCAGGAATGAAGCTACTTGTTTTGAAAAAGCATTTCAATTTCAAAAGCAACATTACAATCATTATGATGCCGATGGACAATAAAGGTCTAATGTAATCTAAGTCGGTGAGAGCTGACCTGCTTCAGTTTCAATTCACCATTTGAGCTTGTAGTTTGCTGAAGCTCAACTTCCTGTGTTTTTCTAGTTAGCTCGTCCTCCAATTCGCGACACTTGACTACCATTTCAGCTGATAAACTCCGTTCTTTGTCAACCTCTGCCTTCATCGTATCAACCTCTTTAGACATAATATGGGCTTCTACTTGCATACCAGCAAGTTGAATCTCAAGCAACTCCTTCGATTCATTCAGCAAACTAAGCTCCTTCTGCAGCTCTTCCAACCTGGTTTCAGTTTCTGTAAGCCGAGCATTTGATATTTCCAGGTTATTTGATTCACCAGCAACAGATTCTGATTCAACATCACGGGTTTTGCTTTTGGCCTCTCAGGTAGTGCAGCAAGTCGCTCCATTTCCAGAAAATCATCCATCATATCGATGTATAAAGAGCAAGATGTGAGATTTTTGGTTGAAGCCTTATCAGTCTTGAATTGATCAAGCTCGGCAATCAAGGCTGATGCCCATGAGTCGGAGCAGCTTGGCTCACAACCATTAGCATCCACTCTACTCATCTTGCAAGCATCGACCTCTAGAGTTTAAAGCTGTTCACCGTTATCAGAGTGGTTATCAGTCAGAGACTCGACAGAAAGGGATGAAGCACCTGGGGACAAGGTCGTTAACCAAGGATGATTTCCGAGCTACTACTTGCAGCCTTTGGCACTCAGCCTCAAGCTTTACCGCCTTCTTTATGCTCTCTAACTGTTGTTTGATAGCTGTTTCCGCTGCTTTCGTGCTCAAGTCTCTCTCGATGGTCATAATTTCCAACTCCTCGGATAGATACAGGAGTTCAAGCTTGAGGACTGAGTTTTCCTTCTCCAAAGACTCGAGCTTAACCAGAACACTAGGATCAATAGAAGCAGGATTTTCAACTTCGATCGCCTCTGCTTTGTTCTGAAGTTCAGTAAGCTGGTTTTCAAGTTTGACTTTGGTTGTTTCCCATTCACGAGCTTTCTCTGCCAGAGCTTTATCGATTCTCTGTACCTGCTCCTCTCTTGATTGATTTAGCCGCCTGACACATTCCTTGAGAGCACCATCAAGATGGTTCACTCTAACTTTGAGACCAAAGTTCTGCTGAACTGATGCCTCAAGTTGTTGTTTTAGAACAGCGACCTCATTTTCTGCCTTTTCCCAGCCTAGAAGTTTACAAAGTAGACATGAAAATAGATGAGACTTGAATTAGATACACTTGTAGAATGTGAAAAACATAAACAACAGATATCATTTTAGATCAGACATAGCTTCACCACAATTATTACAAGTAGCAATTTACAGAACATGATCTGGAAGAAAGCGCTCCTTTTACAGGAGTACAAGAATGAACAGTCCCGCGGTTGCATAGGATTTAGTCTTTTGACTGCTCTAATAGGGCATCACTAGAACCCTGTAAAAGTGTGAGTACATTGATAGTCAATATCCAACATACAGGACTAATCTGCAACAGCTTCTTCAGTGACTTTAGCATGCTACTTAACCAAGTCTTCTTTGGAGCCAACATTGACAAGAGCAGCTGATTATTTGTGTGTCAGAATCTTGATGCTATCATTAACTTCTCCGTTTGGGATTGCAACTTTTGAGGTGACTTCTGGTCATTGAGGGTGATGATTTGGAGATTCCTTCAGTGTCTCCTGTACAAAGAAAAAGAAAGAAGAAATGATACATCAGGAAAGAACTCATACGGACCAAAAATATTGTGGCCCCAAAATAAAATACATCAATATAAAGTTCAGCCCCCAGCACTTGGTTGCTCTGGTTTCCATTAATTAGGCTGTTGATATTTTGCCAAAAATGCATTACAGAATTGATTTCAAACATCCCTGTGCTTGGGAATTGTGAAGATGCACATCAAAGGATTAAACTCTATTGCATAAGGATATCAAATTGATGCCTCTAATGCTGGCTACAATGCAGATTGCACATTTGTTTATTACATGTGCAAGATATGTATAATAGGATTCGGTGAAGAGTTGTACTCTTCAGCTCTTGTAGAATAGATGCATTGCAGACAATTCTTTATGTCTACTTAATAAAAGCTAATTGTCAACCAACTCTGGAAGTTACTATTTTTAAATCGAGCATGTTATTTATACAAGTATTCTATGAATATGTGTTCCTCTAAGATGCCATACTTAACAAGAGCACCTAGGTGCATCAGCTCCTCATGAATGGAATTTAATCATTATATAATATTTCTGCCCCAGTTAATTATATGATTAGTATAGTATACAAACAATGCCAATTACAGGATTGTTAGTTATACTAACCATGACAACTAATCAAATAGTTTTACATTAATAGAACAAGCCTAAACAATGTATATCACGCTTCAACAACTTTAGGGACAGTTATAGGGATATGTATTGTTCAATTTTTATAAAAATAGGCATTCACTCGCAATACTTAAAAAAAAATCAATAAAAAAGAAGTTTCGGTCATTTGACATGTTTAAAGAGAGAGAAAAAAAAAAGAAGCTACAGAAACCACTTTTTTCATACAAGTGACCATTCAAATTACGAACTGATTTCTGCAGGTAAAATGTTAGTGTGAAGACTGTGAGATTTTACTTTATCCACTATCTGAAGTTGATGGCCCCTTACTAATGATGGTAATGCAATGTACACTCAGGCTACCTAGCATACCCTCAACACCAAGTATCAATTTAGTGATTCGTTCTTCTGTAAGAATTGAACCAGTGCATCCCATTTGGATGGTGGATCCCCTAGCTAACTAAACCCAATCCTATAGGCCACAACCACGACGTTCAGGTGGGTAGATCTTACACCTTCATCCCTCCCAATACCTTCACAGCAAGTCAAAAACAAATAAATTGTTTATGACATCACTTTTGTGGTCAGTAAGGGGTATTGAATGCCATAGCTAGACAAAAAACATGATTATTATAGTTAATGCAAAGTTATGAACGCTATGAGGTTAAGTGATGTATTAAAGAAAGTAAGTTACAAGTAAAAGCTATCCTTAACCATTACAAGCTGATACATCTCAAATTTTCAAAAAAACAAATCTTTTCATTTTTGACTAGTCAGGAACAAAATTACACAAGGTGACTAGTCAGAAACAAAATTACACAAGGCTTAAAATATATGTAACTAGAATGATTTTAATACGGTGATCGGCCATTGTCATTAGAAAACATAATGAAATCCTAGACTATCATATACGAGGACACATCCAATGACATTAGAAAACAAAAAACAGTAGCATGATAGTGAGTTGTGTTTTGATATGAACATTCCAAAACATGATATTCTTTTGTTACAAAATATTAAATATAGTGATTCGAAACTCTTTTTCATATTTAGTAGCAAGAGAGAATGCAAAATTTTATAATATAAGAATGATATAATTTCATGTTAGGATTTTGCAAATGAGTGACTTCTTTATATAGGCAATTGGGTCATACAACCAATGGCTATGATAAAATCTAACTGAGAGTAAAAGATCAACTAACTAGAAAATTCATTCAAAATATATAGGATATTTGCAAGTGTAATTATCTAATAGATTCATTTAGAATGTTATTAAAAACCCTAGTGTGTATAAGAAAATAGTGTCACCAAGTGAGCGCCTTATAGGTGTCATGTAAGGGCTCACATGGCATAGCCTTCTTAAAAATGTACATGTTGTGATACTAACTCAACCAAACTTGACTATACTTTTTATAAAAGTTATCATAGTAGCACGTTTCAGAAAAACGTATAAAGTAGCAAATAAGCAACATGAATAAACCTACCTCGACTGGTTTTCATATCATAAAATGTGATGTTTTCTGTCCCTGTTTTCGTTCCGCATATTGTATCAAACCGTGATCTAGATAACATTAGGCGCATCAATCCCGCTAAGATCCCAATCATCTTCAGCTAGCCAATTTCACATTGTTTTGTAGCTTTTCGCAAATTCAACATGCTTTCAAGCTCTCAATACCGATTACTGGGAAAGCCTTGTGCTTCTTCTTCTTTCCACATTTATTCGTGCAACTTCAAAAATCAAAGTCTCCAAGGTTCTACAAAGACCATGGCACTCATACCCAATTTCCTATCTTTTATTATTAGCTAAAAGTCTAAATCACTGAAGTTGGAAGATTGTAAGTTTGAGAAGCAGAAGGTAAGGAACACCACGTAGGTATGATAATGGGATATGCAGGAAAAATATCTAGTGTCACATGCATACCTGGTTAAAGTGGCTGGCCACATTAACAGGAACACGTATTCATTTGGAGAAGATTCCTAAGACTAAGAGAACTTCATCATCAACTCTAAGTTCTAAGTCTTCTAACAACCTTTACCAGGGAGACAAAGACTTCCTCAAGTTAGTATCAAGAAATCAAACATACTGCTGATTTAGCCATATGTGCTTGTTCAAAAACCTTGTGACCAGAGGAATGCATATCCTAAAAGCATGTAAGATAGTTACAAAATTAGTCCAACTGTGCACAGTACACATAACAAAATCTATTTTACATGACATCAGTATAAGAAACATTCACTCGTTACACAATATATTTTACATGACATCAGTATAAGAAACATTCACTCATTACACAATTGTGTTGTATACGCCTGGCGAAACTCTTTCTCCTTCAACTAAGAAAATAAAATCTTCTAATAAACAAGGATAAGAAAAGTTTTCTATTGAAAAGCTGGATAAGTTCATCATGGTGAACACACAATACTCTCTTTTAAATTCTGAAATTTGTTTTAGGAAACATATTCCAAATTTCAAATACTTTATCTACAACATAGGATACCATCTCTTGACTCAGAAACACACAAGCACAACAATCAGCTCGCCTTTTTCTTCGTCAACAGGAACGGGGGAGGAACTATTTCATTCCCAAGGAGGTTCATTTTCCTTTCCTTTATCATTTCGCGTTTCTCACCAAATGGGTTTTGGAAACCCACGTTCTAACAAAGTGAGGAAATAGTGCTTTCTTACCAGGAAATATAAGACTTTAAACATTTTTAATCAAACTCAAATTAATTCTAGTTCGTGCTCAATCGAGAAGTAATAGGTAGAAATGACAGCATTTGAATCTGTAACATTTTGCATACAAAACAAGCACATTCCAAGAAAAATCCTTCTTTGTAACTTTTTTGAGGTTCTATGGAGTGACCGGAGTCTACGAGGCACAAAAACTCTCTCACATAAGAGCTATTGGAGAAACCATATAGCTCGTCCTAAAATCTGATAGGGGCATTAATTATTTGCTGAATCTCCATTTCCCTTCTTTACATACAAGATCAGCATAATTTGGGTTCATTTGTCTCGCTAGGCCTTTGCCTCATAGGCCGACTCTGATTGACTACCAAGAGCAGAACTTGTTTACAAACTTGAAACAATTAGTTCATTTGGGAAATTAACCAAGAACATCCCAGTTCTTTTAAAACAAAACACATATTTTGCGTTTTCATGGTTAAAACTTATATTCTTGCATAAAACGTCAAAAGAAAAGATAAACAGAAATCTGAACTGCAAGCTTGAGAAGCACAATACTACCAGGTTTGAACATTTATTTAGCCCTTTTACCGGCTAGTAGTTATCATGATTTAATTTCGTGGACGAAGTGTTGTTCACTTACCTGCTCGTCAGAGTCTCTCTCGGAATGTGAAGATATTGGCCCCGAACTGTCAGTGTCACAAGGGCTCTTGTCAGAAGATTTCTTCTTCCATAACCAGCTCCTCTCTTCCATCTAAATGACTAACCGAAATCCCCGCTAGTGCATCACAATGTCAATCTGCAGTCGTATTAAAATGTCCATCAAAATTACAACAAATATCAGATGACAAAGCATTTTTAATTCTACAATAAGCTTCACATTAGGTAGCAGAACTGTATTTAAAACTCTATAAAGAAGATAAGAAAACATATAATATCGGCAATCGTAGGCATTCAACAATAAAGATGACTCGGCGTATCATTCTCTCAGCTTCGCTTCAAAACCGTTCCACTAATCATCAGAAGTTCCAAACCCCAACAAGAAAATTATAACTTTTAAAAACCAATAACACACATAAATGAAGAAAATTTTAAAAGTAAACAAATTCAGTGACTAAGCCAGAAAAAAAATTCGGTCTAATTTTTGTGTGTGTTGTATACAACATGTAGTCTCATCTTTCTAAAATTAAAAATATACTTTACTCTTTAATTCATTTTAAAATTAAAAATATATGTTATTATTTAGTCAGTTTCTATAATTAGAGATATATTTTATTATTTAATCTTTTTCAAAATTAGAAAAATATATTTAAACTAAAAAATCACATGAAAGTTGTTGCAATCATCTATATACTATGTAAAGTAAGTGTTATCATGCCACTACAACTATATTTTTAACAAATGTTATAAATATATTTGAAAAAAGATTTTTTTTTCCTAAAAAGCGTTGTTTTAAAAATATATGGCTAACTTTATAAATGAGAAATATTTGATTATAATGAAATATAATATAAATGAAATAGTAACATTTTATGTGTGTCAAATTGACCACAAATTTGTTTATAAATATTCTTTAAATACTTCAAAAGTAATATAAATGAAATTAATATATAGTTTAAGAAAGTTAAAGAAAAATGTCTATATAAGGAGATAGGAATAATATGAAATTGAGAAAGTAAGATAATATAAATTTGACTCCATATATTAAAAAAATTACAAAATTTCAAGGATCAATTTATATAAATCACTTAATTTTTTTTAAAATTTTCATATATTATATTAAAAAAAATAATTTCAGTAGGGTCAATTGACCCCACTCACCTAAAGCTAGCTTCGTCCCTGAAAAAATTACAAGTAGCGTATGTATTACATATGGATGAGGAAGGGATAAGCCAGGTTCAATCAAACAAATGAGAGAGATAAAAATTAGACCTTTATAAAACTCAGAGATACCATAAACAAACTACTTGAATCAAAAAAGTAAAAAGTACCCACCTTACTGAAATCAATCAAATCTTCTAAAAGCCCCAACCATAACAGGAGGTTCGTTCTTATAAAGTATTCGGACTCATAAGAGTAAATAAATAGTATATTTTTTTTCTTATATAATAATAAGATTTATAAGTGACAAAATTTTTGTAAACTTCACTATTATATAAAAAGGATAAGTATACTGTTTATTTACTTTTAATACGTTGAATAATTTTCCATTCAGGAGAGAGGCCTTCATTGTGATTTTTCCTTCTCCCTTGACCGTTGGATTGAAGAATTTAAAAAAGAATACTGAATCTTATATTTGAGGGCTAAAATATAATTTTAAATAACATGCTATGAATTTTTTGATGCTATTTTATTCTATGATTAATCACGAAATTATTCATTTGACTCGGGTTAGTTTAGGCTAGGAGTGAATATGGTGTTAGTTGAATCCCAAACTGCATATAAAAATCGCTTAGCGACAATTTCACAAATTCAAAACTGCACATAAAATTGTTTGTAATTGGTATGATGCATTTTTAAACTGTGCGGTGTGGTTTCATTTGGTACGGGTTCGATTCTAAAATCAATTAAAGTAATTAAATTTTATATAATTTACATTAATAATTTAGTATCACGCAATATTAAATATCACTTTGATAATTTACACAACCTTACTTATAATATTTTGTCTAAATAAAAGCCATTAAATTACTTACTTTAATCAGTTTTGAAAATTTTCATATTAATATATGTGATTTGCATAAGATAATATTCCTCATTCCTTTTCCCATTCAAATCATAAACTAGCATAAAGTATTTACTTTGAAAAATAATAGTTAAACAACTAACATTAAATTAAGATTAATATTTAAATTAAGATACCACTTCACTATAATAATAATAATGAGTGAAAAAACTCTTCTACTGATCATATTCAAAGCTGATAAAGTAAAACCTTATTGTATATATTCAATCAATGTTTATAAAATCGGACCAGTCATTGAACCGAAAAGTTACCGGATGGATGGATCACTGGTCCAATCAATAGTCGAACCGTTATTGAATCAGTGACGTCATAAATACATAAAAAATATATTATTAATAATTAATAAAATTTTAAAATATCTAATTTTTTATAAACTAAAATATAGTAAAATAATGTTATAATATTATTAAAAATATTTTTGTAAAAAAAAAAAACTTGAAAACCGGGTTAACCGGTTCAACTACCGATTTTTCCGGTTGAACCAGTGGTCAACCGATTTTTGACCGGGTCGTTGACTTCCAATTTTTTGGTTGGACCGGACCGAAAAGTCGATCGGTTCTGGTCGAACCGCGGTCCGACCACTGGTCCGATCCGATTTTTTCAACATTGTATTCAATAGACTATAGAGCGTACACTCTTTTCAAAAAAAAGAACAATACACCATTCTAACTGATTATAAAATCAAAAATGGGTATTAAGTGCTATAAAATATAATGGAGAAGTATATGTAGAATTTGTTAATGTATTCTTGAGTCAATATGCAACAAAGTATGGTACAATTTATTGCATGCGGTTTTGTTCAGAAACTAAACCCAAATTACATTTGCAATTTTTCAACTCACTTAAAACTGTCATATACGTCAGAACTGTTAGTACGATTTTAATTGGTGCAATTTGTGAGATTTTTTGTAAGAAATTGGGCACCCCTAATTTAAGCTAAGCAATCCAACCTACTTTAGAGAAATGATAAATATATTTCATATTTTTCCGTTTGTGGTACACTGTAAAATTAAAGTATAGTAATTTTTGTTTTACAATGAATTGCATTTAATAAAATACAGCGTGTATTTATCATTTATTATTATATTATTCAAAAATTAAGTCATGTAACAATCATTTATATAAGGATAAATAGAAAACTTAAGTTCAAGTTTAACAATTTAATTGAACTCGGTTTTATCGATCAACACACTTGGCAAACCAATCTTACTTCCCATGCTACCAAGAGTTCTACCATAAAAAAAACATATTTATTTAGATCTATGCCATATAATAAGACAAAAAATTAACTATGTCCTTCAGTTAATTTGGACTCATGCAGTCGTCCACAGTCTATTACTATTAAATAAATAAATAAAATATTAATATGATTAATTGAGTTTAAAGATAAACTTATTATTGCTTTAATAATATAATTTTAGAATGAAATATTTTTTTATGGCGATCATCATATCTAATTTCATTCTATTGTTATTATTAAAATAAAAATATAATTATACGAAGTTTAACTGAAATTTTATTATTATTTAAATAGTATAATTTCATAAGTAAACAAAAGATTTTTTTTATTTTTTATCTTACTTAGTATTAATTTCTATTATTAAGATATAATAGTGTCAAGGTAACCGAGGGAGCATGTCATGATACAAAGCTACTCATCAAAGCTAAAATATAACAAAATAAATATTGGGTTATTTTTGTTAGTTCTAAATCAACTCAACAATATGAGATTTTTTTTTTTTTTTTTTGTAACTAAAAGTTTTTTTTAATTTTTTGTTTTTGCATGTCATAAATTCCTTTTTTATGATTTTTCAAATTCATAAACTTACAATAACTTCTTAAATTTATAAACCGAATGTAATGTATTATTCCTTTTCTCTTGTTCTTATTCCAATAAAAATTACATAGTGTAATGAGTTTATTTGAAATCAAATAAATTATTATTATTATAATATTATCACTCAAATATATCATATTCAAAATTTATTTGATAAGTCATTTTTAATGTTACTCGTGATCTGTTACTAAGCTTGTGACTTAGAACTCAAAACAAGGCATTTATTGATAAATAAAATTTAGGGTCCTTTACATAAGTATACAACTTTTAAAAAATAATTATAAAAATAGTGCACTACAAAAATAATTACAAAAAGAATACAGATGAGAGAGAAAGAAAAAACAGAGGAGAGGGAAAAGAGGACACCTGTCCCTCCCTCCCTCCCTCCTCCGCCTCCCCCTTCCCCCCCGCTCCCGCACCTGCCTCCTGCTTCCATCTGTCTCCTCCCCTCCTCCGTCCCCCATCCCCCTCCCCCTGCCACCTCCTTCCTCCCTCTCCGCCTGCCTCCGTCCCCCCTCCAGCCTGCCTCCTCCTTCCCCCTCCCCGCCTCCCTCCTCCGTCCCCCTTCCCCTTCCCGCCTGCCTCTTCCTCCCTCCCTCCTCCCCTCCTCCCCTTCCCGCCTGACTCTTCCTCCCTCCCCCCTCCCCGCCTCTCTCTTCCCTCCTCTGTCCCCCCTCCCCACCTCCCTCCTCCTCCGTACCCCCTCACCGCCTACCTCACCCCTCCCCGCCTCCCTCCCCCCGCCTCGTCCATACAAAGGTAACCAACCATGTAATACAAAGGTAACCAAACCTTAATACATAAGGTAACAAACCTTTAATACAAAGGTAATCAAAATTTAATACAAGGTGGTAACCAATCTTTAATACACAGGTAACCAAACCCCTAATACAGAAGGTATTCAACCTTAAAACAAAAGAAACCAACATTTAATACAAAGGTAACCAAACCTTAATACAATGGTAACCAATCTTTAATACAAAGGTAACCAAACTTTAATATAAAGGTAATCAACCCTTAATACAAAAAGGTAACCAAACCTTAATACATATGTAACCAACCTTTAATACAACGGTAACCAAAAAGTAGGAGAAGGAGGCGGGAGGAGGGGGTGACCACCACGATCAGATCTGGAGCCACCACGAGGGGAGGAGGATGGGCGGAGTCAGGGGGATGAGGGGCGGGGATGGGGGGAGGAGGTGCGGGGGTGGGGAGAGGAAGGGGAGGAGGGACGGGGGCGGGGGGGTGTCGGAGGGGCTGGGGTGGGGGTGGGGGTGGGGGTGGTGGTCGGGGGGAGGAGGGGTGAGGGCGGGAGGAGACGGGAGGAGAAAGGAGAAGGCGGGAGGAGGCAGGAGAAGGAGGTGCGGGCGTGGGGACGGGGGGAGGCGGGCGGAGGGGATGGGGTGGGGGTGGGGGTTGGGCGGAGGAATGGCGGGCGCGGGGAGGAGGAGTGGCGCCACTAATTATGGAGAAGAAAGAAGATGGAGGAGAGAGATATGAATAAAAATCATCTAATTTGGATTTTGAAATTTGAAACCAACTAACTACCCATTAAATCACTTACCTAAATTAAAGGAATAAAAATGCACTAATTTATAAATTAAATATTGAAGATGTACTAATTTTGTAAATATTTTATGTATGCAATTTTATTGTAATATTTTAAAAAAATGTATTGGTAAATGTAAATCTCCCTAAAATTTAAGTACTAATCCAGTGGGCCGGTAATAAAAGCCACATCTACTTAATGGATCATATGTTGGATCTGAAGACTTTGAATTGACTGAAGAGTAGTGTTGTACAACAGGCTTTATCAGCCCAAATTCTATCTCGTGAGATTTACCCATATATAATTATCCTGCTCAAAACTAGGATGATTCTAGGCGTTTTGTTTTTCTGACCGTGACTAGTCAAAGTCCAGGAGTGTTCATTATTTTCGCTTTTTTTGGATTTATGAGTATATGGAATCAGATCGAACCGATCGATTCGATACACAAAAGACCGGTTCAATACCGATTTAGTATATCTATTTTTTTGATTCCGATACCGATTCACAAGTTCAGAGGTTCGGTTAATACCGAACCGAACCGGTATATATTGCTAGCTTTTCATTTTTTCTTTTTTACTTCATTAGTTCTTTTATTCTTTATTGATTATGCAGACTTAGAAGTCAAACACTCGACCCTACTTTACTTTCTCTTCTCAACTTTTAATTTTCTCTTCTCAATGGGGTTTTGTCTACTGGGAGAGACCGGAGTTTCAATTGGCCTAATCAATTCATAATACTCTCCTCCCCAGTGGTGAAGCCAGACTTTTTGTTTAGTGGGGTCAAAAAAATTATGTGGTTATAAATAATTTAGTGGGAGTTCGGAGGCAGCGCCCCCGAGCCAAAATTTTAAAATAATTTTATACTTTCAGGTTGTATATATAAAACATATATTTGATTATAATGATAATATAATAATTGTTAACTATTTGTATATTTATATACATGTAGATATATACCCTATTGATTCATAATAGACTTTTCTAAAAACATGTTTATAAATAATTAATTCCTTCAAAAAATAATATAAAATTAATTATTAATTAGTTTAAGAATATCATATGAATATACATATATGATATATAGAGAAGGTAAGAATGATATGAGATTGAGATTTAAGAGAGAAAATTATAAAATTTTAATTTGACCTCATATATTAGAAATTTTGCAAAATTTCAGTGGGGTCAATTTTTATATAACATTTAAAATTTTTAAATTTTACTATATATTATATACAAAAAAAAATAAAAATCAGTGGGGTCAATTGACCCCACATCCTCCAACGTGGCTTCGCTCCTGTCTCCCCCTGATAACTCCTTTTTAATTTCATCTATGTGTTCTTCCTTCACCACACCATGCCCATGCCCAATGGGCAGGGAAAAACAAGAAATAATGAAAACTCACATCAATTCCTCTTTGATTTGATGGATCCACATATCTAACTCTTTCACTTTTAGATCTTTTTCTGGTTTCAATTGTAAATGTTACTTTTCCAACCATATTCTTTTGTAATATATATTCAATGCATGTTATTTTAGTTGGAAAAAAAAAAAAAGAATTCAATTTTTGTTTGTTAACTGTGAATTCTTGGAATTGGATCCGGTTAACATGAATTTGTCTCGCTAACATTATCGGGCAATTGATAATTTCGGGTGCTGACACGTCATTGGACAGAAAAATCAATGGTAGGTATTCGGTATTAATTTTTGAATTTTTTCGCTTCTTTTCCAAATTCAAAAATTAATACCGAATCTCAACCTTAAATTCTTCCGCCCGATAATGTGTCGGCACCTGAAACTATCAATTTACTGATGGTAAAGGCGGGACAACTTCATGCTAACCAAATCCCTTAAAATTTGGAGAAGTTGGGATGTTTTGTTTGATCAAGTTATATTGGACCTTCTGGATTTGAACTGGCTTACCAAACAGTTGATTGAGAACAAAGTGAATTCGACCACTTTATTTTTCAAAGGTCCCATTTTTATGTTTTGTGCCGAATTTTTCATTATTAGCAGTTGTTATGTTCACGTTTGATCTGTTTTGAGAAGAAGCTGAGATGGATTTTACAATTGAAGTAATTAATTTTCAATTTTCAATTGATTTTCAGTATATAGTCGATATTAACCGATACCGAACCGGTTAATCGGGTCGGTATACCGGTCCAACCGGTATTAATTTTGGTATCGCGTTTTGATTCGATTCAGTACCTGTTCGGTACGGTTAATACCAATTGAACTCCCCTATTAACTACAGTATGGACAAGTGGCAGGCTGGCATCCTTTTTCCAATTGTTTGTGAACTAAATTTAAGGGAAAATGATATGTCTCGCTAAAACCTGCAGAATTTTATGCGGAACAGGCATTATGATGTTATTTTTTTATAATTTTAAAAAATTATAGTAGATGAGATAGTATATATAAAATGAATTGATATTTTCAGAAAACTCTTCTTACATTAATAGTAAATGAGGTCCCACTTCATGTGAATAAAACCTCATAAAAATTATCAATTTTTTTCACGAAAATATCAATTCCCTATATAAATTTTTAGGATGAATCTTATGCAAGTATGTATACTCGTCCTATATCCACCCACCGACCGACCAAGGGTAAGGTGTACACACTAAGACGTGGTCAGTCCAACACCCATGCATCAAGATTGCAAGTCCTATCCACTCATATTTTTTTCGCATCCCTAATAAACAATGCACACATCTTTCTTTCTTTATTCCTACTAAATAAATTGCTCTTGGGCATTAATTCTCCTTTAGTTTCTCCAAAAAATTAATACAAGTAGTTACATATATAATATATATGGCTCAAACCATGCTGCTCAGTTCTAGTAATTCTGTTTCAAGCCACGCACTTGATCATTTTAAAAGATCAGAGCCAACTTCTCACGTCATATTGCCTCCTCTTTATTCCAAGTCCTCGTCATCTTCATCAACATTAAGAATTTTTGCTCTCTTCAAATCTAAACCTAAAGCTGTTCCTGTCAAGAAGGTAATTAATAATACATTAATTAATCTTTTAGCTAGCTAGGCAAATTAAATAACTGATGATGATGAAGAAAAATATTTACTATATATTTATTATTATTTCTTAATTTTATACAGGCCCCCCCAGCACCTAAGCCGAAGGTCGAAGATGGCATATTTGGAACCTCAGGAGGCATTGGTTTTACCAAGCAAAATGAGCTCTTTGTTGGTCGGGTTGCCATGATTGGCTTTGCGGTGAGTACAATTAATCTTCTTAATTAATTCCTAGCCTAATCTTTTGTTTCATTTTCATTCACTCTTTGCTAGCTAGCACTTCTACATGATTAATTAATTTGTTGTTTTTTTTATCCACGCCATATTTCAACATAATTCTTTAATTCTAATAGATTTTTTGAATAATTTATATGACGAGTCGATCAGTTGTATGCCAACTAAACACATCACAAACGCCTAAAAATTGGATAAAAATTTCAACGTGCCATTGTGGCATACAACTGACTTAACATATTGGCATAATATAGAGCAATATTCTCATAACCGGTTCGTTCAGCGAACCGGAAAAGTTATCGGGTGGATGAATCACTAGTTCAATCAGTGGTCGAACCGTTATTGAACCAATGACGTCATAAATATATAAAAATATATATTATTAATAAAATTTTAAAACATCTAATTTTTTGTAAGTTAAAATATAGTGAAATTATGTTATATTATTGGTAAAAAAAAATTTAAAAAAAAAATACTTCAAAACCGGTTCAACCGGGTCAATTAACCGGTTTTACAGGTTGAACCACCGGTTGAATCGGTGGTCAACCGGGTCAACCGATTATTGACCAAAATTGGTTAACCGGTTCAAACCGGACCAGAAAAGAAACCTGTTTCCAGTTTAATCGGTCGAACAGCCGATTCCGAATCGGTTTTAATAACATTGATATAGAGGACAACTAGTGTCACTTAATAAAATGATGTACGTACTAAGCTGAGTGATTTTAACCATATATATATATATATATATATATATATATATATATATATATATATATATATATATGTTGGAATTGAAATTTGCAGGCATCCCTACTGGGAGAGGCTATAACAGGAAAAGGAATTCTAGCACAACTGAATCTAGAAACCGGAATTCCAATTTATGAAGCTGAGCCTCTACTTCTTTTCTTCATCCTTTTTACTCTTCTCGGAGCAATCGGAGCTTTGGGTGACCGTGGCCAGTTTGTTGATGAGTCTTCCACCGGACTTGGAAAGGCCGTCATAGCTCCCGGCAAAGGATTCAGATCAGTACTGGGTCTTAAAGAAGGAGGTAAAAACTCCACTCCACTTGTTTAATAAAAACATTACAAATTTTTTTGTGTACTACAGTGCAAAATTGTACCCGAGTTTGTAGATATGGTAGTTGAGTTTATACTATAATAAACTACTATGGTACAATTAATAATGTAAAACTATATTTTTTTGGTCAATTTTGTACTGTTATTTATAACTTAATACAGATTGGCAAAAAGTTTAATTCATTTCATTGATACCTAATTCATTATAACGATAGACTTATATAACAACAATAAAGAACTTAAACTTAATCCTATCCATTGATTTTTAAAAGTTAATCTCAGTCCTTGATTTACACTAACAGCTCACGTACCTATTTTAAGCTCAAAGACGAAAATATCACTTGGGCACAAACACGGGAGAGTTTTACATTTTAGTTGTGTTCGTATTTCAATCATCTTCTATAAAATTGAGGAAGTAATATGAAAAAGAAAATGACTCGTCTCTGAACAAACTTTCCTAATTAAAGGTATAAGAACAACATTGAGGAAAAGAAATTTTATGAGTGTATGTGATACTTTATATTGGTCCCAAAATTAGAGTCTCATTTGACATTTGACATTCGACTTTTTTATAACACACGTGTCTATGTTGAGGATGTTGTTATTTTTCTCCATTTTGTTGATTGTATAAAAGTTGTGGACATGATTTTGTACATAGGTCCATTATTCGGATTCACAAAGTCAAATGAGCTCTTTGTGGGAAGATTGGCTCAACTGGGAATTGCTTTCTCTTTAATTGGAGAGATTATTACAGGAAAGGGAGCTCTAGCACAGCTAAACATTGAGACAGGAATCCCAATTAGCGAAATTGAACCGCTTGTGTTGTTCAATGTTGCTTTCTTCTTCTTCGCAGCATTGAATCCTGGGACTGGGAAATTTGTTACAGATGAGGAAGCAGATCAGTGAGTGAATGTTGGTTAATTAATTTGTGCAGCCATCTTATAAGAAACTGGCTTCTACTTTGTTCATGTAATTGGTAATTCTAGCCGTGCGGGATTTATAATTGTATTTTATTTATAATTATAATTAACATTATTAAATGTGCTCTTAATATTATATAGTTAAGTAGTAGTAGTGTGATATTATAAATAAAAGCGAAAAAATAATGACAAATTAAGATTATCATGCCATTTTATTTTTCTAAACTAGAAATGTATACCTATTTGATCGAACTAAAAAGAAAAATATATTTACAATTTTAAAATGTAGCGAGTATTAGCTAGAAGTTTTAATAATAGTATAATATTTGTTTTTAGTATTTAATAAAACACCGTAGTTAGGGGTAGATTTTTTAAGGGGCAACATAGACAGCTGCTTATACTGGGGGGGTTTTTCTTCTTTTTTTTAGGTATAAACGTTGAGGCAGATTTATAAAAAGATTAAACTTAGAAGAACAAAATATAATTTTGGAGTAAAATTAAGTTTGATAAATATTCACAGAAATGCCAGACAGGCACCAAAAGGGCCAAAACCATCTGAATCTCTTTAGACTTTTATCAATCGATTTGAATAAGTATAAGTGCATAACATTCAAACACTACATCTATCTTAACCATTAAAAAGTGAAAGCATGACATTAAAATTCGTGTCATGTCCAACTTTTTAATAATTAAGATGGATGTAGTTAAGGGTGTAAATGAACTTAATCGAGTTGAATATTGAATTGCTTAAATTTGGTTCATAAAATTTATCGAGTATGAAATAAAGTTTGTTTAAGGCTGGTTTAGCTACCGAGTCGGACACAATCTCGAATAATGCTCGAACAGTTTAAATATTTTGAGCAAATATGATCCGAGTATCAAGAAAAAATTACAATTTGAAGAGGTTCGAGTAATTTATCGAATTTTAAACTTTGCTCATATTTGAATTATTTATATTTCGAATCAAGCTCGAATATAACTTTTAGTCGAGTGGGTACAAATCGAGCTCGAACTGTTTGGTTCACTTTACAACCTTAGATGTAGTGTTGTGTTTGGATATTGTGTATATAAAATTATCCATCTAATTTTCTATACTGATTAGAGTAGATAAAAACAAAAACAAACTTCATCATTGTCGTCATTAACCCTTTAGTCCTTCATTGAGTTCAGTCATAACTGTCGGTCCGCCGTGAAAAGTCTTGTGTTGCCATTGCACCACCATCGTGGTGTCAGTCAAGCTATCAAGGTACAACATTTTCTTCTTCTTCTTCTTCTTCTTCTTCTTCTTTTTCCCTTTACATTTGAGCTAGTTATCGGGATGATTATTCAATTAGGTCGTTCGTGTGTTAGATCTTATTTGGTACGAATGATTAGATCTTGTTTGGTTTGAATATTGGGTTTGATTACAAGGTGGTAGTTTGATGTTCTGATGGGTATATGGAAGGATGTTCTGGGCATCAAATCTCTGTGTTGAAGATTTGGCTACATTGTTGTTCTAGTCTGGTGTACAGTTTGTACAGTTGTTTATTTTTCCTTATTTTAAGCTTCAAATTATGCGAAATGGGATTTGAGATGTTTGTGTCTTATTGATGGATGTTGTCATAACGTAGTTTTGGATTTCTTAATAATTTTCTAGAACAAGAAAGTACATTCCCAATTCTTTTCTTTTTTTTTTGCCTTTATAGATCTAGTTTTCGATCTCATTCTGCCTAACTAAGAGTAGCTTCAGTACAAATATGTCAAAATATGTTGCCTGAACACGGGAAAACATGTTTAAAAAAATTTTCTTTTTTGGATTATGAAGAATGTAGATGAATTGTCTGCAGATGATGCATGTTGGAGGTGTTTGTTGCTTCTAATATTTATTGCTTCTAAATAGTATAGAATTCAATTGTGTTAATTTGTGGGTTGATTTTGATGTGTTTTGTCTTGATTTTGTTTGAATATAAAAAGCAAATTTAGTTTGAGACTTTGAGAAGACATTTAACAGATATTAATATTAGATGGTTGAAATTGTACTTCTTTAGAGAATCGTTCAAATTGAACTATGGTAAGTAAGTTTCTAAGTCATCTCTCGAGTCTTAAATCACATTTTTATTTTAATTTTTTTTAGTTTGGATTATGAATATTTATTTTGTGTGTGTTTTAGAATTTTATTTATGTTGCAATTTGCATAAATTAGTTATTTGTTTAGGGGTTGTTAATTGAATGTTAATTGATTTAGGCATTCATGATATGTTTGTAAAATTCAAACATTCCAAAATCGAATCATCGACATTACAATCCATCTGAGTCGATGAGATTAGTCAAAATCTCTTAAATAAAATTCTTATCCAAGAATCATCTCAAAATATCAATTCTCAATCCGAAGTTGAATTCGATATAGAGAGGTACTTGTTATTGATCCAAAATTAAGACCATCTATAATGAAATATAATGCTAACAAGAGAGATTATCGAAGATATTTGATTAAGAGCCATCATCAACCAATACTTTTCAAATTCCCTCAGACTGTTATTTAGGAAGAGAAACATAAATTTAACCCCGAATGGTTCAAAAAGTATGTCAGTTGGTTGGAATATAGTGAGATAGAAGATGCAGTATTATGCTTATATTGTTATGTATTTAAAGTTGATTTTGGTGGTCAAGGAGGTGTATTTGTTAAAATTCGCCCCTGCCAGAACAAAAGCCTGGAATACAAAATATTGTGATTGACTTATTGTAATTTTACATTTCCCCATGTTTGGTACAAGCTCTTGAGATGATTCAATTAACTTTGGAGGATCATTTCCTTGGGAAAAGATAAGAATTTCTATTTGTATTTTCTCAATATAATTCAATATTTTTTCTTGAGAGAGCAAAACATTAACAATTGATGAAGACACCACGATATATGTACAGGCTTGATCATCTGGACAGTATACTTGAATATGGAGCCATTTTTTTTTCTTTAGTTTCTAAATGAAGGATTGTGGATCAGGGTTATGTTTAATATATTGCATTTTTTCAACTTTATAAAAAGACATTGTAGATTTAATATCGTGTCGTATTTGAATTCAAATACGAGGCAACCCAGAAAGTAATATAGTCATTAATGTGAAATATTGTATTCATTGCTGATGATCAAGGGGTATGTTCTATGTAATTTTAGCAAAAAATACTTTCAAGTATGATATCACTGGATCCAAAATTGTAGGGTTAAATGCACCGTTGCCCCCTAAACTCTAGGATTCTTGGATTTTGAGTCATTTTCTTTTGGTCAATGCAAATCGAGCCCCATACTATTTAAAATTTTGGATATTGAGCCCCCAGGTGCCACATGTAACACCACAGACTTGACACACACGTAGCACCCGATGGCTCAATATCCAAATTTTTAAATAGTATGGGATTCGATTTGCATTGACCAAAAAAAAAGGACTCAAAATTCAAAAATCTTATAGTTCAAGGGGCACGGTGCATTTAACCCGAAATTGTACAACTGTAAAAAATAATTACAATTTGGGTTAAATGTAAATAAATCCCCTAAACTCTAGGATTTTTGGACTTTGAGTTTTTTTTTTTTTTTTGTCAATGCAAATTGAGCCCCATACTATTTAAAAATTTGGATATTGAGCTCTCATGTGCCACATGTGTGTTGACTGTCTACGTGGCACATGTGACGTGGCAATTTAGAGTTTAACTAGAAAAAAAATGCTTCTATGCTAGTTCGAACTAATAGCCTCAACATTAACACTTCAATACTTTAACCACCTGAGCACTATGGGCTTAGCTATAAATTTAAAACAAGAAATTCTACATATACTATAACAACATATTCCACCAGCATATTGATCAAAAGACGATCGTACCCCCCCTCCCCCACTTCAACTTGACTTGCAACTTTCATTTTCTTTTATATGACTCGAATAATAATAATAATAATAATAATGATGATGATGATGATGATGATGATGATGATGACGACGACGACGACAACGACGACCACAACAACAACAACAACAACAACAATAATAATAATAATAATAATGGTGTCGGTGCTTAAGTCAATAGTAATTTTAATATGATTTATTACAATTTAACTTGATTTAGTTTTAATCTTAACATATTTTAGTTTTAATGTGAAATCAGTTTGTTTTGTATATCAACTATTTCTTGGGTTCATTTAGTACTTGCGCATGTGGTGCTCGAGTAGTCCTATAGTCCAAGTTTCAATTTTGTGGTTGTGGGTTCAAGTCATGTTAGAAACAATTTTTTCCACTTATTTGGTTGAACATGTCACGTCACAGGTACCACATGTGCCATGTGGACAATCAATGCACACGTGACACCTGGGGGTTCAATATCAAAATTTTTAAATAGTATGGGGCTCGATTTACATTGACAAAAAAAAGGGGGCTCAAAATCCAAAAACTCTAGAGTTTTTGCATTTAACCTTTTACAATTTATAAAAAAATAGATTGTATTTATTGTATCTTAATTTGTCATGTAAAAAAAATCAAGGTATATTATACTTTTTACAACTATTATATCTGTTAGATATGGTGCAAAACAAAATATAATCTTTATATTATTCTAAATGTCTTTAATGTCTACATTTTTTGGCTACTCAAATGACGCAAAGGTTGTCAAACTATTCTATATTATTAAGAGGAGTAAAAAGCAAAAGTGACCATTGTATTATAAGGCCATAAGGGTATTTGGATATTGCGCCCATTTTTTTTGGTTAATGCAAAATGAACTCTTTACTATATGAAAATTTAAATTGTGAACCCTACTGTGCTATGTGACGTTGACTTGTACGTATGACATGCTGACATGTCAATTTAACACATTTGGGCTAAAAAAATCTCTTCTCCCAAGATTTGAACCTACGATCTCATGCTCCCAATACTAACAAAACATTTAGATGTCAACTAAGTTAAAGATATTAATATTATCATTAAGAAAGTTATTACTAAAAGTAGTAATATTACTGTAAGTTATTAGTAAATATTAATAATAAGTTGTTCGTAATTACTTAATAGCAATTCTCTTCAACATGATGTTACGTACTTAGCTAAATACTTAGAATATATTATCTTAATAACATTACTTATTAGATATTAGTATATATTAATGCTAAAGAAATATAAAATAAAAAAATTTAGCTTATTTTATGTTTATTTTTAAAGAGAAAATAATAAACGTAATTGGAAGTTATCATTAACACTCCAAAATTAATCATTATTTTCAATCACAAAATCAGTATAATAGCAAGTAAGGGTCGAACCCACAAAAAATGATTAATTTATTTTTATGCAATAGAAACTAGAATGTGGGTTCCAAGTAATCAAGTTAGCCAATATTCATTCTTTTAATGAAATTAATAACTCTAAGTAACCACAAGCGTTCAATTACCCGAAATTACCCTTAGATTTTAAATCTAATGTGACGATCGCCCCCACTAGGTCCTAACTATCATACAATCCAGAACTATCAATCTAGATTTAATATAACAGTATTATTAAGAATTAGAAAATTAGAAAATTAGATTATTTCAAGTAACAATTACACAATCGCATATTATTTAACTTGTCTTCTTCATAACCATAATAATATTCAAAAGCTTGACCACGATCAAATATTACTAATCGCTACTTATGATAAGATACAATATCATTTGCTTAATACTATATCTTAATCTAGCATATAATAAAAACTCAAACAATTTAACTGGCCACATTAAATCAATCAAATTAAATATCATTCATTAATTAAAATAGATCATCAAGAACATATCTCATATAAGAAGGAATAAAAAATAATAACTCAATTAAATCATTAACTGAAAATAAGGTTCAACATCTCCTTAAAACTGAATAAAAAAAACTAACCAAACATAATAAAAGTAATATACAAGAGAATTGAGAGAGATAGAAAAGATCTGAGATAGAGCTCCCGAATTATGTCTAATACTACTCTAATAATCTACTCACCATATGTTAATTTTACTTTATTCAAGACCCTTAATGAGTGTGTGGATTCAAATATATCAAACTAGCAAAAAAAACTTAAATCCACTTACATAATTAAATTTCTTATAAAAGATATTAACAAGGGTTAGTTTAACAACAAAACTCTATACTCTTATTTTTCACATCACTTTTCACTAATATAGACAAATATAACTAGAAGATCAAAATATTTTTAATTTTGATAAATACACTAGGATTATTAACATCAAATTTTTCAATCACTTTTTTTTCCCATTTTTTTTCTTCTTTCTTTTAAATGGGTGTATTTTATACTTTATCTCATTCATTTTTTTTCTCTCTCTTGGTGAGTGCATTTTATACTCCATCTCACTTTTTCATATATTTATGAGTTAGTGCATTTTAAGCTCTATCTCAACCCACCATATAATTTTTTTTTTCAATTTAACAATCTTAGAAAAATCATCTCTTCCAAAATTATATTTTGCCTCATATTTCACTTTAAATAATGATCAAATAATATATAGAGCTCAAAAATATCTTTTATAAGCATTTAACCATATAAACTTCCCTTAAATTAAAAATTAGCTCAAAATAAATGGATATAAATGCATAAAAAAATTAAAATCTCTCAAACAAAGTAATAACCAATAAAAAGTCAAAAAATCAAACTAAACAAAAATTTATTTATTTTTTAAAAGTTATTAAATGAAAATTATTTTTTTTATCATTGGCTAAAAATTAACATTTAATTAACTACCAATTCTCGTAGGAAACACGGTTACACTTAGCATGTACAATAAGTCTTTAAACTTCAAGGTTACCCCAAGTAGACGAGTTTTGTCTCGTGATAATTTGCAGTGAATATACCTACAAAATTTAAAATTTTAAAATTTTCTAAAAATAAAAAAATATCCTAAATCCCTTCCCCCACACTTAAAATTTACATCGTCCCCAATATAAAGTAAAATGCAAAGAAAAATGCACAAATAACTAAAACATAAATGCAAAAAAAAATAAAAATAAAAATTAAACTCCCCTTGGGTTGCCTCCCAAACAGCGCCTATGTTTATTTTCATTGGCTCGACAACATGCCAAAGTATTACGTCACTCCAACTTCATGAATTTTGAGTACCTCATCCATCACGTTATCCTTCATAGGTAGATTCAATCTCCCTTATATTTGACATGAAAGTTTCACTCCATCTTCAACGAACAAGTATTTAATATGATTGGAGAGAGTCTTTATATTTGGAATGAGATATTGCAAAATAAAAGATAAATTTTTTTCGTGAGTAGCAAGTAATGGAATGAAAATAATTGCATTACTATATAAAATTATTGGCAAAGAATTTAATGCAGCTTTAGCCTCCTTCAAATATTGTTTTAACTCAATTTCTTTTTCCTCCTCTAATTTTAAATTGTTGGTAATTGCAATCTCCAAATTTTTCTTGTCTATTTTCCCAAAAATTTCCTCCACCTTAGTTATGACATCACCACAAAGAACATCATTGTCTACATTAATACTATTCATTTCTGTACTGATGTTATCTGTTTCCTCTTGCATCGGCGATGGAAGGAATGACCTTTGAGAATCTAATTGACCAACTATAGTAGCAAGCTGACTTATTTGAGTCTCCAAATTATATATGGAAGTTTTTATCTCTTGTTGGAATTGTTGCGCCTGAGTCATGAAAGCTTTAAACATATCTTCTAAAAATATATCAAAATTAGACGATTGGTTATGTTGTTGTTGGGGATATGGTTGCATGTACTGTGGATTATTTAGAAAGTTTTGGTTTGTGTGCTAATTCACTAGTGGATTCTCATAGCTGAAATTATGATCATCCCTCCATATTAAATTAGACGTGTTTGAATATAGATTATATCTCATTTCTGATTGACCAAGGAAACCACCAGCTACATTGACTTGTTCATAGGATTCTTTATAGAACTCCTTTCGAAGAATTGGGTACATACCAGTTGGGTGTCCTATTGCCGCATAAATCCTATAAGCTTCCGTCAGCTGCGTATTACTTACAACCATTTGATAAACAAGAGAAGTTAGATTATCAATTTATTGCTCAAGAGAAGAAATAGCTACCTCATTAACATAAACATGCATGACTTCCATCCTTAACCTGCAAAACTCAATTAAACTATGAAAAAATAGAAAAAATAAAATGTAAGAAAAATACTAAATTAAAAAAAAGTATACAAAAACACAAAAATTAATTAAAATCACTCCCCGACAACGATGCCAAAATTTAGAAGCTGTCGCTAACACTTCAAAATTAATCCTTACTTTCAATCACAAAATCAGTATAATAGTAAGTAAATAATTAACTAAATAAGTAAAAGTAATTAATAAGATTAACCAAATAAATTAAAAGTTTCAGTTCTTCAGTTCAGTATCACCTTTTCACAGTAATAATATAATCAAGTTAGCCAATATTCGTCCCTTCAATGAAATTAATAACCCTAGGTAACCATAATTATTCAATTATCCGAAATTCTCCTTAGGTTTTAAATCTAATGTGACGATCGTCCCCACTAGACCCTAACTATCATACAACCTAGAACTATCAGTCTATATTTAATATAACAGTAGCGTTAAGAATTAGAAAATTAGATTATTTCAAACAACAATCACACAATTGCAGATTATTTAACTTACCTTCTTGATAACCATAATAATATTCAAAAGCTTGACCACGATCATATATCACTAATCGCTACTTATGATCAGATACAATATCGTTTCCTTAATACTATATCTTAATCTAACATATAATAAAAACTCAAATAATTTAACTGGCCACATTAAATCAATCAAATTAAATATCATTCATCAATTAAAATAGATCATCAAGAACAAATCTCATATAAGAAGAAATAAATAATAATAACTCAATTAAATCATTAACTGAAAATAAGGTTCAACATTCTCTTAGAACTGAATAAGAAAAACTAGTCAAACATAATAAAAGTAATATACAAGAGAATTAAGAGAGATAAAAAAGACTTGAGATAGAGCTCCCTAATTATGTCTAATACTATTTTAATAATCTGCTCACCATATGTTAATGTACGCTCATAATGTATTTATAGGAGTACAATAATAACCCGAAGCTAATGTAAAATTAAAATCCAATTTGAAATCAAATTAAAGTAATAAATTCAAAATAATCTGATCTAGAGCATTAACGCGTAAGCCAAACAGGGTACTCGCACCTTATGACTAAGTCAGCCGCCTGGCTACCCACGTGTATGGCGTGCGCATTCTTTCTTTCACTGTCGACCGTGCATTCTGCGTTATTCTTTTAATTCCATCAGACAACTAAAACGAGGTCGCACCCGACATAAGCTTAATCAATTCCTACTGCGCGCAGGGCGCGGACGTCAAGTTAATTTATTTACAAAACTGCAGTCAGTTCCATTAATTACAATTTTGCCATTAGTAGCTGCTTAATTACAAAATTGCCATTTCACTTGTTTTTTCTTACACAATAAAATATAAAATAAATAAAAATAATAAAAATATATAATAATAAATAAATTACCTAAAACACTAAAAATATTTAAAAACTCACAATTAATTAAGCTTAAAAAATACCTAATAAATAGGAATAAAATTCACTTATCTGTAATGTATGCTAATCACATTAATTATATAATAATAATAATAATAATAATAATAATAATAATAATAATAATAATAATAATAATAATAATACAATAATTATAATTAATAAATAAAGTAATCTCATGACCGCAAATTTTGTAACACTAATAATAATACTTTATGTATTTAAGTATTTTTTGCTTTAAGTTACCCTTGTGAAGTTGGGATATACAACTTAAAATAGAATAATTAATAAATAAAGAAGAAAACCCTAAGATGACTAATAATCATGGTATTCATTCTTCCCACAGTTCTTATAGGAGAAACTAGAAAGAGAAAGTGAAAATTTGCCTTTGATTTTTGTAATGACCGAGAAAATTACGAACCCAATTTTTTTTTTATTTATTTAATTATATCCATAAGAAAATATGAGGTATGAAGTATGTGTATATAGGATAAGTTGTATGATGAGATGTATTAAATTAGTTAATTAAATTAATTAACTAAAGAAGGAAAAAGATTGCAAGAGAAGTTTATGTGATGAGATCACAAAGCTTGAATGTTGGCTTTGAATGACAAATAAGAAGTTTTATACTAAACAAGTTAATTACTTGTATGAATAATGCGAAAGAAGAAGCAAGTGAATTATTTGAGATAATCCAATGAGGGAATAATTGTTTGTGTACGGTTAATTATTTTATAAACCCACTTTGATGATAGGGGTTAGTGAATGAATTAAATTAATCAAGTCCAATGTACTTATATTAATACGTATTAGGGTATTATTAAAAACAAACCCAAGAGTTTTCAATTAATAGTGTTATTTAATTAAGGAGTCCAATGGACTTATTAATAGCAAATCTAATTGGATTATAATTTAAATCCAAATGAGTTGTTAAACTAGGTCAATTAAGTTTACCTAGTAGCCCATGTAATTAATTTAATTATTAGTCCATGTAATTTATTAAATAAGCCCAATGCTTATTTTAATTAAAGATAGCATAGTTATGTAAATGCTAGCCCAATGTGTGATATAAATTGAGCCCAAACAATTTAATTGAATGGGCCTAATAGAATTTAATACTAAGATCCAAAGTGGAGCCCAATAAGTTTGTATAGGTGAATATGTATACATATATTGATGTATATATATATATATATGGATACTTATATAATTATATAGGACTTAAAAATAAAGTCAAATTGGATAAATATTTGGTCAATCCCGAATTTTGGGGCCCACATGGATATAAATGTAGCTTGTTGGTTGATTTTGGAGTGTAAAGTGGTGCAAGTAAGCCCCAACCACCCTAGTCAATCAATGGGTCAATCAAAGAGTCCATCAAGTGGTCATTCCATGCATAATAAGCAAGATTAAGCTCCTAATTGACTAGCATTGGTTGATTAGTAGATGTTAAGCAAGTCTAGGGAGGTTCTATAAATAGAATGCTCCATTCATTTGCTAGGTTTGTTAGTCATTTTGTAAGAACTCCAAGAGAAAATAAAGAGAGCATTCTAGAGAAAATAGAGAAGGCTCTTGAGAGTTGGTTTTTCACCAAGGAGATTACTAGAGACTTATCAAGGAGGAGTCACCAACAAAGTCTCTAGCCAAGAGTAGAAGAACATAAGGTTCAAAAGTGTTCTATCTCATCTTTATTTCATTTTTGTAGGCTATATATGTTTTATATGGTCAAAATATGTTTTTAACCGATCAAAAGTGGTTTTGATGGTCTACAAGTCTTAAGCTATAATAAATTGGTAGATACATGGTTTGATATGCTTAAATCATGATTTGGTATATGAGAAATGTATAAAAGTTGTAGAAATGTTCATAACACATTTTACCGGTAAAACCCTAACGATACATGTTGTGCTTGATGTTGTATTTTGAAATACACAAATCGAAAATTGGATTTTTATGGCTAGAAAGATAGATCTAGGAGTTTTAAAGAAAAACCCTTTTGGAACCTTTCAAGAATATTGAATAACGAAGAAGTTATAGCTTTTACCGGAAATGATGTCGTTTTTAAACCCTAGATGGTTCAATCCGTAATTTTCGTGTAAAACGTTTTCAAAAAGACGATCCAACCATGGAATATTGTAAAACAAGAGGTTAGGAACACATCAAAACTGATTTGGTGTCATTTGGATGTGTAGAGTTTATTTTATTCAAGGTTGAACCATTAAAACCAATGATTTGTGATTTTAGTTTTCACTTTGTCCTTGTGAGCAGTTTTTAGTCCACTTCCGTTTGGAATTTGGATTTTTGATCTAAAGAGAAATTGTAGAGGGGGAAATTTTGATGAGAATGGACTCAAGAATCACCCCAAAATGTTTTAAAATGAAGAAGTTATGGCTGTTGGGGCGTCGGAGGGTCGAGCAGTCAAAAGTTTACTTTCGGAGGAGTTGGCCGAGCGCCTACTGAGCGCCTACCAAGCGCCTAGGCGCTTGAGCCGGCTGTTTCTGGGGGCAGATTCGGTCCGGGTCGAGTCGGGTCGGTCCAGGTCGAGTTTTTTATGAAAATTTAAGTTGAAATACATATTAATTGAGTGTGTTTGAATACTAAACTAATATATATAGAGTTTATTAGTGACTTAAAGGTATCTAAATGTATAAAATAAAGACTAAAGTTACAACAATTAAAAAGTTAACTATTGATAATGTTTGAAGAATATTAAAATATTATTAAATGATCAATAATATTAGTATATGATTAAAAGTTATTAAATGATGAATAACATTAGTAAATGATTAAAATATTATTAAATGGTTAATAATATTAATAAGTGATTAAAATATTATTAAATGATTAATAATATTAATAAATGATTAAAATATTATTAAATTGTCAATAATATTAATAAGTGAGTAAAATATTATTAAATGATTAATAATATTAATATGTGATTAAAATATTATTAAATGATTAATAATATTAATAAATGATTAAAATATTATTAAATGGTTAATAATATTAGTAAATGAAAAGAATATTATTAAATGATTAATAATATTATTAAAAGAGTAAAATATTATTAAATTTTTAATAATATTTATAAGCGATTAAAATATTATTTGATAAATAATATTATTGGAAAGAGTGTAAGACATTATTAAATTATTAATAATGTTAATATGCGATTGAGATATTATTATATAATTATAATATTAATGAGTTAATAAAATATTATTAAATGGTTAATAATATTAGTAAGTTAGTAGAATATTATTAAATGATTAATAATATTAATAAATGATTAAAATATTATTAAATGGTTAATAATATTAGTAAGAGGATAAAATATTATTAAATGGTTAATAATATTAATGAGAGAAGAAGATATTATTAAAGGATTAATAATATTACTAAGATGATAAAATATTATTAAATGGTTAATAATATTTATAAATGATTAAGATATTATTTGATAAATAATATCCTTGGGAATAGTGTAAAACATTATTTAGTTACTAATAATGTTAATAAGTGTTGAGATAATGAAGAGATTAAGATGATTATTAGATTGTTAATAATATTGAGGAACTAGATGATTTATGGTTAAAATATTATTATACGATTAATAATATTATTTGTGGTATTTATATATTATCAAAGGTGATAATATTATAAAGCAATGAAGTGATAGTTATGTGATTTAAAATATTATCAAGGGATTGATAATATTATTAAGAGATGTAAGATTATGATTAAGTGATAGATGATTAAGACATATATGGTAAGGTTATTAATGTTAAATAAACCTATATGTGTTATGCTAATTGGAGGATCAATGTTGTTGAATATTAGGTCACCCAGAGGAAGTATTTTTAAGTTGAATAGCAGTAGTCAGCGGAACAGGCAAGTTTCTCTGAACCTAACTTGTATTCTATTTGGCAAGTTATTTATGTAGAATCTGAAATTTATTTCAAAATGCATGATGAAATAATTATTAATAATTATTTCATATCTATATTGTTATTGACAATCGCACTTAGGTGCATTTGCATGACTATTCACGTTATGAACTGTTTAAAGAGAAATATCTATGCTATTTATTTCAGCTAGATATTGCATGTGATATTATGACTGTTCTTGTTATAAACTGTTCTAAGTGAGGATTCTATGCCAATTGTTTCGGCTAGACCATGTACGATTTAAATTCATAAATCTGAATATTATTGAAGTTAGTCCAAACCATATTGTTGTGGTGCGGAATCTGATGGGATAAGCTGAAATGAACAGAGCATTATAAGCGGATAAGCTTACGGTCGGATGGAACGTTCCCGATCAAAACGAACTAGATGGTTATATTGTGCACTCTATAAACGTACGATAGGCTGATCACCTAAAGTACCCATCACCGGATTTGTCAATCAAAATGATTGTTAATATTTAAAACGAACTGACAGACTTCTGTCTACAGGGTATTGTAAATACTCAATGTGACGCCCCCAAATCTGGGCCCACACAGCCCATACTTGAGTCGTCAAAAGACTACAACAAAATTATTACAACAAAGCACAACGTACAACAATACAGTGTATAATAATACACAACTAAGTCTTCACTATTATTGCCACACTATTTTACAAAACGTGAAAACTATGATAACTATTCCTCGGACCCTCACTCCATTCCCCGGCTAGACCCTGTTATGTTTTCATCTCCTGTTGAAAAACAATGGAACAAAAGAAAGGGTGAGCTCAAATAGCCCAGTAAAGAATATCATGACTAAGATAATGACGAATAAATTATCATTAGTCTTCAACAGTTGAGTTCTTGATAGAATACAATAGACTACAAGGTTTATATCAAAAACTGCAGTTAAATTCTTAAACAACGTTCAGATCGATAATAGCAGCGGAATGAGTAATCTATTAGAAGAATAATGCAGACTATAATGTCCACTCGGTTCTCTTTTTAGGAAAAACATCATCAACTTTTATCATCTGAAATATCATTAGTCAAGATAATACAAATTCACAGTTCCTGATCATAATCATGCAGATCAACAGTTCATCTTTGCACTACGGGCCAAAGACATTCAATATAACACCAACGGTCATGATTATACCAGATTCAGCCTTTGGTCATAATCATACCAAACAACAGTTCATCTTTGCACTACGGGCCAAAGAGAACATTCACCACGTGCCATAAAAGACACCGAACAGATGTATCGCCTTTAACCTATTATATCGCCTTTAACCTATTATATCGCCTTTAACCTATCATCTGTTCAACAAATATATCACATCTGTGCCCCCGGCCACAGATATTCACAACAGCTTGATTTTTGGATGATTAGAATGATATAAATGATGAACAGAATAAATAGGATAACAATAAGTATCGGAAGTTTACTTTGTACAGATTCAAATAATGTCCAAATTGTCAACATGATGTGGAGTGAAATTTAAAAATGATATTCAAGATCCACAGTTCAGAATAACGGTTACAATTCAATAGAAAGGTTCACGTAAATAGGAAGGTTCAGTTGAAATAATGAAGTTCAACTATTATGGAACATATAATATTTTCAGGAATTATAGAAGCAATAGTTCCATAATAAATTTCGATTTAGGAGTATGAAAGAAAATAATATCCCTTACCGTAGCAGGTTTGATTAACAAAAGGTGAAGGAAATTAATACAAAGGGTTATTCACCAACAGGCGGCAATCCGCTCCGTAAGGTTATTCCCACAATTTAATAGAATTTGAGTACAAAGAGTTATTCACCAAACAGGCGGCAATCCGCTCCGTAAGGTTATTCTCAGAGATTAATAATGAATGAATACGAAAGGTTATTCACCAACAGGCGGCAATCCGCTCCGTAAGGTTATTCCCACAATTTAATAGAATTTGAGTACAAAGAGTTATTCACCAAACAGGCGGCAATCCGCTCCGTAAGGTTATTCTCAGAGATTAATAATGAATGAATACGAAAGGTTATTCACCAACAGGCGGCAATCCGCTCCGTAAGGTTATTCCCACAATTTAATAGAATTTGAGTACAAAGAGTTATTCACCAAACAGGCGGCAATCCGCTCCGTAAGGTTATTCTCAGAGATTAATAATGAATGAATACGAAAGGTTATTCACCAATAGGCGGCAATCCGCTCCGTAAGGTTATTCCCACAATTTAATACATGGAAATAAAAGGCACGTCTTATGAGTAAGGAAGAAACAATATTATTATCGAGAATCAAATAATGATAATCCCTTACCATAGTATGTTTGAATAATGGAAGATGAAAAAGATGGTATCCCTTACCGTAACACGTGACTGGATATTGATTTAAATGAGGTTGATTAACTTGAACAGTACACGTATACTTATAGATCTTCACAAATACTCAAGATGACTTAAGCACACTTAGAGAGAACTTTCACAAGAAGTATTTAGAGAGAGAAAGAAAGAACAAGTAAGGAAGTTTATGAAAAATCCTTAAGTTAAGGCTTCTATTTATAGCCAAAAATCTTATCATTCATTTAATCTAAACCATTCATTTAAAGATCACCTTTTAATCTACACCATCCATTTCAAATATTATAATATCTTTAATCTACACCATTCATTTCATATCACCTAATAATCACCTAACTTTATATTATAAACAAATCAATTTAATTATTCAACAATAATTCACACTTTAATCTACACCATTCATTTCATATCACCTAATAATCACCTAACTTTATATTATAAACAAATCAATTCAATTATTCAACAATAATTCACACTTTAATCTACACCATTCATTTCATATCACCTAACTTTATATTATAAACAAATAACTTTATCAATTCAATTATTATGACTAATTGTTATAAATACAGTATAGTTAGCTCTTAGATATCAAGTCAATAAATTAATGAAATACAACTGTTTAAATAACATCATAATAGAGATAACAATAATGTAAAATAAAGCATACGTTACTGTGTAATGACAATTATTGATTCAATAATGTGAATTACTGTGCATATGTTACTGTGACAATTATTAGGTTCAATAATTTTAAAAACAGTGCAAAACCAATTATTGACTCAATGATATAAAATACAGTGTAATGACAATTATTAAATCAATAATGCAAAATACTGTGTAACAACAATTATTGAATTGATAATATAAAATATTATGCAGTGACAATTATCGATGAAATGATGCGTAACAGTTACGGTGTCAATTATCAGACCAATAATATGAGACACTATGCAATACCGTGTGTTACTGTAGAGTACCGTGTGCTACAGAAAATACCATAAACTACCGTATGCTACTATTCTTTTATCACCGGTATTTTAACAGTTCCGTTGACTATTTTTATTTAAAAAGGTTACTTCTGTCGTTTTCTATATCCGACAAATATTCCGTTGTGGGGTCCACCAATAATTTATTATTTCGGCGCCGTCGTACGGCACGAATATTCCCCGACCAAACGAATATTCCCCGACAAAGCGAATATTGTCCGACAAAATAAAATTTGCACATAACATCCTTAACTTTCAATTTTGTTAATTTAACCACTTACTGTTTCAAAAAAAAATATATATGAAGAAAAATTAAATTTTGTATTTCATAAAATTCGGGGTCTTACAACCTCCCCTCCTTATGAAATTTCGTCCCCGAAATTGACGTACCTGACATATCGAAGAGGTAAGGATACTTAGATTTCATCTCAGATTCTAGCTCCCAGGTCATTTCCTCAGTATCTTGGTTCCTCCATAAAACCTTAACTTGAGGTATAACCTTTGAGCGTAGGATCTGCTCCTTCTTATCCAGGATCTTAACAGGTACCTCCTCGTATGTTAAATCCTCTGCTATAACGTCTGGTTCTAACTCAATGACGTGGTTTGGGTCCTTCACATATTTACGTAACATAGATATGTGAAAAACGTTATGTATGCGAGACATACTTGGTGGTAGGGCTAGTCTGTAGGCTACGGTTCCTATTCGATCGAGGATTTCAAATGGGCCAATAAATCGAGGGTTGAGCTTTCCTCTCTTTCCGAATCTCGTAACCCCTTTCCATGGAGAAACACGTAAGAATACATGATCTCCGACGTTGAAATTTTCGTCTCTCCGATGAAGATCAGCATAACTCTTTTGTCGTTCTTGTGCGGTCTGTATTCGTTGTCGGATCATTTGGATCTTTTCGGTCGTCAAGCGTACCAACTCGGGTCCCAACAATTTTGCTTCTCCTACCTCATTCCAACATATTGGAGAGCGACACTTCCTTCCATACAATGCCTCGAATGGAGCCATGCCTATGCTTGCTTGATAACTGTTGTTGTAAGAAAATTCCACCAACGGCAAGTACTTATCCCAACTTCCTTTGAAGTCTAATACACAAAGTCTCAAAAGATCTTCGAGGGTCTGGATCGTCCTTTCCGATTGTCCGTCCGTTTGAGGATGGTATGCAGAACTAAAACGTAGTTCAGTGCCCATAGCTTTTTGTAGACTGATCCAAAAGCGTGAAGTGAATCTAGGATCTCGATCAGAAACTATGGAAACTGGCATGCCATGCAATCTCACGATCTCATTTATGTACATACCGGCAAGACGTTCAAGTGAAAAGTTTTCTCGTATAGGCAAGAAATGAGCAGATTTGGTCAATCTATCTACGATCACCCAAATTGCATCTAAGCCTTGAGAAACTTTTGGAAGACCCGTCACGAAGTCCATATTGATGTGTTCCCACTTCCATTCGGGAACTTCAAGTGATTGTAATGGACCTTTAGGAACTTGATGCTCTGCCTTGACACGTTGACAAGTTAGGCACCTTGAGATAAACTCCGCAATCTCTCTTTTCATATTGTTCCACCAAAATGTATGTCGAAGATCTCGATACATCTTGGTACCTCCTGGGTGGATTGCAAACGGCGTGTTGTGTGCCTCCATCATGATTTTATGCTTCAATTCAGGATCGTTAGGAACACAGAGTCGAGAGTTGACTCGAAATATTCCTTTCTCGTCGATTCTTGCTTCGGGAATGGCACCTTCTTGTACTTTCTTTATCATGTTTATCAGTTCCGGATCGGTAGCTTGAGCAGCTTTAATTTTATCGATTAAAGTTGGTTCTACTCGCACGTGAGCAATCTTCGAGTGGGTCCCTGGTGTCTTTAGCTCTATCTCCATCTTTTGCAAGTCGTACAAAATACACTTTTGTGTTGTCAGCAGTGCACTTGTACTTGCATAAGATTTTCTGCTCAAAGCGTCAGCTACAACGTTCGCCTTTCCCGGGTGATACTGGATTGTGTGGTCATAATCCTTTAACAGCTCAAGCCAACGTCGTTGTCGCATGTTGAGTTCCTTCTGGGTGAAGAAATACTTGAGACTTTTATGATCCGTATAGATATCCACTTTTTCTCCGTACAAGTAGTGTCTCCAGATCTTCAACGCGAAAACGACTGCTGCCAACTCTAGATCATGAGTAGGATAATTTTTCTCATAATCTTTGAGTTGTCGAGAGGCGTAGGCTATAACCTTTCCATGTTGCATAAGGACACAGCCTAGACCTTTGCCAGAAGCATCGCTGTAGATAACAAATTCTCCTGATCCTGATGGTATGGTCAGAACAGGAGCTGAAACAAGTCTCCTCTTGAGTTCTTGGAAACTCTTCTTGCATTCCTCGCTCGATATAAGTTTTGTACTAGAACGAATGATACCGATATCTAATAATTAAACTTTTAACTCTTGGCGTTCTATGAGAGCCATTCGGTATGGGGCTTTGGAAATGGGCTTGGTACCGAGTTCAAGATCAATACAAAATTCATTTTCACGGTTTGGGGTAAGCTAGGAAGTTCTTCAGGAAAAACGTCAGGAAACTCATTAACAATGGGAATATCATTCAAGTTTGATGTATTTTTGTTCAAATCAGTGACATGAGCTAAAAAGGCTTGACATCCGTTTTTCAATAAACGAATGGCTTTATGGCTAGAAATAACAGTTATAGATTTCAATGGTTTAGTTGCTTGAATTTGCATGACAGGTTGATTAGGAATATGAAAACTAATAATCTTATGAAAACAATCAATTTTAGCATGATGGGTAGTCAACCAATCAATTCCTAAAATCACATCAAATTCACGCATCTCCAAAGAAATAAGGTCAACAGATAATGTGAGGTTGTTGATTTGAACTAGGCAAGATTTATAGACAGTAGATGTAATGGTCATTTCTCCTAATGGGGTTTCAACTGATAAGTCAAAGTCCAAATTTTCAGGAGTTAAGTTTAAACGCTGAGCACATGCAGGTGAGATAAAAGAATGGGTAGAGCCAGTATCTAACAAAGCGTAGACTTCACGAGAATTTATGAATAGCTTACCGGTTATCACCTCGTTCGAGTTTCGCGCCATTTGGGATGTCACAACAAAAGCTCTCCCTTGAACTACAGATTTTCCCTTATCCGCGCTAGCTTTTGGTATCATCATTGCAGCTGGACTTGATTTTGTGGCAGGACAGAACCGCGCAAGATGACCCTCTTTCCCACAACTGTAGCACTTTTTGGACTGCAGTGTACAGTTTGGGCTGATGTGACCTTCCTGACCACACCTATAACATCTCACCGGTGGTCGATCTTCTCCCCTTGAAACTGGGGTCGGTGCTGGTGTTGGTACTGGTGCTGGTGCCCTTCCATAATTATTATGGAATCTCTTTCTTTTGAAATTGTTCCCACTAGATTCTCCTCTTCTGTTATTTAGTATGGAATTACCACCGAAGTGTTGGTTACCTCCTCGATGGTTCTCGTTCCTGTGGTTGTTGTCACTCCTTTCTCTATGCTGATCATTAACTCTTGGCTGCAATGTTTCATCTGTTTGCTCCACCCTTTGAGCCCTATCTACAACATCTGAATACAAACTAAATTTATGAGAGCTAAGTTGTTGACGAATTTTGAATCTCAAACCTCTTAGGAACATCCGACTCATTCGTGCTTCGTCATCCACAAGATGGGTGGCAAAGCGAGATAACTCGGCAAACTTGGCTTCATATTGGGAGACTGTCATGTTTCCCTGCTCCAGCTTAATGAATTCCACCTCTTTCATATGGCGGATGCTTTCTGGGAAATACTTCTCGTTAAACAGTTCTTCGAATTCTGTCCAAGACATTTCGAGTGCTGAAGGTTGGATACGTTTTACCGCTTCCCACCAATGGTCCGCCTCACCTCGTAACATAAAAGTGGCAAATGGCACCTTCTGATCATCAGCGCATTGTAAGACATCAAGTATTTTTGTCGTCTGCTTTAGCCATGCCTCCGCTTTGAGTGGGTCAGGCTTCCCGTGGAATTCAGGTGGTCCTAATTCTTTAAATTGCTTAACAGTGACCATCCTCAAATTGCCAGCGTTTCTACCGTTATTATTGACTGGATTTCCTCTTCCTTGATTCTGTATGAACTGCATGAAATTCCTAAAGAATCCATCGTTCATCATGTTATCAGGAACATTATTTCCTGAGTTGGCAGGAGGATTGTTTGGGGCCTCTTGATTCTCGGCTACATTTGCTTCGGGTATTCCATAGTTAACCTCTTGATTTTCAGATGCCATACTTAACTGTGGTCACAAAATAAATGTTAGTTCAAATAAACTGACTCATCACTTCATGTTCCTACATTCAAATCGACTCATTAGATAATAAAATCTATTTTAGGTAGGACACACTAGTGACTGATTCTATTCGTCTCTCCCCTCCTAGTTCTACCCCAGATCTCCATTAAAGACCATATCCCTAAGCTCTGATGCCAACTGTGACGCCCCCAAATCTGGGCCCACACAGCCCATACTTGAGTCGTCAAAAGACTACAACAAAATTATTACAACAAAGCACAACGTACAACAATACAGTGTATAATAATACACAACTAAGTCTTCACTATTATTGCCACACTATTTTACAAAACGTGAAAACTATGATAACTATTCCTCGGACCCTCACTCCATTCCCCGGCTAGACCCTGTTATGTTTTCATCTCCTGTTGAAAAACAATGGAACAAAAGAAAGGGTGAGCTCAAATAGCCCAGTAAAGAATATCATGACTAAGATAATGACGAATAAATTATCATTAGTCTTCAACAGTTGAGTTCTTGATAGAATACAATAGACTACAAGGTTTATATCAAAAACTGCAGTTAAATTCTTAAACAACGTTCAGATCGATAATAGCAGCGGAATGAGTAATCTATTAGAAGAATAATGCAGACTATAATGTCCACTCGGTTCTCTTTTTAGGAAAAACATCATCAACTTTTATCATCTGAAATATCATTAGTCAAGATAATACAAATTCACAGTTCCTGATCATAATCATGCAGATCAACAGTTCATCTTTGCACTACGGGCCAAAGACATTCAATATAACACCAACGGTCATGATTATACCAGATTCAGCCTTTGGTCATAATCATACCAAACAACAGTTCATCTTTGCACTACGGGCCAAAGAGAACATTCACCACGTGCCATAAAAGACACCGAACAGATGTATCGCCTTTAACCTATTATATCGCCTTTAACCTATTATATCGCCTTTAACCTATCATCTGTTCAACAAATATATCACATCTGTGCCCCCGGCCACAGATATTCACAACAGCTTGATTTTTGGATGATTAGAATGATATAAATGATGAACAGAAGAAATAGGATAACAATAAGTATCGGAAGTTTACTTTGTACAGATTCAAATAATGTCCAAATTGTCAACATGATGTGGAGTGAAATTTAAAAATGATATTCAAGATCCACAGTTCAGAATAACGGTTACAATTCAATAGAAAGGTTCACGTAAATAGGAAGGTTCAGTTGAAATAATGAAGTTCAACTATTATGGAACATATAATATTTTCAGGAATTATAGAAGCAATAGTTCCATAATAAATTTCGATTTAGGAGTATGAAAGAAAATAATATCCCTTACCGTAGCAGGTTTGATTAACAAAAGGTGAAGGAAATTAATACAAAGGGTTATTCACCAACAGGCGGCAATCCGCTCCGTAAGGTTATTCCCACAATTTAATAGAATTTGAGTACAAAGAGTTATTCACCAAACAGGCGGCAATCCGCTCCGTAAGGTTATTCTCAGAGATTAATAATGAATGAATACGAAAGGTTATTCACCAACAGGCGGCAATCCGCTCCGTAAGGTTATTCCCACAATTTAATAGAATTTGAGTACAAAGAGTTATTCACCAAACAGGCGGCAATCCGCTCCGTAAGGTTATTCTCAGAGATTAATAATGAATGAATACGAAAGGTTATTCACCAACAGGCGGCAATCCGCTCCGTAAGGTTATTCCCACAATTTAATAGAATTTGAGTACAAAGAGTTATTCACCAAACAGGCGGCAATCCGCTCCGTAAGGTTATTCTCAGAGATTAATAATGAATGAATACGAAAGGTTATTCACCAACAGGCGGCAATCCGCTCCGTAAGGTTATTCCCACAATTTAATACATGGAAATAAAAGGCACGTCTTATGAGTAAGGAAGAAACAATATTATTATCGAGAATCAAATAATGATAATCCCTTACCATAGTATGTTTGAATAATGGAAGATGAAAAAGATGGTATCCCTTACCGTAACACGTGACTGGATATTGATTTAAATGAGGTTGATTAACTTGAACAGTACACGTATACTTATAGATCTTCACAAATACTCAAGATGACTTAAGCACACTTAGAGAGAACTTTCACAAGAAGTATTTAGAGAGAGAAAGAAAGAACAAGTAAGGAAGTTTATGAAAAATCCTTAAGTTAAGGCTTCTATTTATAGCCAAAAATCTTATCATTCATTTAATCTAAACCATTCATTTAAAGATCACCTTTTAATCTACACCATCCATTTCAAATATTATAATATCTTTAATCTACACCATTCATTTCATATCACCTAATAATCACCTAACTTTATATTATAAACAAATCAATTTAATTATTCAACAATAATTCACACTTTAATCTACACCATTCATTTCATATCACCTAATAATCACCTAACTTTATATTATAAACAAATCAATTCAATTATTCAACAATAATTCACACTTTAATCTACACCATTCATTTCATATCACCTAACTTTATATTATAAACAAATAACTTTATCAATTCAATTATTATGACTAATTGTTATAAATACAGTATAGTTAGCTCTTAGATATCAAGTCAATAAATTAATGAAATACAACTGTTTAAATAACATCATAATAGAGATAACAATAATGTAAAATAAAGCATACGTTACTGTGTAATGACAATTATTGATTCAATAATGTGAATTACTGTGCATATGTTACTGTGACAATTATTAGGTTCAATAATTTTAAAAACAGTGCAAAACCAATTATTGACTCAATGATATAAAATACAGTGTAATGACAATTATTAAATCAATAATGCAAAATACTGTGTAACAACAATTATTGAATTGATAATATAAAATATTATGCAGTGACAATTATCGATGAAATGATGCGTAACAGTTACGGTGTCAATTATCAGACCAATAATATGAGACACTATGCAATACCGTGTGTTACTGTAGAGTACCGTGTGCTACAGAAAATACCATAAACTACCGTATGCTACTATTCTTTTATCACCGGTATTTTAACAGTTCCGTTGACTATTTTTATTTAAAAAGGTTACTTCTGTCGTTTTCTATATCCGACAAATATTCCGTTGTGGGGTCCACCAATAATTTATTATTTCGGCGCCGTCGTACGGCACGAATATTCCCCGACCAAACGAATATTCCCCGACAAAGCGAATATTGTCCGACAAAATAAAATTTGCACATAACATCCTTAACTTTCAATTTTGTTAATTTAACCACTTACTGTTTCAAAAAAAAATATATATGAAGAAAAATTAAATTTTGTATTTCATAAAATTCGGGGTCTTACACTCAAAACGTGTGTTCATGATTTTGTGACCCTTTCAGCATGATGAAGCAGTATGTTATGTCAATTGAATTATATTATTCAAAGTTGCATGTCTTCACAATTATTGTATATTGTTGAAGTTTCCAGAGCTAAATCTTTTTCATTCATGATATATCTTTTATTGTTTAATAAAACTTGCTGAGCAAAGTAGTTGTTCATCCTTGCTATATCATGAAGTATTTTTCAGTTAAGCCGAGTTATCTAAGGAGTACCACGGCAAAGGAAAGATGAACGAGTAGACGTAGTTAGTTCGTACTATTTGTGTAAATCTTTTGTATTATAAGGTAATGATGATGTATTAAGGTTAGTGGAACCTGAGATTGAAGGTACGTTTCGTAATGAAATGATGTATGATTTCCGCGAGTTATTGAAGTTATATTTTATGAATGTTTGACAAGTGTTGAATAGTGAGCACCGAACCCGAGGTTCAAGGGACCCGGATTTGGGGGCGTCACAATTTTACTTACAGAATGAGAAGTTATCATAATTTTGGGAAGAATGGAAAAATCTAATTAATTTTGACTAACTTAGTAATTGATTTTGATTTTCTTTCTCTCTTTTTTCTTTTTATGTTGCATATATTTGTACATAATTCAAATATTATTTATAATTTACTATTATTTTTCTTAATAAAATAATACTGAATACTCGACATCATTGTTCGTAAATAGTCCAACTACAAAGGAGAAAACACTAGATATTAATGATAAAATATAATTTTTTTTCTTTAAATATCTCAAGTAATGAATAGTTAAGACATATGTGACATGCAAATTTTAATTCAACCATATAGAAAAAGATGAAAACAACTTTTTGATTTTGTTTACTTTTAAATATTTAAAAAAATTGTATTTGACTCTTAATTTTTGAGTTGCGTTATAGTTGATAAAGTTAGTAAAATAAATTAATTTTAGATTATTATTAAGGAATGAGTTTGGATTGGTCACCTATGGATTGGGATGGATTGGGTTGGACCAAAATTAAAACGGGTTAGAAAGATTCAAATTTTATTTGGTTTAAAAATATAAATCAAAAATATTAATTTTTTACGAGTGCGTTAGGTTGGCTCGTGGACATAAGCAGCTTTAGCCAAGTCTAAAGTGACTAATGAGATTTAGGAACCTAGTAACAATGGTTGAATTATGTCTTTGTTAAGAGGTAAACTTGAACTTATAAATTTATATAATAGATGATTTTTTTGTGCTCCTTTAGAGTTTTTAGGGTACTCTAAAATTTGGAGTTATCTAAATCCTACCCATTGAATTAATTTTAAAGTTCAAGATGAAGTCACGGCACATCACTTTAAATTTAGATACAAAGTATTGTCCAACTCATCAGCCAGCTCAAATAATATACTTTTCCTCTCTCCTTTATACTTATTTAGTTTCCTGTGATGTTTTAACTCCATTATAGCACATCCGCCGTAACATAATTGAAAAATTAATAGTAATTTCCTTAAAATCTGAAACAAATAATATTCGGAATATCAATTCTAAATTGAAATTCAATCTATTGAAGTTTGAGATTATTAATTTTAGCTGTGGTGAGATGGGGTTTTAACTTGACGGAAAGATAAAACGTCGGTGGTCTTTTATAGTTTAGCGGCAGTGGTGACGGTTTTTGGTATAAATTTTAAAAAATTATTAAATACTCTTTAGGCACCTATCACGTGGTACTTTATATTATTCATGTACTATTATTTCAATATTTAAAATAAGTCATTTCATTTTAAATACTAAAATAGCAATACATAAATAATGTAAAATAATATGTGACAGATGCTCATGACTAGGAGTGTTTATCCGGTTTAAACCGAATCGAACCGATATCGAATTGGTACCGAATTTATGCAAAACTCGGTATTGATATCGGTACCGAATCGGTTTATCGGTTCGATAACGGTTTTTAACCGAAAATAATAATAATAATTATTAATATTATTTTTTTATTATTAGTAGTAGTATTTTATTATTATTATTATTATTAATTATTTAATATTAATAATAATATTAATTAAAAAAATAAAATAAAATAACTGATATAATCCAATATATACTGAACTATCAAAATAATACCTAACTAATTATACCGATTTATCAAACTGATATTGAATCAATTATTATTTATATTGAATTGTCTTATTTAAACCGATTTAATATACACAAAAATTAATTAAATTAATTTTTTTAAACACCCTCGTGACCACTAAACAATTACTCATAAATGCCGGATGAAAATAAAGGTCCCAAGTTTGTTTTGTTTCAGTGTGGAGAAAAAAATGTACCAGAGAGAAAAGTATTATTAGTCAGACGATTGAGTTGGAAATGATGTGACATAATTATTTAATTTTATAATACGTGGTACAAGAAGGGACCACATTTGGAGAACTCAGAAGATAGAGACCTACCATTATCAAGGTTATCACTTTTTATCTTTATATATATAAATAATATCCTAGCCCTCGAGGAGGAGTGCATCAATTTAAAAGTGTCTAGGTTGTCAGTCCATTAAGCTCACTTGTTGACCAGCCAAACTAGAGGACTTGCAATTTCAATTTTTTTTAGGGTTCATCTGGGTATATCGATTCAATATCTGAATATTGATATTATGGTTTTTAATTCTAAATCAGCTGTTTAAATAACATATATTTAAGTAGATTTAGTATTAAATTCTAACACTACACATCTCAATATCACAAAATAAATACCATGACTCATTCTGAGATTTTTAAAATCAATTCACTGTAAAGTTCACACTACATCTCCATCGGGCTCACATATTAAACACACAGAAAAACATATACTTCTCTCCCTCAATTTCATCTTTTTCAATCCCCTTAAGTTGCGTCTCTTTCCATTCTCTCTCATCACAGTAGGGCTGCCAAGCTCCGTTCTCTATATTTCTTGCGATTTTTCAGTGATCGAAAAAGTGTTTATTGGTGATCGAAGTTAGAATATCGATCTTATTTGCCTCTATTTTGGGTTTTTTTAATGTTAAATCTACAATTCGTTGATGTTTGAAACTTGATTTTTGGTTGATGAGTACTAATTTCTTTTGATTTTATGTGGGATCTGCTTTGTTTATTGGTCTTTGGTTGATGGTCGCCGATTAATCGTCAATGACCTTGTTGTTCTTGGCCGGAGACGTAGTAGTAGAAGAAAGTTGGTCATTGGCCAGATGAAAAACTTGAAGCTAATTGCAGTTTGGGCTATTATAGCTTTTTTCTACTTCTTATAAAGCAGATCTATAAAAATTCTAATGATTCCTAGTTGCCAGCCCTGGTTTCTTGTGAGTTGTGAAACTGAACAATTAGGAATGACCGAGTTAGACTGTCTTTTGAGATATAAAATGGCTGGAAATGGGAGGAAGTAAACAGAAAATTTAAAAGCTTTCTAATTATCCCTGTTTTTTAATTTGTAAATGAACAAAAAACTGAAATTGAGATTTCTTATCAAAAGTTTTGGTCTACGGAAAAATTAAATAGAAAACTAAACAAATTTAAGCTCTGTTCGTTTTAAGTAAAACATTTTTTGAAAAGTATTTTTCAATTTTTTTTTGACATACCAAAGAAAACATGGTCAACCGTAAAATAATTTCTAATCAACAAAAAAGTCTTCCTTTATCATAGAAAAATAATTTACAAATTTAAGATTCTTAAATCATTTTTAGAGAAAGATGTTCAACTCTATCTTCCAACAATAAAACTTACTTTTTATTTACTTTAATTTGTCAATCGCTCTTTAGCTATATAATAAGCCAATATATATAATTATAGGCCAATATAAAATAAAAATATATGAAGAACTATAATTGGCCAATAACATCATCTAATTGATTAATTAGATTCTATAATAAATAAATATTTTTTGTTTCAGGTCGGGATATTAATAGGTTTACATATTTTATTTATTCCCTTTGTGCAAATTTTAGTTGAACATATAAAATGGACAAATTTAAAAATGACTTAACAATATTTTTTTATTTTTTATAATTCATATATTTAATTATGATAGTGAAAACAATACAAAAACAATAACTATCCAAACAATAGTTTTTAAATTTTAACACAAATACAACATAAATTCAATTTGCTAACCAAACAATAAAATTATGTTGTTTTGATTATGTAAATTAATGAATTGTAACTCTATAGAGTTATAAGTCAAATTGAATTACAAAATAAATTATCCAAACGGACCCTTAATTTTGTTATTAGTTAAAAAAGGACAATAATAAGTTACATACGTATATATTCCTTAAACAAAGTCCCAAATATTCAATTATTCCTCTTAAAAAAACAATGAAATAAAATTTATTTTTTTATTAACTATATTAGATTAATAACTCATATAAAGCACGAGTTAGTGTCAACGGTTCTACTTAAAATTATGATGTGTAATATTTAATGTTATAATTTGAGTATAAATAATACAATATGAATGATAACAATGCATTTAACATGATATGTATATTAAAGTATATTAAAATTATTGTATATATTTTTTAATACATATACGTACACTCTTAGAATAATACAATAAAAAATATTTTTTTTCTTCATATAATTATAAATATGACATGCACTATAATACTATATTAGTAGAGATAATGAGCTTGAGACTAACTCGATATCAACTAAAATAACTCGGTTAATTTGCTTGGTGGACTCAAAATAAGATTTTTATTTAATTTATACTAACTTGGTGTCCCTTCTAGATTTACAATTGTATTTTATTTATTAATTATAATTTATTAACTAAGTAATGGTAATGTGATACTATAAATAATAAAAAGAAAAAAAAAATTAATACCATCGTGTCACCTTTTTACGATTATAAAATAAAATTATATCTCTAATTTTGGATGAACTGAAAAAAAATTATATTTGTAATTTTAAAACAATACAAGTATTATTTAATTTTTTTGTATATAACCTTGTAATGATATTGTTATCATTATTTATTAAAATAGTTAGACATATGATCTTATTTAACAATGTTATGCATATTCATTTTTAATGTCTAATAAAACACTTTGCTCACCAAAATATTTTTTTTATTTTAAAAAAGACGAATAATAATTTAAAAAAATATTTTAACTGAATGTATAATACCTTTCAGATTTTCTTTAAGGAAATATATTTTATGAAAGGGTTGTCTATAAAGTGAGAGAATCTATCAATTCTAAAAATAATAAAAATAAAATAAAAGTCAAAATATCGATCAATTATATCCAAATATAGTTTGATGAATTAACTTTGTTCAGGATTAACCCAAATAACTTAGTTAACTCATACAATAAAATATAATTTGGTTAATTCATATAACAAAATGTTATTTGTGTTATTAAAATAAATAAAATAATAGAATAAATATAGACAAATTTATGATAAAATTAAATTCTGAATTATTTAAAACTCTTTAAGGTTATACTTATTTATAAAAAATATGTTTGAGATTTGACTATTTATCTTAATTTAATACTATTTTATATTATTTAATCATTTGATGACAAATTATTAATCTTTTAATGTCAGACTATTGGTCTCATTAAAATTATTTAATGGCTTAAAATGAGGAGGACTATTAATTCTAATTTTTTAATGGAATTATATAATTTCATATAAATAACTTTAGGAATGATAAAAAAATAGTCCATACGACTATTTAAAAGACTATTAATCTCCTATCATGAGATAAAATAGTTCAAAATATTATTAAATTAATATAAATAATTCAATTATAAATATTTTTTTACAAATAAATATAATAAATAAAATAAATTAATATAAAATTATTCTTAATTTTTTCATATTTGATGTATTTATATATTTTCATATTTAAAATTATCATAAATTTGTCCAAACACGTAACAAAACTTGATATAGTAAGAGATAAGTATCAAATGTGACCTTATTTGTGGGACATAAATTGTAGTAGAGTAGCATCTAGAATCCAATCCCTGCAACACGGTATGATGAGGTCAATGTCAACCCCACCACCATAATCATCTTCTATTTTGCAAATAGATTCCCAACTGCAAACTATGGCCCACACCGACACTCTTCCCCTTCTCACCCAGGAGCGGAGAGACCAAACCATTAAAACCCCGTTTCTCTCTCCTCTTTCTCCCACACACACTAAAAACACATAGAAACTAAAACCTCCTCTTCCGATCCAACTGCTAAATCTGCGGTACCGATCACCCACGATCTTCCGCTAACCCTCTCTCTTCTTCATCAATACTTTGGTATCTCCGCCACCGTCACCTTTTAGCGCCGTCGCCAGAGGTGTATCCGATCATTTGATGGACGCTTCAAACAATTACCAGAACGAATATCAACATACTCATAGCTTTGCTGGTTCTCAGAGAGACGTCACTTACTGGTGTGTGCAATTTCACTCTCATCTGATCAGTTGTTATCAATGATATCATTAATTTTGTTTTATTTTTTTCAAATCATAATTCATGAACTCTTCTACTTACATTTGTACAGGAAAATGTCCAATTCACCCCAAATTTTTCACCAAAATTTATGTGTTTAATGCTTGCTCTGAAATTAAATTTAAAATTTTACATTTTGGGTAGATGTATTTGGATTTATTTGAATTATAATTGGAAAAGAGGAAAAAAATTTGATTTTTGATCCATAAATGAAGTATCTATAATACTGATTTGGGTTTATGTTTGTATTTTGTGTTCTGTTTAAAGCAAATATCAATTAAACAAAGTGGACTGTTGTTGTTTTTCTTTTTCTGGTTGATCTGTTGGTCCAGTGTCCTGTTTGGGAGCATGAATTAGTGTGCTCATGGTTGAATTTTACTCAGAAGAGTTAATCTCGAATTTTGGTAACATCAATTTTCAACTGTTATGACAGTGATAGGGAATGCTAAAATATGGAGGGTGTAACGACCTACGTCAAATCCAAGTCCGAATCAATTCATAACAAAATAAGGCCCAATTTCATGTCTCAATAATATCTTCTTGGGTCAACTTAGCTCACCACAGGCTCAGCTAAAAGTCATGACTAAATGTATTAATGATAGCAACTTGAGCTTTTATATACAAATCCAAATATTTTATTTTAACCGATGTGGGACTGGGGTGTTACAAACTCTCCTACTTAAATACCTGACGTCCTTGTCAGGCCGAACACATAGTTACACAAGACCCATAAACTTTGCATCTTTAGCCATTCTCCACCTTCTGGCAATTCGATCGAACAACCCGATCCGATCTTTTCGAGAGTCGGCTCTGATACCGTATGTAACGGCCTGAGTCAAATCTCGAGTCTGAATCAAATCATAACAGAAAAAGGTCTAATGCGCTGTCCCAATAATGTCATCTTGAGTCACTTAGCCCACCATAGGTTCACCAAAAGGTTATGATTGAAAGTATTAATGATAGCAACTTGAGCTCTTATATACAAATTCAAATATCTCATATTAAGCATCCAAACTTTGTACAATGATGTGAATATATAACATTCACTGTCGATGAATGACAAGTTATACAAGGATTTAGAAAAGGGTTAAGGGGGGATGAAAGAAGGGAAAAATAGGAGGAGGAGGATGCTAGAAAGGCATAATGGCACAAAATCTCACATCAAATCAGTTTATTAAACTCTCGTAGCTTTCAACACTTTATATAGATTAACAAGAACCATAGTTCTCCTATAACTTAAGTGACTTAATATCTAAAAGGGGTTAAGGGGTATGTGGGACTGTGCATGTGCCGGTTTTGCTTTTCCTCTCAATACATGGGGATAACGTGATCATTTGCCCCATGTATTTAGATCAAAAGCAAGACTACGTAGATGCATAGTTCCGCATCCTCCTTTTTTCTATCTAAAATATCTAGTAACCATAAGTAAAGGAGATAACCAAGTGAACTTGGTAGCCAGTAATCACATAAAAGCAGCAGCCATCACCATGCACCCTCTGAATAAAATATGAAACTGTCGTTGATCCTTCCCCTTGACCTTAATAATCCTGGTGTCTTGGTCATCTTATGATTCATTCATCATCATGTAATGGAAAATGGAAATTAAAATGAAACAAATTTTCCGTCCGTTTCAAAATATAAGATTACTTTCCTTTGTATTTTTACAAATGCAAGTGATCTTATATTTGTAGGGGGTGTAGCATGGATGAAAACAAGTCAAGTGCAGGCATGAAAAGTCCTGTAGGAATTGTTTTTCACTATAATTTCTCCATGGAAAGAATTCTATCTGAAGAAATTATTATAACTTCATCTGGTATTATTTTTAAATATAATGTCTCTCAATAAATTCCATTACTAAATATTTCTATTTAATGAAATGAGTTTAAAAAACTGATTAAATATAACAGCAGAAGAGGTCGTGAATCATGTTGATGCAATTGAGTTTTATGAAAGTACCCAGTAGAAAAATAAACACTATCAAGATGAAGGGTGAAGAATTGAGATCTTAAAAAGACAGAGGGAAATCGGCATGAATTAGACGAAATGGACAGGATATCATTTCTGCCTTTGGCTTTGATGGTCAACTATCTACAGATTCCATTATCCATTTATTTTCTTAAGCACACAATACAGAAGATAGTTTAGAATATTTTCTCCATATTTACTTACCAAGATTAGCTATACGCAGGATGCCTAATTTTATCATTTTGAGAAATTAAAGATTGTTTTTATGGAAAAAACTTTGCAAGAGTTAAAGAAATGAAAAAAGTTGCATGGAGGAATGATAGGATTTTAGCAAAAAGAGGGTTTTATTTGGGGTGGAACAACTTGGACTGTAATTGAGTGGGGAGAAAAGTTCTTCAAAGCTAACCTCCCTTCTTAGTAGAAGTAAGCGCTTTTGGAGGCACAACTAACTGGTCCTTTTCTTAAATGGAACTTCAAGCTTATGGATCCCAGACCAAAAGAAAAGAAGGAAATGTAGTAGATCTTTGCCGGAGTCATAACCCCCACATTCCGTGTCTAAATTCTTTTTGTTAAGTTATGTGGCAGGACATGGAACTTCTGGGAAAATGTCGAGCTTAAGGAATATGTTGAAGAAGAAACTGATGTAGAACAAGTTACTGCAGAATTTTTGGATTGATTGGACTGTCAAAAGTCAAAGAACCGTCTTTAATTTTGGCTATCAAAATCTGCAATGATTGGCTGATTTGGTGGTAATTGTAGAAGGTTTGACTAGCTGATTTGGTGATGATTTGTCAAGATTCTTGGGAAAATCTTTGCTGATTTCCAGCAGATCTTTGCTAGCAAGATTGGGAGTTAATTCATGCCTTCATTTAGTTTGTGACTTATGCCATAGTTCTAGTATTTTCTTATTTATCTTTCTAGTTGTAAAAGACCTCCTATATGAAGGTCCTTAGGTCCATCTTCAGGACAGGCTTTGATTGAAGTAAAAATATTACTTTCAGTTTATTTTGCTGGTGGATTCCAGTTTGTTGTTCCTAGTGGATTCTAGGTTTAATCAAGGGAATTGACATGTTCATCCCTTTTGCTTCTCTGCTTCAGAAACAGAGGAAGATGAAGCGAAATGTGAAGCAGAGGAATTAACTTAAGAATCAATATAAAAGGATGCTAAATGGTTTGAAGTTCTGTCTTGGATCAGACAGGACTTTTCTATGAATTATGAAATGAAAACTCAACACGTGAGTTCGTTGTTCTCTACAGCTTGCATAATATAATTGGAGATGTATTCTTGTCCAAGTCCTTCTGAAGATCACTATCCTGACAATGCAACTCGGTCCAGCATCAGGGGATGTCCCTTGTTAACAATTGGAAGAATGCTGAGATGCCAAAGAAAATCAGTATTCGTCATGGGTAATAATACATTTAGAGACATAGTGGGTTTAATTGAAGCAAGTTCAGAAATGAGGATTCTCTATAATCCATGGAGTTTCAATGGAGTTGAATGATCTCTGAGCTATGATTTGTGCTTAATTCTCCGAAGGTTTAACTATCCTTTGCAAAGGAGAAGTATCCTTGCCTGCGGGCTATTGTCTCCCTTTCCAGATTTCGACTAGTTATTTTTTTTCTTGTCTTCTGCATCTTCTTATCTGCAGACGTTATTTTTGTCCTGCATCATCGAGTAACCTATTTGTACATGCACACTGAAATATCGATGTGTTCCTTGATATATGGTTGTATTGTATGTATTATGATGTCTCCCTAGGAATATGGCATGTTCTTAAGATTGTGACTTGTCCTTTTTGGGTCTTTAGGAGTTAAAGAGTTTGGCAGCTTGCACTAACGACCAAGGTCTTTCAGCCGCTGTCTCTGTCAATTTTAGGGAAAGAGAGATGTCATATGTCCTCTTTACATGTGTTGAGATACCCTTTTTCAATATCTTACTCATTCTCCTCTATCCAGCTGACGGTTGAATACCTTCTATACTAGTCCATTTCACCTAGCTACATAACCTTTCCTGGGGAAGTTTATAGCTTTCACTGGAGCTGGCTGCAATACAATTGAAATACAGAACTATACGTATAGAAGTGTGTGTAGTGAGTGATATATGCCCTTCCTTCCAGGTACAAATATCTTGATGTACGGCAAATGTATTTTTGCGTCTGCGTGTCCTTGCCCATTATATGAACATAAATGTAAGCACAGTGGTAATTACTGAAATGTACTTTAGTTCTTTTTTATTTTTTTGGTATATTATATTGTAGTTCTTTTTTTATTTTCAATATTGGTCTTTAAACTTAAAAATTAATTATCGAGAATGACATGAAATAAGCTAGGTCAAGTTTGTTCAATGTTTTTTGGCTTATTTGGTTTTCCAGTATTTACAGTTGTTCATAGACAAACCGACTATTCGACCATATCAAGTCATGACAGTTCCCTATTTGAGTTAACCAGCATGGCAGCATGCATGTAGCTTTTGTTTATGACAATGAATGGCATGTGCATGTGTGAAATAAAACACCTTAACCTGTTTCTCAGAATTTTCTTAAGTACGTTGGGCTTTTTGGCACTTTGCTTCACCACTTGATGGATTTTTATTCACTTCAACTACAAATTATTCTCTTATGCAGCTGTGGCTCATGCGGATTTGATCTAAACTTGAGTTCTTCTTCTCGCAATACCTCTACAATTGGTTCAAAATATGGAAAATCTATAAAGAAGGGAATCTTATCATTCTTTCACATAGATGAGAGCAGATTTACTCAGTTAGAGGAGTTCCAGTGTGTACCTTACTTCATCTCCAAGCACTCTTGGGGTTTTTTTCGCCGCAGAACCAAACTTCTTTGCCGTAAGTGCGGCAACCATGTTGGGGTTTCTTATGATGATAATGCATCATCGTATCCAATTGTATCTGATGGATCAGAATCCACCTCAGGAAGTGAATTCTCAGCCTATAAAAGATACGATGTTAGAATTCGTGCCTTGCAGCCTTCCTCATCGCCAGGATCTGGTATTCCGCTTGTGTGATGGTACGTGCAAAAGATTGTCTTATAAATATGTACAATGGACATGCAGCTTTGGCCTATATATACAGTTTGTGATCAAGAAGCATCAACATCAGCTAATGCAAAAATTTATTGTATGTGAATTCTTTGAAGTCCTTTTGAGCTACTACCTTCGTTCCAAAATTTGAGATAAATTTGGAATTTTTAAAGTCAATTTTTGAAATCTTAAAATTCAAAATTGATACGAGTCCGTCCAAGTTTTGAAATGACAAATATGTCAATTAGTGGCACTTTTCCAGTTAGTTGATATCAATCATAATTGTTAGCACTAAAATCTAAATTTTTTGTATTGATTTTGAATTTTGGAATTTTGTAAATTGATCAAAAACTTCAAAATGTATTTCTGATTTTGGAATAGAGACAGTACTCAACAGATGAAAGATGCTCTAGAAACAGGATTTGCTTGGAGAGTGCAGAAATTGTTTTATTCTTCATGTACAAAGGATGTGTGTAATTGTGCATAAACAACTTTTAGAGCAGATTTGTTGAGTAATTGTTTTGTTCTGTTGCAAGGCCATAGCAGAATGAATGTAATTTTGTAGATGCTTGAATAGCTGAGAAATATCATGCTCGGGCCTGTTTTTTTTTTTTTTTCCTTTCCCTTTTTTTTAAAAAAAAATTATTCACATGAAAAGAGAACCGTACGCAAGGCTTTATTTTTGTGAAAGAATTTTACAATACCGGTTGATAAAGCTATAGAATATTTACGTTATTAGAGTAAATATATATTTAACTATATTTTTATATTTATTTTTGTTACACTTTAAACTCTTAACAACTCTTATAATTATGATAACATAATTGTTTACAAAGGTAAAATAAGAGTAAAGAGAGTAGAAAGAAATATTTTGTTGTTATTTTATCTTTGTGTGTTTTTAACTGACACTGAATATTCACATAGATATACTCTAAAATTTAAGTTATACATTAAATATAATATTTGCATGTCACCTGGATTATTTGTGCATAAACTGCAGGATTTGAGATTCCTCTTGTAAGTAGTTGTGGTTTCGGTGGAAAATATAACTGGGGGGAAACTACATTATGTCCACAACTATGAATGGAACTCAAATAACTGTACAAAGCTAAACATGGCATGTAATAAGAAACGATAATACAAAGCTTCTATGATGCTATAGGTCACGCAAGCACATGAAACTAAAGAATGGAATGTAATATATATATATATATATATATATATATAGTTCAACAAATTACCAGTCTCATGGAAATCTCCTATCCATCTTAAATTACTTTATTTCTTGTGTATCCCAAAAATAAAGAACGTAATCTAGTTTTATGAATGTTAAAGTTACTTAATTTGTGAGAACTTCGTTTCTTGTAACCCCTTGTATTTTTTGAGAGGTATGACTTGCGTGCCCCCTATCTATTCTGATGTTTTTCTTACTGTTAATAAACCTGCTAGTGGGACATTGTTTCTTCTATATTCTTTTTTATGTTCAGCGTTTGTAATTGGATTTGAAAAAAGATAACCCCATCCATGTGTGTGTGTGTGTGTGTGTGTGTATATATATATATATATATATATATATATATATGAGAGTTATCTAAGACAATGGTTTAATTAACTTGACTAAGATTACTTATCAAAAATGATAGAAGTTTTACCTTTTAAAGTTAAGTTTTTTTTTGGGTTTTATAAGAAAAAAATCTTTAATTTTAAATTTTATAAAAATTACGTCATTTGATTAAATAGTCTTAATTAAGTTTAACTAAAACATGTCTTAGTTTATCTTTTCCCTAGATATATGTGTGTTTGTGTGCGTATCTATATTGATTGATTTTTTTTTTATATTGATTGATTTTAATTTTAATTTATTTCTTCTTACTGCGTTTCTCACTTTGCATATTCCATGATATATACTATTGGAGTAAAATGCAAACTTTTGAACTAAAAACTTCCACCTTGTAAATGTAGTCATATTATCACCAAAGCAAAAAAAAATTGCTTGGTTAAATTTGAGCCCAAAAATGTTATTTATCTCAAGTGAGCCATTCAACCCAAAAAACAAACATAAAATTCAAATATAATATTATTTCCCTATAAAAATTGAGGATAATTAAAATAATACGAACTGTTTCTTCACTATAATATTTATATATTATAACAAATAATTTAGGTATTTAATTATGAAAATTGAAAAGAATAATATTTATTTGCTATTTATTTTAAAAATGAATAATTTTTTTTTTATAGCTACTTAATTATGTTTTAATATCATGGGAATGATATCTATAACAAAGCATTTTATTACAGCAAACAAATAATTAAGGTATTTAACCTTAAATTATTTGTTAGATTATAAAAATATAAAGTTGAATAAATAAATTATTTTATTTTAATTGTCCTCAATCTTTATAGGGAATAAAAATTAGTGTAAAAGGGATAAACTCTAGAGGGTATCTAACTAATATAGCCCATACGGTTAATACATCAATTTTTAAAGTTTTTTAGATAAATTCAATCATATGGATTTAATGAACATATTAAAATATTTGAACATATGAATATTTTTATTATTTGGTAATGTTTATTATCGACTTTGTGGTAATAAAAGTTCAATTAATCTTAGTCATAAAAAAATATACTTATTTTACAATTTTTATAATGTTATAATAATGGTGTTACACAACCTCAAATTAAATAAAAATTTATGTTTACTCATATTTTTGCATGATCTTTTCATCTGTGAGGTTAAATTTTTCTAAAAAACTAGAGATAAACTCAATTTATAAAGCTAAGATATAGTATAACTTATTATACCCTAAAGGGGTATCTCTTGCAAACCCATAAAATTATATTTGGATTTTATGTTAATTTTTTTGGGTTGAATAGTATATTTATGATAAATATATTTTTGGACTCAAATTTCACAATGCAAACTTTGTTGCTTTGGTGGCAATATGACTACAATTACATGGTAGAGATTTTTAGATAATTTTCAAAGAGTAATTAAGAGATTTATTTTGTATTGACTAAAAATATAGAGCACAATATTTAAATATACTAATAGTACAGTGGTATTTTTATATTTTATTCTATATTTATTGGGTTTTTATTCTTGTTTTCCATTTTTCCATGTTGGTTAATTTTGTACCTTTATAAATTACTATATTCTCATTTACTTTAATGCTTTTACATTCTTGTTGCTTATTCTTATTGCTTGGTGTGATTTTTTTCATCTTCTTTACTTTGTTTCAATGCATCAAATGTACGTACTTGGTAGTTTCACATCTTGCGAGAAATTGAAAAAATAAAAGGACTGCATATATATGCTACATGCCTAGATCACCCACGTCCCTTTTTCTCTTCTTTATCTGATCTACTCCCTTCGTCTCGTAAAAATTAATTTAATTTAGTTTTTTAATTAAATTAATTATTTTTATAATTAAAATTTATACTATGTTCTTATAAATATAGGTAGAAAAATTATAATCATAAAAAATTATGTCAAATTACCTACCACCTTCCATTTTTATAAGTTTAAAAATATAATTAAATATGCTTATGCCTTAATTTTAAAATTAATTAATTTAACAAAAAAGTAAACTAAACCAATTGTGAGAGATATAAGGAGTATAATAAATCAGCTCCATGAGCGAATGCGTCATTTCGTGAAACTGTTTTCTTTCCTAGTTTTCACTATAAATTTATATTTATTAGTTTTTTTTAATTTTAAATTATAAGATTATTATTAATTTTTAAAAATCAATTTTAAATATTTATAAATTAAAAATTGAGGTGATTGAGTACAAATTATAAAATAATAAATTTCACAATAAGTAATATTATTTAAATAATTTATAATTTTTATCGTTGTATTAACTATAATTAAAGTAATCTATGCCAGTTTTTTAATTTAAAAATGTCTTAAATTAATTTTAAAGAGTCAATAATAATTTTATATTTTAGAACAGAGAGAATAACTATTCTTTTATGTTTTTCATTTTATTTTTTTATTTTATCCTTCAATTTTAGTAAAGTTTCAATATTTCATATCTCACTGAGGCGTGTCGCACAAGACTTAGTTATGTACGAGCTGTTCGCGTAAATCACATCAACCATGCCACTTGCGTCAGCAGAAAAGTCAACAATTATTTATTACAATATGTTATAAAATAGCATATTCAACAGAATTATTTTTGTTATAAAATTATCACATATATTTATTTTATTAGAATAAATTTTATTTTATTATCTTTTATATAAAATAAAAATTAAAGAGATGTAATAAAATTTCATTCAATTCAAATAATTTATCTTTCAAAATATTATTAAATATATTATTTTTCATTATATTTTTTTTCTTCAATCTAAATGTAATATTAATAATGTGTGCATGAACTTCAAAGTGTTAGTTCTTTAATATTTTTTTTTTTATAGTAGATAGTTATTGAATCGTTGACATTTTCTGATCTCAATCCTCTAATCACTTTAAAGTATTTAATTTGGATCACTTTATACGTAATATTTAAATATAACACTAAATATTACATCTTTGTATCAGAGTTTATCTTTTAATAATGAAATAAAATATAGTATTTAACGTTATAATTAGATATAGTATGTGTAAACTTATTCATTTAATCTCAATCCATAATCATTAGAAATAAAATAAAATAAAATAATTATGCCCAATTACATAACTTATAAATATGCTTCTAAAAAATAAAGAATAAAATGAAGTAATGTACTAAGGCGTGTTGCACAAGAACTCTTTTTTGACTTTCTACAAAGAACTCCATCATTTATTATAAAATAAAATAGAGTCCCATTTTTATTTTATGAAATTAATTTAAAAATTTTAGAATTTAAATTTTGATGTGATTCATGTAACTAAAAATATAACAAATTTTATTATCACCTTTTTCACATATTTTACAATAATTAGATTCTGTATGAAATTCTAAAATTTAATTTAGATTTTAAAAAGTTAAAATTAAACTCTATTTTTTGAACATGGAGGGTTAACATCCTTGGCTAAATGTTCATCATGCAAGAGGTGTTTAAATGAAAATGAGGAAGTAGAGCTGCAAACGAACCGAACTGTTCGCGAATCGGTTCGGTTTGGTTCGAGTTCGACTAGTTGTTTTTTCGAGCCGAACTCGCACATGGTATCAAGTTCGATTGCTCGATCGAACATGTTCGCGAACCATGTGGTTCGGTTCGACTATGTTCGTGAACGGTTTGGTTTGGTTCGACTATGTTAGTGTTCGACGCAGCTCGGTTCAGTTCGGTTCGGTTCGGTTCGTTAGTTGCTCCAGTTTGAATTGTATTTCTTACATGTTTAATATTTTTAAATTCTAAATACAAATAATTAGTTATTTCATATTAAATTTTAAAGTTTGTCTTATCAATAATTGTTAATTTTTTAGTAATTTTCTTTTTTTAATACTTAAACATCTTTTTGTTTTTTTTAATAATTGATTAGAAGTACACATTTTTATTAAATAATTAATAAATAATAATGTGTGCTTCTTCACATGTAATTTAATTAAAATAATTGTAATATTTTCATAATTTTTTTAACAATGATTGTTAGATTATTATAATTTATATCAATGATAATTTAATAAATTATAACCCATGTCATAAATCACATAAATAATGTCATTAATCTTCATGCAATGATAATTTGACATTAATTAAAGAATGATACAATACAATTGCTTACATTTGCTTGAGTTATTGAAATTGCCAAATTAAGATAGAGAATAGAGAAATCAAGTTATCAATGTATCGAGACTTCACTAATAGAGTAATAATCATTGTTTACATCAACCTATTGTCCATCAACTATATAATTAAAAGTGCAAACTTGATTTTTAAAATTTTAAATTTTTTAGTGTTACAGACTTATAGTGTATATGTGAGACGGTGAGAAAAAATAATTAACTAACTTTATTTTATGCAATTAAGTAATCATATTTAGTATAAAAAATAGTGTTTAAAAAGTTTAATAATCCAATAAAGCAATGCCACGGTACCGTTTGCATAAAATTAAAATGAGTTAATAGTTTAAATTAAAATAAGCAAAAAGAAAAAAAAGAAAAACACAAAAAGTTTCTAAATTACTTTGATCCTTTGATATTAGAATTGTAGTTAATTTACAAAATTGTAAAATTTAATATATTACTTTAGTTTTTTAGAAAAAAATTATTTAGTTTTAAACAATATAATTATGAAAATTATAAACTTTTTATAAAATAATTCTCAAGATTTATGTTATTCAAAAGTTAATTACCACATTCCTTTTGAATTAAAAATTCATACTTGAGCAGTTGATCTTATTACTTATATTTCAGAATAGAAGAAGTATTTAGTAGTAATACATTTCAAGGTTAACAACTTAACAATATTAGTTTATTAGATATTGAATTAATCTAAATCAACTAAATTCACATTATTTTAAATTTTAAAATTTTATAATTTCATTATAAAAAAATCTCAAATAAGACTCTTTTTATGAAATAGATGGAGTATTTTTTTTCTTTTGTTTTACCTAAAAGTAAAAAATACAAAAATATGAAAATAATTAATTAATTGAGGAAGTAGTAATATCGCCATTTTTTTGAGTTAATTGAAAGTAGTAATATTTATTTATTCTAAACTAATTAAGTAATTAACAATAATATTCTTAGCCTTGTAATTAAATTTTAATTTTTTTTAAAAAAATAAAAATATTTAGCCTAATTTTTGCGAACTCGAGCATAATAAATGAACTCGAGCATGCTCGCGAACTCGAGCATGCTTGCGAACTCGAGCATTATAGTCGAACTCGAGCATATAGTCGAACCCGATCTGCTCGCTAACTCGAACATGTTCGCGAACTCGAACATGTTCGCGAACTGTTCGCGAACACTAACGAACCGAACTCGCACAAGTGCGTTGGTTCGATAGTGCTACTCGAACATGTTCGAGTTCGACTAATGAGGTTCGAGTTCAGTTCGAGTTCGACAATGTTCGGTTCAGTTCGGATCGTTTACAGCCTATCAGAAAGTCAACAAATTAATAATTATAATGAAAGTAAAGAAATCATGGGTTATGGCAAAACAACGTCGTTGACTACGACGTCAGATTTGTCGATATTTTCTTCGTTGTTGTTGAGATATTTATATATTATTAAAATCCTTATCCCATGAAATTGTTACTCTCTAGATTATATATTGATTATATACAAGTTCACAGATTTTGTTGTATTTATTATTACAAGTGTTACATCTGCGTTGACATATAAAAAGACGTTAGAAGACAAAAATAACAAATATACCTATTATTATTGCAAATGTAACAAATTATTATGAACTTACATATGATATAACAAATTCATGAAATCCTAATATTGATTTCCAATCCTATGTATTTATGATTTGTTGGTATATATATTTGGAGAGGGCAATCAAAATTCATATTTGTTGATGCATGTGTGATCTGTTTCGCTCCTTCACTGCTTGACCAAGACAAAAATATATTTTAATTAGGATATAAAGTAACCTAAATTTTTATAAGTTATTATTTTTATTTTTGATTGATCGGGTATTATCGGCATGCCACTAGTAATACAGTTCTAGTTAATGTTAGAAATATATTCAACAGAAATAAATTTCTTTTCTTAAAAGCAGGGCCGGCCCAACTTAATAAAAAAAAAAGCCTGCGCTTTAGGCCCCATTTCAAAGAAGGTCCCAAAATTTTTAAACATCATAAATTCATATAAAAAGGTCTTATAAAAATATAAGCTAAATAATTTTTTAGGGCCCATAATCCAATTCAAATATTAAATAAGTAAAAAAAAATTAACAGTATAATAAAAAGCCTCATTTAAATAAAAAATATTAATACTCCTTCCGTCCCAAAATAAAAGTTTTCTATTGATTTTTGTAGTCAAATTGACCATTTTTAAAATTAACAATTAAACATATATATTTAGATTTTAAAAAAAGTAAACATTGAGATTAGTACTAAATTTTATATAATTTATAATGTTTATAGGCTTTTTACATATATATTAAATAATAATAAGCTATATTTATTCAAAAAATGATCAATTTGACCATAAAAGTCTATGAAAAATGTACCAAACATAGAAGGTCTCATTCAAAATATCGCTTTAGCATTATCCAAACAAAAAAAAAATATCGCTTTAGGCCTCATATTGTCTTGAGCCACCCCTGCTTAAAAGTCGTTATTTTAAAAATGAAATAGAATTGGTATTTTTATGGTACAAAAATAAAAATCGGCTAAATACCACTTTCTGTATTTGGTTAAAAAAATTAGAAAAAGAAAGATGGATAGGAAATCATTAAATCATGTTGCACTTTATGGATTCTCCATCCTTAAGGAGGAATTTTCAGTTAATTTGATCGAGAACCATAACAAACTAATTGTCTACTTATTAGGAAGATATATATCTGTATTTGGCAGTTGGAATAATCCAATCCTTTTATTCATATAGCTAACCAAAATACTAGCTAGAAGGCCAGATTGATCTAATTGCATCAATCACACAAAACCAAAATAGAATTTTAGATCAAAGGCAGTTTAATCAGTTATTATAAGTTGCTACGAATTCATGGAATCCTGATTTTTAACCCGGTCCTGTGAGTAAAGTGTCCTATGCGACCAAAAGAACCATGCCTGCATATACTCACTTCGTTTTAAAATAAAAGATATAATTTAATTTTTAAAATTAAACAGCGACAAATTAATTTTTTTGTTGGAGACGTGAAGCACGGAGTTTATCGGTGGGGAATGGTTCATGCATCAAGAAGCACAAATGTTACGTGTTTTAGAAGAAGGCTATTTGGAGTGGGATAAGGCTGATTTTGAAAAAATGGAATGTAAACCATGACCAACAATATTTAGCCAAAAAAAAAAAAAAAAAATCATGACCTACAATACAAGTGATAAAAAATTAACATATGACTTTTGATTGAGACTTGAAAGAGAGAAAAATAAATAATAGGGATATACAAGTTTTGTAAGGTTATTTGTTGATTCACGTCTTACGGTGGAATCAATTTCAAGTCAAAATGTTGACTAATAGGTATGTTATCTCCAAAAGGGGGTTAAATGACTTTTTGATTATTGTATTATGGTTCAATTTTTAATGTGATTATCAATTTTTTTTTAATTATATGATTATATTCAAAAATAATAACAAAGTAGTTATTACGTTTGATTCCGATCAAATATTTGATAGAATTTATTAATGACGTCAGCGAGAAAGTGACGACGTCAGAGAGAAAGTATTTTAAAAATAAATTTTAATTTAATAATAATAATAATAAAAAAATAAAATAAAATAATAATAATAATAATAATAATAATAATAATAATAATAATAATAATACTATCCTCTCCGTTACACAAAAAAAAAACATAATGAAAATAAGAGCAAAATTAAATTTTTTTTTCTTTGTGTAACGGAGAGGATATTATTATTAAATCAAAATTTATTTTTAAAAGATCTCAAATTAATTTTTAAAGAGCAAAATTGATTTTCTTTTTGTGTAACTGAGATGATATTATTATTATTAAATCAAAAATTATTTTTAAAATACCTCAAATTAATTTTTAAAGAGCAAAACTGATCTTTTTTTTTCTTTTTTTTGTGTAACGGAGAAGATATTATTATTATTAAATCAAAATTTAATTTTAAAATACCTCAAATTAATTTTCAAAGAGCAAAATTGATCTTTTTTTTTCTTTTTTTTTGTGTAACGGAGAAGATATTATTATTAAATCAAAATTTATTTTTAAAATACCTCAAATTAATTTTTAAATAGCAAAACTAATTTTTTTTGTATAACGGAGAAAATATAATAATAATAATAATAATAATAATAATAATAATAATAATAATAATAATTATTATTATTATTATTAAATTAATTTTTTTTTAAATACCTTCTCGCTGACGACTTCACCTTTTTGCTAACGGCAGTGACTAATTCCGTAAGTTATTTGGACGAAATCAAACTTAGTGACAATTTTATAATTATTTTTGAGTATAGTCATGCGATTAAAAAAAATAATATTCGGTAACTACATTGAAAATCGGGCCATAATACAGTGATTAAAAGTCAATTAACCCCCTCCAAAAGCTATCTCAAATTATTTGAATGTTCCTAGCTTCCATAAAATTCAAATTTCCAAAATTTCTTTAATAACTAATTATCAGAAAGTGAAAGACAAATGGAAGAATAAATAAATAAATTCGGTTCTAAATAGTACGTCTCAGCGAGGGAAAATTCTTTAATTGTCTTTTGTTGACTTAAAGACATTAAATGACAAATGATTTGGCGGAACCAGAAATTTATATTGGGGGGACAATTTTTTTTAAACATATTAATTAATATAATGAATAATTATGTTCATGAAAGTATATGCAAAAAAGAACATAAAATGATTGAATTTGTTTCCATCTACAATTTTTTTATAAAAAAACAAGAAGTATACATTTTAACTATATATATATATATAGGAAAATTTTCAAAAGGAACTTTAAAAAGCGAATTAAAGACGAACCGTCGTCAATGACGACGGTTCGACCCGTCGTCATAGAGTGCATGGCTATGGCGACGGGTCGAACCGTATACCAAAGACGACGGTTCGTCTTTAGTTTGCTTTTTAAGGTTCGTTGAAGAAGGAGACTATATATATATATATATATATATAGGAGCTGATCCAAGGGTAAATACTAGCTAATAACGTTATTCCAACTAACTGATCTCTGGCCGTCCAATCTAAGATCTAAGGGATGAGATTAATGACTGGCCGCTAGTGGCCACCTACAGCCAGTGCCACTTCTAATAGCGGTCAGACTAATTACTAAAGTATCCTTAAATTTTATTTTATACTAGCCGCTAGTCCTAGTTGCGGCCAATCAAAACGACTAACGGTAAGTATGAAATGACATATACTGATTGCTAATCCTAATAGCGGCCAGTCCAAACGTTGTCGTTTTGACGGACCGCTACTAGGACCAGCGGCCAGTTTTACCAACCTTTTAGGACATACATCATTGCTAACATTTACTGCTATTTGGTAAACAACTACAAAAATCTAGCTTCAGAAAGAATTTGCTTCGGCTAGATTCGAAGAAATCAATTGTTCGTGCAAGCAATTTTGGTAAGTGTTCGTCAATGGCTTTTATGCATGCTACAAACATTTTTATCTAGTTCTTCTGAATCTCTTGCTAGTTTAGACTGTACATATACATCTAAGTATTTTACTCATACTGAAAGTAGTAAAGAGGTAATGATCCTTTATGTTGCTCAATTATTCTTTAAGTTGGAAAAAGTTAGAATTTTTTTATAGATAATATGCACACAAAAATGGATTTGAGATTAGGATTGCTATTAGTTGTAAACATGTTCGTAGTAATGATTTGACGTTGAAGTTATATGTATGTAAAAAAGAACTGCTGTAAAGAGTGTAGTAGATGATGAATGTGATAATGATAAAATAAGAAGGCAAAGGGACTCGATAGGAAAAACATGATGCAAAACTAGAATGTTTGTTGACTATAGTAAGAAAGAAGACAATTGACATATTTCGTCTATTGAGTTGGATCACAATCAACATTTAGTGACACCAACCAAAGTAGATTTAATTGAGACACATAGGAATATTACGCCAATAACAAGACAATTAATTGATACCTTAAACAAGGCGACTATTGGACCTAGTCGGATGATGAACGTTTTGAGCACAATGGGTGGAGGGATACATAATGTAGGTTTTAGTCACAATGATGTTCGTAATGTAGTTAGAGATTTAAGGCGTGACTTGGAGGATGAAAATGATGCACAGACTGCAGTCACTTATTTGAAAAAATTTGAATATAGCAATGCGATTAAATTCTTTTTTTTTTTGTGTTAAAACAGGCGAAAACAACTACATAACTTGTAATTTGTGGATAGACGCCCGATCAAGGTTTATGTATCAATGTTTCAGAGACGTAGTTACATTTGACACCACCATTAACAATTTGTTTTATTTGGATTTGCAGAGTTAAGGGATGAGACAGAAGACACTTTCGTTTGGGTCTTAAAGACGTGGCTAGTAACCATCATCACTGATCAAGATAAAGCTATGAGCAATGCTATTAATGTACTTCCATTCACTCATTATTTATTGTGTTCTTGACACATTAACAATAAATTTTCAGAGAAATTGCATTATGTTTATACGGAACACCCATCGTTTAAAGACGATTTTAACAATGGTGTGTATAATTCATTGTCCATCGACGAGTTTGAAGAGCGTTGGGAAATACTAATGAGAGATTATGATTTATATCAAAATAAATGGCTCATATGTTTGTATGAAGTGAAGGAGAAATGGATAGCTACATATACAAAGAGGCATTTTGCCGCGGGAATGACAACCACCGGAATGAACGAATGTATGAATAATTTTTTTTGATGAATATGAGAATATTTTAATAGGCATGAAATAATTTGTAGTCAAGACTTAGAAAGTTATTAAGAAATAATTCATCAGAAAGAGAAAGGCCGACTACATAACAAAATATAGAAAATGTAGTTTCATATGTGGATCATCCGTGACGCCCCTAAATACAAGGCCGACTACGTAACAAAACACAGAAAACATAGTTTCGTATATGGATCATCTGCGATGCCTCCAAATACGAGTACCTTTATCTTAGATTTCATATGTGGATAATTTGGGACACCCCTAAATACTGGTGACTTTATTTGTGTTTGTCCCTCCGAATTTTTCGGTCTTAGCTGAAAATATTTAGTTATGCAAGAGTGAGCAATTACATTGCCCATTAAGTATAAATAGTTTTAAAACAGTATATTTCGTATAAGAAATAAACATTTACGAAAAATTTTCAACGGTTGAACAATAACTGTGAAATAGTTTGAATAATCAATTCTCAAGACATTCGATTGACTTTTGAAAATATAATCATTAATGAGGGTGATAAGACCTTGAGCTAATTCATAGATTAACAAGTATCTCTATTGCAATCTTTAGCAGTCATAAAGATTATCCATCTTTTAACGTACACAAGGAGATCAACCTATTGTACTTATGTATTGTGCACAAACATATTAACACGTAAGCGTAAGTCAGAATTATAGGATCTGATAAAAAAAATTTCATTATGGGATTGTTCGTCTCAGTTTTTTATTATTTGAATCCACACCAAAATAAAAAAAATGATAAAAAAGGAAATGTAAACCATGACCAACAATATTTAGCAACAAAAAAAAAAAAAACCATGACCAACAATATTTAGCAAAAAAAATAAATAAAAAACCATGACCAACAATACAAGTGATACAAAATTAACATATGACTTTTGATTGGGTCTTGAAAGAGAGAGAAAAAGAAATAATAGGGATATACAAGTTTTGTAAGTTTATATGTTGATCCACGTCTTACAGTGGAACCAATTTCAAGTCAAAATGTTGAATTTGAATGTTCCTAGCTTCCATAAAATTAAAATTTCCAAAATTTCTTTGATAATTAATTATTAAAAAGTGAAAGATATATGGAAGGAAAAAAAACCGGTTCCAAATATTACAAAATATTACGTCTCAACGAGGGAGAATTCTTTAATTGTCATTTGTTGACATAAAGACATTATATGATAAATGCTTTGGCGGAATCAGAAATTTATATTGGGGGAACCAATTTTTTTTTGAACATATTATAATATTAATATAATGAATAATTATGTTCATGAAAGTATAGGCAAAAAAAAAAAAACGTAGAATGATTGAATTTTTTTCCATCGACAATTTTTTTATAAAAAATAAAGAAGAATACATTTAACTATATGCTTGTTGCAAATCAAGAGACCACAGCCGTGAATGAAATAATAGATAATGATTATTCTTTGCTCTCCGTACGTTCTACAAAAAATAAAAAAAATTCTTAGTAAATTCATAAAATTTTAAAATTCAAAACTAATGTGAATTTATTTAAGTTCAAATAATACAATTATTAATATTATAAACTCATTGACAAGTATTACTCAGTGAAATTTATTACTTTTAAAATTTAAATAATTTCACATCATAATTTAAATTACAGGTTATTAAGGAGACTCTATTGTTGTATGCGTGCGGGAACCGCGAATAAGGTATTAGCTGGCTTCTTATGTTATTTTATTTTATAAAGAATGACAGTTTTGTAAATATGGGAAGGCAATACAAATATATATATATGAAAAAAAAATCCACCACAGAAATGCCTGGTCAAAGAATGCTGCTTATTTTGAATTTTCTAAATGTTGATTTGTTTATATCGTTGGTTGATAAGTTTTGGTTAATTTCATATAATTGTTAATTTTGTAGAATATTTATATGAAATTGATTAAATATATTCATTTAATTTTAATTTTTTATTTAATAGTTAAAAAGTTGCCCACCCTCAAATAAATTCCTGCTTCCATCACTGTCGACACCTTTAATTAATAGATTAAATGAATCCCCTACGAACGTGAATGCCTGGTTAAAAATTGCTGCTTATTCTGAATTTTCAAAATGCCGGTAAAATTCATTGACGTGGGTGTAATTCATTGGCTGGAAAGACAAAAAATTAGAGACAGAAGAAAATAAGCTCAGCCGTGATAGGAAAAAGAGACCAAGAAATTTATCACACGGCACGTAAATTATACAAAAAAAATCTAGTCATATTTACTTTGGAATTCTAGTTGAAAAAATCTACTCATAAAAAAGTATATAAATCAGACTCTTCTGCATTCACTTCAATATCTAAAGCACCCATTTCTAAATATCTTTTAGCGTTAATTAAGTTCTAAAGCATGAAGAACCAATTATCTGGCTTTTCTCTCTCCTTATTTTGCATTATTTTATCTCATGTTACTATAATAAACCATCCTGTTTTGGCATTAGACACTTGTGATTTTCCGGCTATCTTTAACTTTGGGGATGGGAATTCGGACACCGGTTCTTATTCAGCTGCCTTCAATGTGGCACCCCCTTTTTATGGGGAAACCTACTTTAATGGGCCAGCAGGAAGAGGCTCTGATGGACGTCTCATAATCGATTTTATGGGTATTTGACTCTAATTTTTGTTTATCCGCTAGTATTTTGATAAATGGCCTAAACTTATCGGGTACAATTTCACTCGACTTTTTTGTTAATGTATTTCTTTAGCAGCTCCAAATGCTACCAAAAATTTTGCATCTTAGTTCCATTTAAGAATATTTTTATATAGTTATTTTCGAGCTTTGATTTTAGATGTTTTTGACTGGAATATAATCTCCTCCATTATATATATCTTCTAATAAAAATTCAGCGGTATAAATATTGTATTGAGCAATATAATAAATTAGAGGTAATCTCGACGGGCGCATTATATGTTTCCGTAAAGGTATGGTTCTACCAACTACAAAGCTAATGATTAAGTTATAACGCTGCAGCTGCAAGTTTAGGTAAACCATTCCTCCACGCTTATCTAGATTCCTTGGGTGCCAACTTCTCATATGGAGTAAATTTTGCCAACTTATTGGGTACAATTGCACCACCCAAGTTGCTTCTTCCGGTGGCCATATGGCCGCGTGCATGGAGTCCTTTTTACCTTGACATTCAATACTCCCAATTTAGACAATTTGTGAATAGATCACAGATTGTCAGAAAAGAAGGTAAATTTTTGTGTTTTAATTTATCGGTGCTCAACTTTTTGTCTTTGTACTTTTTATATTATAGGTGTAATTTCTTCTATTGTTGTTTTAGGAGGGGTATTCAAGAATTTGCTGCCAAAGAAGGAATATTTTTCCAAAGCCTTGTATACTATTGATATTGGACAGAATGATATCAGCCAAGGAGTGTTAACCAACATGACATTTGAGGAGATTAAAGCATCTATACCAGATACCATCAACAGGCTCATAAGCAATTTAAAGGTAATCTTTGCATAATCTTTATACACTGTAGTTAAATGTGATAGTATTGAAACATATATATCTTTATACACTAGAGTTAAATGTGATCTATATTTGCAGAATATATACAACTTGGGAGGTAGGACATTTTGGATCCACAACACTGGACCAATTGGTTGCCTTCCATATCTTTTAACAATGGCACCAGTGGGAAAAGATCAAATGGATAGTATTGGTTGTGCAATACCTTATAATGAATTAGCTAAGTACTTCAATTCAAGGTTGAAGGAGGCCATTGCTCAACTTCGGAAAGACCTTCCCTTAGCTGCAATCACACATGTGGATATCTATTCTGCTAAGTATTCTCTCCTGAAGGAACCAGGAAAATATGGTATCCAACGCTCCTCTTATTATTGTTGAATTTAAGTAGAGCCACAAGAATGTCTTAATTATAATAAACTCTCATGTATAATAATTCATTTCCCTTGAGCCCATTCGAATGAAATAGTTCATTATGTTTATTTTTAACACAGCCATCAATATGCTAAAAAATTGTAAAACTTTATTGTCACGTGAATCCATACATTTATTTAATTAATAGAATTAAATATTATATGCTTTGTTTTCTCGTAAAATTTTCACAAGCCATGCATTACGTAAAGTGCAAGTCACTTACATTATTTGTCCATCAACTGTAGGATTTGAGCTCCCTCTTCAATCTTGTTGTGGTTTTGGAGGAAAATATAACTGGGGTGAAGCTACATTATGTGGAGTTACGACTACCGTGAATGGAAGCCAAATAACTGTGACACCATGTGAAGATCCCTCAAAACGAATAAGTTGGGATGGAACTAATTACTCAGAAGCGGCTGACAAAGTTACTTTCAGTAGGATCTCCAACGGAGAATTTTCAGAACCACCTAATCCCTTAAACATGGCATGTAAAAAGAAATGATAGTAGAAAGTTACTATGCAATAGGCCATGGACCACATGAAAATAAATAATTGAATGTAATATAATTCTATGAAATGTTGCTTTGTTTCTTGTATCCTCAAAATAAAGAACGTAATTTAGTCTTATGACAAAATTACCTTGTGAGAACTTTGTTTCCTGTATCACTTTGTATTTTTCTGAGGAGTGTGACTAATGTAGCCCTATGTTTTTCAATTCTTTTGCTATTAATAAACCTGGTAGAGGGAGATTGTTTTCTTCTGTATTCTTTTTTATGTTTAGTATAAGATGATCACTTTAGATAGAATGTGTTTGGATGAGTTATTTGTATTAAATTGTGATGCTGAATTTTTTTTATTGCTCCTATACTTATTACTTGTAATAATTCTGAGCTGTTTACAACATTAATTTCTCAGCTAAGTATAGAGTTTGCTTATTCACTCAGCTCTTTTTTGGGAATAAAGGTAACTGCTTTATAAAGTTGACGTAGGGTACTTCCTATCCTGTAAAAATGCTCCTATTACTCAAAAATACGATCTTCACAATTGCCCCAAGACAGAAGACAAATTCCACCAACTCTTCTATTATCCTAGATAATATTTCTGTGCCACAACATATCCTTTGTTGGCACTCTATTTTGTACTGCTAGCCACAAAAGAAACTTGAATTTCTGGAGGTATTCATTTTTCCAAATAAATTTGTCCCAGGTACCAAAAATAACATGTATATATATATATATACTCTTGCGCGCTTATGTCACTTCTGAACTAATTGAGAGAACGGGGAGCGGAGGGGACAACCAGAGCTTGAACACCAACTTTCTAGACAATCTTCCTTGGACAAGAACTAATCGAGATCTTAGAAACATCGGAAAATAAAATGGCAGGGAGTCATTAAGGATGCTTTTTGTTCCATCAAAACCTCGACGAAACAGGTCGGAGAGATGTGGCTTTGTGTGATTTGTCAGCGAAGGAAGCGGATAAAGTAGTATTAGAAATAAATTTGTAGGCCAGGAAATCTCGTACCTTGCTAGGGTTAGGGTTCGTAGTAATTGTGGAGTCGAGAAATTCGCAAAGAGTATGAAATCGATCAACAGATTGGAGAGAGGAGAAAAATTGGCTAGCAACTATCCGAGTAACACGTGGCAGAACTCTCGGGGTCCTAGCGTAGTCGCTAGTGTTCAAGAGTCGTGTTAGGTATTTGGGGATCTCGAATGAATCCAAGTTAGGCTCAAGGTCCAAGTGTAGTCACAAGTGTCCTAAGCTAAAACTCGATTCGATGTCATTTGCACCTCCAGAGAATCTTTCGAGCTATCTTGCTTCTAGAGAGAATATTCCTCTAAGTGTCCAAAACTCCAAAAGTCCATTCTCTTATCAAGTGAAGGGGTATTTATAGAGTTTCTAGCTAGGGTCATGTGCCACACATGTGACTCTAGGAAAAATTTCAGGAATACCCTTAGTAATAGGGAAATAACTGAAATACCCCGGATTACCCGGGTAATGCCCGAATCGTCCAATTATTCTAGTCACCAATCCAATCCCTCAACCGATTCCCAAAAATGAGTTTCCCCCACGAGCCTTCTGCCTTGAAACTTATGAGGGCTCCTTTCGGGTCTCGTTCATTTATTTGTCTTGGTCGTTTATTTATGGCTTTTTTGTATTTCATTCAATTCTTTAGGTTAAATGCAAACCCTAATTTGTACTTGCGTCCACATTTTGCCCTCTGCACGTGAGTCACATTTTGAGTGAGTCGCGTGCACAATAATTCAAATCGTTGAGATCTGCTTCAGTTTTCTGAACAATTTCTTCAGAGTTCAATTTTGCAAGTCTCTAAAGATGTCATCCTTAGGAGAGGGATCCACTATGGTGCTCTTATAGACTATCTCATGCAGTCGCTTTTGAGGTTTGAAAGCATAACTTTTTAGGGTTGAGGGCTTATGGTTAGATGCCTCATTTTTTTGGGTCAAGGGCTGATTACCCATGTGCTTCATTTTTTCAATTCGAGGGCTGATTATTCAGGTGCCTCATTATTTTCAGGTCGAGGGTTGATTATTCAGGTGCCTCATCACTTTTGAAGTTTAAAAGTGTAATTATCTGGTGCCTCGTCACTTGAGTCGTCTAATTTCTTGGTAAATGTAATCTATGAGGACTTGAAATCGGGTGCCTCGTCACTTGTGTCATCTAATTTCTTGGCAAGTGTATTCTACAAGGACTTGGCCACCGTTTAAAGTGGATTACCATCTTGGGTGGATTTTTAATTCGCTAACTCTTATGCCTCCTCCCTTGGTCATCCAATTTCTCGGCAAGGGATATTCTTGAGGACTTTAACCACCATTTTCGGTGGACCACCATCTTGGGTAAATTTTTAATTCGTCAATTCTTGTGCCTCCTTCCTTGGTCATCCAATTTCTTGGCAAGGAATATTCTTGAGGACTTAAACCACCATTTTTGGTGGACCACTATCTTAGGTGGATTTTTAATTCCAGTACCTCCTCCCTTCTTTCCCTTATACGATTTTGGCAGAGCATCAACCATAGCCGTAGTAAATGTACTCGTATTGGCATTGTCATAGTAAAATAGTCACGGAGTAAGTAAGCAAGGACATGAAGAGTCAGACTTATTCGGTTTTGTCTCCATTTTATTGATGAGTGAATTCGTCTCGGTATCTCCCTTTCTAATGATTAAGCTCAAGGGTGTACTATTTGACATTTAAATTTTCAAGCAGTATTATGTGTCTAAGGCAAGCCTCTAATGTCCTTTTGGATCAATGTCACACATGCCTTTGTCATAGCGTCACAATCTTTGGCCCTTTTGAGTAGCTTTTTATGTCATGAAGAACTTGAGCGAGATCATCCCTAAGCCTTCATATATTTTTTGCTATTTTTCTTAGTTTTAATCATCTTGATCCACGATAACCAAGGTTTAATCAGGAAATCACTTCAGAGCTCATAAAGGAGTGTGCTTCCTAGGAGTCGAACCCTTGAGGTCGAACCTTAGGAAGGGCACCATTGATCGAGTTCTTTTTCTTTTGTTTATTTCTTCTATTTTTGTTCTTGTTTTGTTCGGTAGCTAATCTTGTATTAAGAAAGAAACTCCATCGACAAAAGTTTGAAGGGTTGAACCCTTAGAGGGTTTTTGAGGCTTTCTTGTGGAGTTGCCTATTGGCCACTTTCAATATTGAGTTTGTTAACCTCTTCGGCTGAATCATCCTCCTAAGGGGAGACCATTTGAAAAGGGGTCCATTAAACTCGTTTACCAACTCTAGAGGATGTTCTGGCGAAAATATTTATCCATGAGTATTGTCCGATAACCTTAGGGATTATAGAGTCCATCATGCCCCTAGTTTTCTTTACTTTGAGAAATCGAAAGTAAAGAAAACTTCTTAAAATATTCTTGAATTATGTCATCCATGAAGGTGCATTCCTCTTCCACAGAGTATTCTTGGCACGAAAGATATTATCATTGTAGTATATCTACTTCTTCTTTTATTTCAGGTCAATAATACCCTTGGCGCGACCACCTCTAGTATAACCCATTATCCGCCAATCCATAGTTTCTTCATGCACCTGGCCCTTAAAAGAGGGAACCCCTAGAGGAGCTCTCCTAGGATGTCTTAATGTATACATGTGCCGTGTAAAACTTGTTGACTTGGTCGTTGGGTATGACTTGGAATGGGAGAAATTTGTACTTGTTAAAATGTTGTGAGTACGACTAGAATGATTGTTACTGCTCAGGGTTATGACATGTCACCACTATTCTGGGGCTCTATATTAATGATTGTAATTTGCTGGCCTTCTTTTGTCGAAGGTGCATTTTAATCGTTAGTGTTGTTGTTATTCACTCCTGTTCACGCTGTTTACGAACTTTCTGGAAACATGGATTGACAAGTTGGGATTTGCATCAATTGCTAGCGAAAGCTCCTTATTTCCTCCTTCTATTTCTGCATCTTTAACATCATTGACAACATCATCCTTTGCTCTTTACGCACTATATTCAACGTTATATGTTATCTTCGCTCTCATGGTGTTGGTTGATCGTTAATCAGTCGAAAAAGTTGGCTTGGTGGCTAAGGAGATTTGATCCCCGTTGAAGCGTCTTCAAAGATTAATCTGTCTATATCCCGATCTGCGCCTTGTAAAGCTTGGTTTGATCGTCTTGAAGCTAAATTTGATGAATTAATACTCGTGGTTAATGAAGCTTGCTTTGATCTTCTTCAAATCTAAGTCTCATCGTGTTTATTGAGTTGCTCTAACTCGAGGACACCTTCCACTTGGTGATTTTCAACTATGTTTGGTGGGTTCCCAATACATTTGTGTCATCTAGCTTGAGTCCACGTGAAGTTGATAAACTCATGCGTAGTACCGGAAAAGATAAAATACATACACAATTGTTAGTGTATTGTTAAACATCATGAAAAAATTAAAATTAAATTATGCGGGTACATCCATGTTATACATGAAGTTTGTTAATCATTATTTTCTTTCAATACTTACATAAATATCATTTATTCTCATATTTATTTCAATTTGTACCCCAAATAATAAAAATAATTATTGCTGTTGGTAATAATGAAATTCATCACACATACATTAATGAGTTGTCTGTATTAATGAAAGATACATAAATGTCAATATGTACAATTAACATGTGCCTTATTATTATTATTATTATTATTATTATTATTATTATTATTATTATTTTCAAGTCCCTTATTACATAAAAAAGAATAAGAATCCTTCAGACAAAAGAGAAGCTAGGTTCGTGGGAGTGATGCATATATGTATATGTATGTAAGCATGCATATGTTGTAGAGTCTATTAATTATAATTAAGGCAGACGATAACATATAATGTAACAATGTTTCGTCTAATAACGTAAATGTAATTTCATAATAAATGTCTTTTTTTTTATTTTTTATTTTACCTTATTTGAATTTACCTTTTTAAGAAGAATATCTTTATTAAGCATAACAGAATAACACATATCATGATTCATGGCATGAAATTGGGCATATCATGAAAAAGATAATAACAATCTGAAAAAGATGTGAAGTTAGGATTTCATGGCATGAAGTTAGGCATATATCTGCTATCTGCATTATGATATGTATGATCATATGCGGAATTTATAATTCAAAAAGATCGTGATGCTTTGATAAATGGCACAACAACATATTGCGGATAATAACATTGCAATATTATCATCAACAGATAATTAATTATAGGGTCCGCTTAATGTGTGTCCTAAGGACACACATTATGCACGGAAAACAAGAGATGTGACCCGTTAAAAGTTATTTCTTTATATAGTTGCACTGAATTCAATACATGGAGTCCACTAGTATATTATTTTTTTATACATTGAATTCAGTGCGTCTACATAAATAAATAATATTATACATCATTTTTCGTACTTAGTATATACTCTAAGGACACACATTAAGAAAATCTTTAATTATATTATATTAAATCCATATCACGAGGGACTTCACATTGTAATCCACCCCTAATATGTATATATGTATATAAATATGTGTATGTATATGCTGGACTTAATAACAGGAGGGATGTTATATTTGGACCATGATTCGCGGGCCATCCATGGAATTTTTAATGTTGCTTGAGTTGATGGTTTACTGAAAAGCAACGTCATTTTTTTATTTTTATTTTTGGATAACCAAAAGCAACGTCATTGGTTTACATATGAAAAAGGATGTCAACAGTATCAATGATTAATGATTATCATCCAATTTCGCCATTTTTTTTAACGAAATCAAATTCTTCTCATATATATATATATATATATAAACTCCTACATATGAATTTTAATGTAGATATATTAATTTTGCATATAAATAAAATCTTTTTAAAAAATCCAATGAATAGTATCAATGAATGGTATAGTGTACTTCCCTCGGTATAAAAAGTAGAAAATATGGAGTCTATCATGTCCCCCATTTTTTTTTTATTTTGAGAAATCAAAAAGTAAAGAAAATTTATTGAAATAGTTTATGTGGGTTTCTGACTCTAGTCGCTTCAATTGGTGGATTTTTTTTTCAAGTTTAGTCGTAGGTATGCTCTTCACAAATTCTCACATCTCCAGCAGAGTTGCTAAAAGAAAATAGGCAAGGAAATCTCGTACCTTGCCAGGGTTAGGGTTCTTAGTAATTGTGGATGCGAGAAATCTGCAAAGAGTATGAAATCGATCCACGGATTAGAGAGGGGAGAAGAATTGGCGAGCAACTATCCGAGTAACACGTGGTAGAACTCTCGGGGTCATAGCGTAGTCGCTAGTGTCCAAGAGCCGTGTCAGGTATTTGGGGATCTCGAATGAATCCAAGTTAGGCTTAGGCTCCAAGTGTAGTCACAAGTGTCCTAAGCCAAAACTTTGCTCGATGTCATTCGCACCTCTAGAGAATCCTTTGAGCTCCCTTGCTTCTAAAGAGAATCCTCCAAGTGGCCAAAACTCCAAAAGTTCATTCTCTTATCAAGTGAATGGGTATTTATAGATTTCTAGCTAGAGTCATGTGTCAGACATGTGACTCTAGGGAAAATTTTAGGAATATCCTTAGTAATAGAGAAATAACTGTGTTAGGATGAATATTTCGCTAAGCCTGGTCTGGTAAATATATGATGGGCTAGGCCCAACGGACCATCAGCTTGGCGAAATCTTATGAGGACTCCTAAGTCCAATAGGCTTGGGATAGGTCCCTAACCAATCTGGACTGTGGCTATTTACTATATCTAATCCGAATTAGAATAGGAGTCAGGTTCTTAGATGGTTTAGGAGATTACCTTCCTATTCAAACTATATCACGTTGAGGGACAATCCTAAAAGGAATCGGTAAGAGTCAGGTATGCACTATAAATACCCAGTCAATGATGGAGGAAAGGGTTACGCACACATTCACGTTACTACTATATTAAGTACTTGGACCTCCATTGTTGACCTTTCTGAGAACCTTCACTAACTCTTACACCGGAGGAGTCCACCAACGGCCCAAGCCGTTAGGACTTTTGTGCAGGTATCTTATCCGGACGGCCAGCAGGACAGCCGGACAAAACCAGGCGTCAACATTGGCGTTAGAAGGAGGGCACCAAGTAAAATTTCCATCAATCAACATTGATATGGAAACTTCACACTCGCAAAGTTATTCACGGCGACCAACACCCTCCCAGTCTCGCCGGGAGACGGCGGCGAAGAAAGAGTGTCGCCTCCAGATAATCCTCGACAGAAAAAAGGCTCTAGATATCCAGCAGAAAGAGCTTGACAAGCAGTACGAGGAATTAACCGAAACAGGGGACAATCTCTCGAGCCAGAGAGGCTCGGCCTCCCGCTCAGACCACCGGGGCAGACGGGAAGACAGACACACGGAACGCCGTAGAGGTGGTCCCCAACCCCGAGAAAAGGAACTGACCCGCTCCAAGTCGATTTGGACGGCGGATTTGAGGAAGCGAGCCAGATCACCCTCCAAAAGGGATATGGAGGACAGACGCAGCCATGGGAGCCATACTGGAGAATCCTCACCCAAGAAGGCTTCGGACAAGTACTATGGGTCCAAGAAGGCCCGGTTCTCCCCGTTCTCAAAGGATTTGGAGGAAGCCAAAATTGATCGAAGTCGAAAAGTACCCAATTTGGAGATGTATGACGGAACGGGAGACCCGCATGACCACACCTACTCGTTCGAGCAAGCCATGCACTTCCATGGTCATGATGCAGTGGCGATGTGCCACTTATTTTTATCTACTCTAAAGAAGACAGCTAGAGAATGGGTCACCTCTCTCCCGAATGAGTCCATTAAGTCATGGGAAGAACTACAGGAACAATTTCATACCCGCTTCGGGAGTAATAAAAGACGGGCCAGAATGATGACCTCTCTACTACAAGTAAAACAGAAGCCGAATGAGACTCTTCGGCAGTATGTCAAAATATTTCGGGAAGCTGTGTCTGAAATCAACGGAATCGATCCAAAGCAGGTAATCCAATTTTTAACTATGGGATTAAACGTTGACAAATCCAGCAGGTTGATCGAGGAACTCATCTCAAAAGCTCCAGAAACCCTATCGGAAACTTACGAGAAAGTAGACAAGTTTGTAGAATTGGAAGAGGCTCTTGCCAATCTTCGGGGCTCTTCGAAAAACACGGGTGAGTTTCACCAGAGAAACCCCGAAGACGAAAGCGCCGAGAAGAAATCCAGTGGTTCCGGCAAAAAGAGTAATGACCGAAGAGATTCTAGCCGAGATCGACAGCAAAAGAACCATCCCCCGAGGGATAGAGGGGGTGCCGACAAGGATTACACACCCCTGAATACAAACAAAAGTAACATCGTGAAAGCGATAAAAAACGAACCCTTCTATGAAAAACCCCCGAAGATTCGGGTTTTCGCAAGGCAAAAGAACGGGGATAGATATTGCACCTACCATGAAGCAAAAGGACATGATACCGAGGAGTGTTACCAGCTCAAAGACTTCCTAGAAAAACAGATACGGAAGGGTAACCTCGACTGTTACATCGCCGATTCTCATCGACAATCAGCCTTTGATCGCCTAGAACCACCTCCACCCGCTTCAGAGGCAAGGGGAGTGGTTGATGTCATTTCCGGAGGATTGATCACTGTTCTGTCTAACCGAAAGAGGAAAGCCTTCGGAAGAGAAGTCCATCAAGTGTCCGGTAAACCCCAGGATATCAAGACCGACCCCATCACTTTCTCCGATGATGATTACCCGTCGGGAATGGTTATTCCGCATCAGGACGCACTGGTCATCACAGCTCAGGTCGGTACTATGGATATGAAGAGGATGCTTATTGATAATGGGAGTTCAGTCGACGTGCTCTATAGCCAAGCATACAATCGGCTGGACTTGGGAGGAAGGAAACTGGAAATCTGCAATGAGTCCCCCTTATATGGCTTCGGGAATAACCCGGTCCGTATAGCAGGGACGATCGAATTGCCTGTGATTTTCGGGACTGCCCCAAAGCAAGCTTCCATCATGGTCCGTTTCTATGTAGTCCAGGTGGAAAGTAACTACAATGCCATCTTGGGAAGAACGACTCTGTCAGCATTGAAAGCCGTTACCTCTATCCCGCATTTAAAAATGAAATTCCCAACAAAGAATGGGATCGGGGAATCAGTCGGCGACCAAGATCTTTCCCGAAGATGCTATCTACAGACCATTCAGGCATCCCCTATCATCGACAGCAAACAGAAAGCCACCATGAAGATTGAGCTCGAGCCTTTCACTGAGGGATGTACCGAGCCAATAGCAACACCTGCCGAAGATACGGCCCAGGTCCCGTTATTTCAAGAAGATGACGAAAGAACAGTACAGATTGGGACAGGCCTTCAGGAAAAAACCAGAGCACGGTTGGTGGCCCTTTTACAACAATACTCAGATATCTTTGCTTGGGTCCCAGCCGATATGCCAGGCATTGATAAGACCGTGGCCGTGCACCAGCTGAGTGTAAAGCCGAACTCAAAACCTGTTAAGCAAAAGCGAAGGAACATAGCTCCCGAAAGACAACAAGTAATTGACGACGAAATCGATAAACTTCTGGTTGCTGACTTCATCTTTGAAATCAATTATCCAGAATGGCTCGCGAATGTGGTGCTGGTTAAAAAGCATAATGGGAAGTGGAGGATGTGCGTGGATTATACAGATTTGAATAAAGCGTGTCCGAAAGATTACTACCCTCTCCCGAATATCGATCAACTGATTGATTCCACTTCGGGTCATACTGTAATGAGCTTCCTGGATGCTTTCTCGGGATACAATCAAATTGCCATGCATGAAAGCGATATCCCTAAGACATCTTTTATCACTCACCGAGCCATCTACGTGTACAAAGTGATGTCCTTCGGATTAATCAATGCGGGGGCCACTTATCAGAGAATGATGAACAAAGTGTTCAGCGGCCAGATCGGGAGAAATATGGAAGTCTATGTTGATGATATGATTGTTCGAAGCATGAGGGAAGAAGATCATCTAGCCGACCTGAAAGAATGCTTTGCGAATGTTAGAACGCACAACATGAGACTTAACCCAACTAAATGTACATTCGGCCTCGGGTCAGGTAAATTCTTGGGATATATGGTTAGCCGAAGAGGGATTGAGGCAAATCCCGAAAAGATATCGGCTATCCTTGAAATGCAACCGCCGAAGAACTTCAAAGAAATTCAACGGTTGACAGGGAGGCTGGCAGCTCTTCGGCGGTTCGTGGCGCGACTAGCAGAGAAATGTCTCCCATTCTTCGGAACTTTGAAGGGAGCCCAGAATCAGAAAACTTTTCATTGGACCGAAGATTGCCAGGAGGCTTTTGAGCAGATTAAGAGATATATCTCTTCACCTCCGATTCTGAGTAAAGCACTGCCCGAGGAGGATCTACAAATATACCTCTCTGCCACATCCTTGGCAGTCGGGTCGGCTTTGATCAGAGAAGATCCACAAGGGCAAAAACCAGTCTATTACGTAAGCCATGTTCTTCGGGATGCTGAAACAAGGTACCCAAATTTAGAAAAGTTGGCTTACGCACTGGTTATCTCCAGTCGGAAACTCAGACATTACTTCCAGGGGCGGACTATTATCGTCCTCACTGACCAGCCATTACGGAAGATCCTTTATAGGCCCGAATCTTCGGGAAGGCTTGCAGCATGGGCCATCGAGCTGAGCCAGTTTAATATAGAATTTCGCCCTCGGACAACAATCAAAGCACAAGCACTCATTGACTTTATCATCGAGTGCTCATTCCGTAATGATCTAGAGGACAAGGAACCCGACTGTGATAAACTGACATCAACACCTGAAGAAATTGTATGGACTCTGTTCGTGGACGGATCCGCTACTGGGACGAAGAGTGGGGCCGGCATCATCCTCACTTCTCCCGAAGGTTTCAAAATACAACAATCCATACGATTTGGGTTCATAGCCACAAACAACATCGCCGAATATGAAGCACTTGTGGCAGGGCTAAAGCTAGCCCGAAGTTTGGAGGTAAAGAACTTGGCAATATACAGCGACTCCCAACTGGTGGTGAAACAAGTGTTGGGAGAATATGAGGCAAAAGAAGTTAATTTACAGGCCTATCTCCAACTAGTTCGGTCATTGTTGGCATTCTTCCCGAAATACCAGCTCATAGGAGTAGTCAGATCGGAAAATACAATGGCCGATGCCCTTTCCAAGTTGGCAACCACCGATCAAGGGGAACTAGACGGAGCAGTATATTTAGAAAATCTTCAGCATCCGAGCACCTTGGTTCAAACAATAATGGATATTGAACAGACAAATTCTTGAATGACCCCGATCATTCAATTCCTTCTGACCGGTGAATTGCCCGAAGACAAGTCTATGGCCCGAAGGATCAAGTACAAATCCACAAAGTATTGTATCACGAATGATCAGCTGTACCGAAGATCTTATTCTTCACCACTGCTCCAATGTCTCGACCCTAGGGAATCTGATTATGCTCTTCGAGAAGTTCATGAAGGTATCTGCGGTGACCATGTGGGAGCAAAGGCACTGGCCCATAAAATTTTGCGACAAGGATATTTTTGGCCGACAATGCTTGAAGATGCCAAAGACTTCGTCAAAAAATGTCATAAATGTCAGATATTTGCATCTGTACCACACCAACCTCCCGAGGAGTTATCCCCGATACTCTCTCCGATCCCCTTTTCTGTATGGGGAATAGACATATTGGGCCCTCTTCCACAGGGTAAGGGACAAGTGAAGTTTGTGATTGTCGCCATCGATTATTTCACCAAGTGGGTAGAAGCCAAACCACTTGCCAAGATCACCGAGCACACATGTCTCCAATTCTTCAAAGAACAAGTGGTCTACCGGTTCGGCATCCCGATGATCTTAGTCTCTGACAACGGACTTCAGTTTGTTGGTAAAACTTTCGAAGGGTTCTTATCAGAACTTAATATCCAGCATCGTCGGACTTCAGTAGCCCATCCACAAGCAAATGGTCAAGTAGAAGTTACAAACAGGACACTTCTTCATGGCATTAAAAGAAGACTGGAAGAGGCGAAGGGTGCCTGGCCCGAGGAGCTTTTGCATGTTCTTTGGGCCTACCGAACAACTCCTCGGACTACTACTGGGGAGACGCCTTTTAAGATGGCCTATGGTTTCGAAGCCCTGATACCTATTGAGATCGGAGTACCTTCTCCGAGAGTCTTAAATTTTGATGAAATACTCAATAGCGAAGGTCTTCGGTTAAACCTCGACTTATTGGAAGAGGAGCGTGATTCAGTAGTCCTCAAATTGGCGGCTTATCAACAACGAACTGCTCGGCACTTCAACAAAAATGTCAAAAGAAGGTCATTCAATGTGGGCGATCTAGTTCTTCGGCAAGCCGAGGCATCCACCCCTAGGGAAACCGGCAAACTGATGCCAACATGGGAAGGACCATACTTAGTAATTGAAGTGTTGAAGGCCGGAACTTACAAGCTTCAGGGCATGGATGGGAAAAATGTTCCAAATACTTGGCATGCCGTTCGGCTTCGTAGGTATTATCAGTAGTTAGGTTACTTTGGATTTGTACTTAGTCAAATTTTGAGGCTGCATTCTAGCCGATAGGATTATCTTTTTCGATATTAATGAGAATATTTTTTACATCGTATTTCTGTATTTCTGTTTTGATACACACTTTCAAGTTTATCTTCTAGCCTCATCGGGTCTTCACCCGATCAGGCTAGAGGGGGGCAAAGCAGTATAAGTAAACAGTTTTGCATGCAGACGATAAAATATAACTCATGAGAAAAGGGTAATAAAATAAACGATTAAGTCATAACCATCCAGTTCATAAATATTCAAAAGTTTACAAAAAAAACACAATAGCAAAAGCTTTACAAATCAGTCCTCGGGAAATACAATTCCCAGATGATCAGGGTCATGACCCTTCTCCTTGGCAAGCTCCCGAGCATATTCGAACCCGTCGCTGAATTCGTTCACAACAGATGATAGGATATCGGCCTGAAATTGATCCGAGGCCTTATATTCATCTATCACCTTTTGTTTAAGCTCGGGAATCAGGACGCTCGGGGAGGCGGCGGCAATAGGTCCTCTTAACCAATCGGCTTCCTTTGCACCCCAGCCTTCGACGATCAGTTCGACATTATCTTTCAGATTCTTCATCTGATCAGTCTGAAGTTGGATGATGTTTTCCGATTGGGTCAAGAGAATCTTCTGACTTTGGAGTTGAGCCTCGAGCTCGTTCTTGTTATTTTCCAGCTGGATCTTCTTGAGCTCTTTGGCCTGCACCAAATCCATAGCGTGAGCATTCGCCTTCTCCAGATCGATCACCCGGGCCGTCAGGCGTTCAATCTCCTTGTCCTTCTCAAGACGAGCCGCCCGGGCCGATTCATACTCCTCTTTCATGATATGGAAGGAGTCGTGCATGGCCTTAAGCTGGTCTTTGGTCTTCTGATGATTCTTCAGAGCCTCGGCATGCCCTTTGCTGCTCTCCTCGGCTCTTCTTTCCAGAACCTTTTGCTCATCAGAAACCCTAAGGAGAATTGCATTTCCCTGAAAAGAAATGGTTGAAGGATGAGTGAGTCAGAAAGGTAACCAACTTGAAGAGGAAAATTTTACAGATAGATCCTTACCTTTGCATGGCAGGAGAACAGCATCTCCATAAGCGTCTTCAGATCGGCACCCTCGGTACCATCTTCGGCGAATGGGATCATCGACGTACCCAAGGACTGCATATTGATCCCCTCCTCGGGTCTTGAACTCCCGGTCGGCATTGGGGGATCTACCGGCCCGCTTCGGGTGCTGGGGGGCTTTTGACCTTCAGCAGGTCTTTTCCCTTTATTCTGACGAAGGGGAGCGAGGCCTTCCTCTGATTGCCTGGCGACGTTTTGCTCGGCGGGAGGAGTTGATGAACTCCCTTGGGGAGCAGAAGTCTGCTTGGTTCTTGCCTCCAGAACCGATGTTAGAACCAGCCTTCTCCTCTTTATTTTTGGTCTGCTGACCCCCGAGTCTTTGTCAGCAGACTTCTCTCCTTCGGTGGGTTCGATAATATCACCCACCTGAGGGGATCCCGTGGCCATCTCGGGGTTGGCAGCGGCCTTGGTGGAGTCCTTGGGCTTTGCAGCCCTCATGCTTCGGCTCGCCTTCAGCTTGTCGGCGGCACTCATCTTCACCCTCGGGACTCCAGCTGCTCCTATGATGGCCTCATTATCAGGATTCTTTCCTTGGTCAGCCACTGCAAGGCAATCAGAACAAAAGAGTGAGTATATCAAAAGATGTCCAGAATAAAGGGGCAAGCATGGCAGAAAACTTACAACCGAAGGAATACAACCAGTCTTGGTCGTTAAGGAGATTCCGATCCCACTTCACGGATGGTCTCTTGGAATATAAGACCTCGAACTCTTCTAGCCTTGCCCGAGAGATTTTCTTCAGATTTAGCTGGTCTTTGTTCGGGTCTGACCAAGGTCCGACCATCTCAGTGTCCGGCCCCTTGATGAAAAACCAATCCCCGTGCCACCCTTTATTGCTCGAGGGGGTCTCCATCAGGGTATCCCTTCCAGGGTTCTTCATCACCGTGAAAAACCCTTTTTCTTTATTATTGGTAATGGAAAAGAATTGAAAAAAGAAATCTATGGCTGGGAGGGTTGATTCATAGAAACAAAAGGCGATGAAGCTGTTTATATGAATAAAAGAATTGGGGGATAGCTGGTTCAAACTGAGCCCCGTCGTATGGAGTAACTCCAATACGAAGGGGCGAAGAGGGAATCGGACCCCATAGATCAGTGACTGCCTATGGATTGGAATCCATCCCCCCTCGAGCTGGTAGTACATTCTCTCCCCGGCCCCGGGTCTCTTGATTTCGTATGTTTCGGGGATATAGAATTCTATGGAGGCTAAGTCGAAGTATTGGTTCCGGATTGAAGAAGGGATGTTGGCTACTCTATACAGGATATTGAAATATTTGTTCCTATTGTACTCCTCTACATCCCTCATCCTGGTGATTACCACAGGTTTCCATGGTTGTCCCTCCGGGATCCCCATTTCGGCCACAGTAACTTCGTCCTCAACACGGGAAGACGAAGCTTGAGCCCTTGTATCTTGGGTACTGCCAGCCATTAGGAAGTATAAAAGAAAAAGAGTAAAAGACTTACTTGGTTTTAGAAAGGAAGTCGATGGAAAAACAACGAAGCGGGAACGATGGAGTTGGATCTGGGAATGAAATATTTCTCTCTCAAACGTCCTTTCTCTCGTGATAAGTTGCTTCTGATAAAAAGACGATCTGTTGGAAATGACCCCTTTTATCTTGATTCAAGCGTTGTAACGGTTCAGATGGAAATGATCGAACGGATGGGGCGCACGCGCAGTACTTACTGCGGCGTAATAAATGCTGCTTCTCGTGCACGCTTCGTTAGCTAAATGGACGCGGATTTCGAAATTTAAAAATAAGTTGTTATACGGAACGGTCGTGCAAGCTGTTGGGCTAGATTTGTTGGGTTGCAGAAGCAAGACTTTGAGTTTGATGGGCCCCCAGATTATTGGGCTGCGCACGGTGGGCTTAATAAAGATTTGGGCCTGGTTATTGTGTCGCACCCAATGTTTGAAATGTCGTTCATAAGGGCCTAGTGTCGCTTCGCAAAAACCTTTCCCATCGGTTTGATGCCCCCGGGCTCCTGATGGAGCTTTCCCATCGGTTTGAGGCCTCCGGGCTCCCGATGAACCTTTCCCATCGGTTTGATGCCTCCGGGCTCCCGATGGAGCTTTCCCATCGGTTTGAGGCTTCCGGGCTCCCGATGAACCTTTCCCATCGGTTTGATGCCTCCGGGCTCCCGATGGAGCTTTCCCATCAGTTTGATGCCCCCGGGCTCCTGATGGAGCTTTCCCATCGGTTTGAGGCCTCCGGGCTCCCGATGAACCTTTCCCATCGGTTTGATGCCTCCGGGCTCCCGATGGAGCTTTCCCATCGGCTTAAGCCCTCCGGGCTCCCGATGGAGCTTTCCCATCGGTCTGAGGTCTCCGGTCTCCCGATGGCGCTTTCCCATTGGTTTCGATGCCTCCGGGATCCCGATGGAGCTTTCTTCCTCTGATACGTTGTCCCAGAATTCTTGTAAAGTTCAAGGAGGGTTTGCCTTCGGTCTAAACATCTTCTGTGTTCCTACACTTAGATTCCCGAAGAGTTATTTCCCTTTGATCGGGAGCCCGTATATATACATTTGGGGTAATTCATTCTACTCCCCTAGCACATTTATGTACTAAGGGAGTGGGGGGCAATGTTAGGATGAATATTTCGCTAAGCCTGGTCTGGTAAATATATGATGGGCTAGGCCCAACGGACCATCAGCTTGGCGAAATCTTATGAGGACTCCTAAGTCCAATAGGCTTGGGATAGGTCCCTAACCAATCTGGACTGTGGCTATTTACTATATCTAATCCGAATTAGAATAGGAGTCAGGTTCTTAGATGGTTTAGGAGATTACCTTCCTATTCAAACTATATCACGTTGAGGGACAATCCTAAAAGGAATCGGTAAGAGTCAGGTATGCACTATAAATACCCAGTCAATGATGAAGGAAAGGGTTACGCACACATTCACGTTACTACTATATTAAGTACTTGGACCTCCATTGTTGACCTTTCTGAGAACCTTCACTAACTCTTACACCGGAGGAGTCCACCAACGGCCCAAGCCGTTAGGACTTTTGTGCAGGTATCTTATCCGGACGGCCAGCAGGACAGCCGGACAAAACCAGGCGTCAACAAACTGAAATACCCGAAGTTATTCGGGTAATGCCTGAATCGTCCAATCTCTCTAATTACCAATCAAATCTCTCAACCGATTTCCAAAAATGAGTTGCCCCCACGAGCCTTCTGTCTTGAGACTCATGAGAGTCCCTCTCAGATTTTGTTCATTTATTTGTCTTAGTCGTTTATTTATGACTTTTTTGTATTTCATTTAATTCTTTAGGTTAAATACGAATTTTAATTTGAACTTGGGGCTACAAAAGGATACAGATTGTTGGTTAAACGGGCTAGCTTTGCACGGAACAACGTCATTAGTAGCAATAAGGAAGAACCAAGAATGCCACAACGAACAAAGTATGTTTGGAAAGACGCGTTCCGTTATAAGAGGTCTTACAAGAAGGTTGTTGAAATCGTCCAGCCAGAAGAAGAAGCCAACAGCTCTAAGGTTCATAACGTAGAGGAAGAGAGCAAAATAGGAAAACCCACAATATGGTTCCTGATATTGATTTGAAGATACCAATGTACAATGGTTAAAGAGATGTTTGGTGGGTAAATCCAATGCCGTGATACCCGATAGTATCATCGAAAGCGAAATGACAGGAGAGGGATACTTGAGGTGCAAGGTGATAGAAATTGGTAGAGGGTTATACTTGCTCAAGTTTGAGAGTGCAGAAGAGATGGAAAGCATGCGGGATAAAGGACGATCATGGTTAGCAAAATGGTTTTTAACTACTGAAAATTGGGAACCAAATCACGTTTGTAGAGTTAGAGAAACGGGGCTTCGTATCACGGGCATTCCAATCCATTATTGGGGCTGGGGAACATTCCGTAGTATAGCCAAGTCATGGGGAAAGTTATTATTAATTGATATTTCTACTGCTAGAATCCAGATTGAAACAACACATGGTGAATGCATTAGAAGAGTCCAACAACTCAATGATTCTCATGAAAATTTTAGAATACTGATTATGGAGGAGGTCAGGAGGGGAGATGTGACACCAGCTTAGTGTTTCAGTTCAAACCAGCAGAGAAGTCTCCGGATGTTGGAGGTGCTAGCGAATCTAAATCGGACGAGTTGGGAGATGAAAGTCAGGGACAAGTATTAACGTTGGTGGCGGTGACACTCTTATTGGAATTGAAAAGGAGGCTAATAGTAATCACGAGTTACAAGCAATTTAGAAAGCTGAGAAAGGGTAGAAAAAAATATCACAGTGAGAGATAAAAATTTAGAAATTGACACCACTTCAATCACGGACAGCCTGATTAAATTGGGCAACAAGAGATTCTGGGAGGAAGCAGAAAAAAAATGGCGAATTGGTCAAGTGGTTGGTCATATTCGCCTAGGTAATGAAGAGGAGCTACTGAACCGGATGGCCGAATTAATTTCGAGGGATGCAGGAAAGCAAGAATACGAGAGAGTAGATGGGAGCATATCGGTGTAAGCTTATATTTTGGAATGTAAGAAGAACATGGGGATTGTAAAGAGGAGCAATTGGTCGTTTAATAAGGATGCATAGACCTAAAATCTTTTTGATTCAAGAGTCATGATTGTGATATCCCAAAAATTTTAATATGAATATAGAGTGTTCAAAATAAATAAATAAATATATAATGATAATTTAATAAGGGAAAAGAAAATAAATGGATAATTTGAGATAATGTGTTACATTTAGTTTTTGCATTTTCGGAATTTAAAACTTAATAGTCCTAAAAGCTAATTGTGGACTTTTTAAAGCAAAAAAATAACCATAAACAATAAATTGAAGATTTATAATGAAGGCAAAATTATAATTAATTAAAAGGAAAGAATTACACTTAAATCAAAATTCTAATTAGAGAAGGAAATAATAATAAGAATGATAATTCTAGGTGGCTAGGATTATTATATAAATTGAACTGAATGAGGCTGCTGCATTATATATTTATATGGGACAATTATATTTACTAATACATTTTTAGAAAATATTACAACAGAAATATATACATAAAATATTTATAAAATTAGTGCATTTTCAATATTTAATTTATAAAATTAGTGCATTCTTATCCCTTTAATTTAGTTGTGTGATTTTAAAATTTAAATTTTAAAAAGTCAAAACATCACCATGAAATATCCAATGAATTTTAGATTTGTGTTATTTTTCGAGGAGGGAGAAAGTGAGGATGAGGAAGAAGATGGTGGTAGAGGCGGAAGAAGGTGGTGGTGGTTGTGGCGGAGGAAGAAGATGGTGATGGTTGTGGCGGAGGAAGATGGTGGTGGTTGTGGTAGAGGAAGAAGATGGTAGTGGTTGTGGCGAAGGAAGAAAAAATTGCAATTTTTTCATCTCTACACCTGCAGTTTTGTCATAATACAGTTGATAATCAAACCTTCATACTAAGGTAACCAAACATTCATATCAAAGCAACCAAAACCTTCGTACCAATGTAACCAAACCTTCATACCAAGATAACCAATCCATTTCAACACCTGCATTTTTTTCATAGTGCAGATTCATAAAGTCATAATTTTCGAGGGGGGAGAAAGTGAGGATGAGGAAGAAGATGGCGGTGGAGGCGGAAGAAGATGGTGATGGTTGTGGCGAAGGAAGAAAAAACTGCAGTTTTTTCACTTCCACACCTGCAGTTTTGTCATAATACAGTTGGTAACCAAACCTTCATATCAAGGTAATCAAACCTTCATACCAAGGTAACCAGACCTTCATACCAATATAATCAAACCTTTATACCAAGGCAATCAATCCACTTCCACACTTGTAATTTTTTCATAGTGCAGTTGATAGCCAAACCTTCATACCAAGGTAAACAATTTAGTTTTATTATTTGAATGTGATGCAGTTGGTTGAAACCGGTCTAATTCAAGCGCCTAGGCGCTTGGGCACAGCCAGACTTGAAGATAATCAAACACGTATATGAAGGTAACCAATTTATGACTGTGTAGTAACTACGAGTCAGTAACCAAATCTTTCGAACTTCTCGTCAATAGTGATTTTGAAAGAGAGGGACCAACCAGACCGCGCCCCCTGTCAAAGATTCAAGTTGAAGATGCACATATATATATGTCTAGATGGAAGGAGAAGGTGGAGGCAAAGGAGAGAGAATAGAGAAAAGGAGAAGGTGGAGGTAGAGGAGAGAGGAGAAAAGAGAAGGTGGAAGCAAAGAAGAGAGGAGAGAGAAAAAGAGGTGGAGGCGGAGGAGAGAAAAGGAGAAAGTGGAGGCGGAGGAGAGAGGAGGAGAAAAGGAGAAGGTGGAGGCGGAAGAGATGGTGGAAGATAAAGATGACGTAATTTTTGTGTTGTACTCTTTTTATAATTATTTTATGAATACATTAATTTTGTAATTAATTTATAAATATTATATATTACTGTAAAGAGCCCTATTTATATTTGCGTACAGAACGTAAAGGTGGGCTGAAGAGAGAAAACATGAAGTCACATTCAACGGTAATAAAAAGATGCATCAAAAGTCTAAGCATTATCTAATTTATATATGTACTAGTATCAGACTTGTATATGCATGTACATAATATATACGCTTGGTAAAGTGGTAAAGTGGTAAAGTGGTAAAGTAATCAATCTTCTGGCACGCTAATTTTGGTACTAGTATTTTATGTAGTATTTGGATAAGAAATTGAAGTGATTATTAATATCATAAATGTATAAATCAATATGCTTTTTGCAGAATGTGTATATACTAATATTACAATACTTTATTTTGAAATCTAAAAACTAAACAATGTACTGTTTGGTTTCAGGATTTCAATTATGATAAAAAGGAAGGAAGAAGAAAAATTAATAATTACAATTTTTGTATAATGCAGTTTTATAAAGAGTTTGACAAATTAAATTTATCTATATTCGGTACTTAGATTTGACGGAGGACGCACAAAAAAAAATCATGCGAGTCTCAGTAGTTATTTCAATATTTTTTTTAGATACGAATTCCGTACTCATTTATTTATTCAAATCTTGTTGAACTCCTTTAATTTGATAATGATTTGTAAGACTATATTAGTGTTCTTTGGTTATTTTTTGCCTTTTCGCTAATGATCTTGTATACTTTGATTCAAGACATTCCATTATGTTAATTCATGTCGATATTAATTCCTTTTTCTTTTGTTGACTTAAATGGGCTATACATCATTCTCTTTTCCATACGTATATGTTAGAAAACATATCTTTACAACTATGAGCTTTTAATCTTCGTACGTAGAATTGCGTAGGACTTGTGAAATCCCATATGATACATTGTGTTTGTTTTCATTTACTTGTGAAAATATATTTAACATGAGTTATAATCACTTGTGGAGTACCACAAATATGTTTTGGGACACAAGAATATAATACCTTCCTGTGGCGGTACGTTGAATTCACATGCGTCTCTAATAGTTGCTTCGAGTAGGGAGTAGGGAGTTGGCCATTTTGATTATATGTTTTAAGAGGCTTATGAGTCAATTCTAACATTTCTTTTGATCTGTATCACTACTAGAAATTTGGCTTATAACGACGGTCGCTATAGGCCAAAAGACCATCGCTAAAAGTATTAACGATTGTCACCCAACCGTCGCCTTAGAAGCCGTCGGTAAAACGTATAGCGATGGTCCTACATATCTATACCGATAGTTGAACCGTAGCTAATAACCAGCCCAAAAATAGGTTTACATTTTTTTACCGATGGCTGATGCTACTATCAATAGCGACGATTTTGACAGTTGCTAAAAATATATCTATAACGACGGTCGACTTCGACCGTCGCTATACGTCTTAGCAAATTCCTATAACGATGGTCAACGACCGTCGCTATAGGTCTTCTAAATATATAAAAAAAAATTATTAATAAAATTGTTATTCAACACATAATACAATGTCTTATAACAATCATAAATAAATTTATATTACAATTGTTAAATACATCAAATTATAATTAACCAAAAGTAAAATAAAAAGAATATGAAAAAAATAAAAATATTTATAATCACATTTGGATGGCCTCTTGATGCAACAGAGCTGCTCCTTTTGCAGTTGTACCTACAAACAACTAGCCACTTATTATTACATATCAAAATGACCAGCAAGGACAAAACATAACACCAGCTACAGGCAAGAAAACATGAAAAAATAGTATATGAACAATAAAGTCGAGGCTTTAAAAGATAAAAAGAAAATAACTAGGAGTTCGAGACGGTCGACTCTAAAACAGATTATTTCACTACTTTCACAAGAATGTTTCAAATTCTATCAACTTATGGACAAGTTCATGCCAATTTGAATTGTGATGATCAAAATATTTACCACTTCAAATTGCTGCTCCAGCTTTTCAGAACACAAACCATGTTTGTCACTGCCCAATGCATGAAATATTAAACAATCACCAAAGAGAAATCATGTTTGTCACTGCCCAGTGCATGAAATATTAAACAATCACCAAAGAGAAACACAATTAGCTAGAGACTGATGTATAATACTTGTACTTTCTTATTTGACATTATAATGCATGGATTTTCATACTGTCATTATTTCTCAGCAACCAAATATAGGTGACCATATAAACAGAGACATTAAATGATATGGTCAGATATAAAAGTATTCCATACCTATCCTCCATCCAAGAAACACTATATAGGTCTCCCAAACAGGTTTCATATTCAAGGGGAACATAATGATAATCATCTGTACAATATGTTCCATAACTGTTTTCAACTGCACTTGCTGTTGTGGTTGCATATATATTTAAATTTCAGATCACCAAAGGTTTGATAGGTTGAGATATACAGACATACAGGTTCATGCATCTTTAGCAATTAACAATAGATTATGACTATAAAGTTTATTGAGAAATTAAAGATTGGAACTACTTCTAAACTCGAATGAGGGTAGTATATGCACTCTCACCAAATGCTGTTTGTGCAAGTTCCACATATCTGTTTAACCTCTTTCTAGGAACTGCTTCATGTAGCTGAACAAGAATCCACAATGTGTAAAGTTGCCATACATAGGCTATGGTTCATGAAATTATTCCCCAACTCCTATAGTACATAGAAGAGCAACAAAAAGGTGAATATAGCAAGTAAAATAGACAGAATATGACATGATGCAGAGTATTATTTTTAATCAATGGAGTAGTTAGACAATTGAAGAATACAATCAAAGTCAAGTAAGCTAATTTTCTTTGTTCCCTAGTTGATATAATGATGAATTTCATGTAACTTACCGACTAGCATTTAATTTTCTTCGTTCCCTAGACAATTGAGATATGAATTACTGACTAGCATTTAATTTTTCTGCCATTTCCGTCCATGTTATGATTACTATCATTGCAATTTGTTGTAAACATCAAATTTCAGAATTCGGTTTCATCTGATTTAAACCTCACTGTTATTAGAACAATCATTGTGCTAGTTATTATAGATATTCCAATTCTCCATCACATTTAGTAATTTGCAGAACCAAAATTGCACAAAATACTTCAGTTCTTAAAAGTAGCAGAAGAATTCTACTTTCACAAGTAGCACAGTAACTCTACTATTTAGAAGTGGCAGAAGAAACAATAATAAGTTGCTCAATTATCCAATGTATTGCTCAGAGTCCTAATAATATGTTGACTTTTTTTTCCAATATAGGAATTTTTGTCAATATGGTACATGAAAAGCCCATGGACATCGTTTATCTACGATGGCTAAAGGAGCATCTGATAATTTTTTTGGCAAAAGTCAGTGCTCTAGCGACTCCACTAACATCCGAAGAAACCACTACCAAATCATCAGAACAAATGGCCTTGCTGGCTATGTAATCAAGTATTACGGGCTAGTTATGCACAAACACACAGAAAGGCCAAAGTCTTCTTGTAGAGATTGGTCTTCTGTTACTCAATACATCTCCTCCCGGCCAAAGTCCAGCTTTCGAACTGATGTTATAAGACTGGGGTTCTCTACCATTGTGTACTCGATATGGAGGGAAAGAAATTTTCGCGCCCATGGGGCTACAAAGCGCCCGATCAGAACTCTTACAAAAGATTGTTTGGACACCATAAAATGTAGGCTTAATTCTTATTTAAAATTCCAAAAGGCTAGGACTAGACAATATTTCAGGTATCTGGATTTGTATGATGTATAGTATTTGCATCCTTGGATGCTTATGCTTTATCTTTCTTTGGGGTTCCCTTGTACTTTGTTCCTTTTTTTATAAAATTTTAATCATTTGGAGAGAAAAAAAAAAACACACACGCACACACACAGAAAGTAAATGAATATATTTACACATAACTTGTTTGGTATAACTGAAATCAAGTACTAAAAATTTAAGATCTTAATGAGAGTGCTAAGACTTAAAACTATTAACTTTTAAGTATGGAAGAATAAACTCATCTCAGTTTAAAAAAGGTTCATGTTATTATGTTAAACACCTAAAATTTCATTTTAAACACCAAAGTCAGTGCCTATGTTTAAACAAAAGCAATACCAATAACAAAATCTTATTACTTGACAGTGTACATGATCCACTGGAATATCAAAATATCCCATGGACTGGCCAGAATGAAGATCAAGAGCAAGAACACAATCTACACTAACTTCAGTAACCAGATTTGCTACAAGTTTGGCCACAATGAATTCCTGCTGGTATATTTCCCTTGGTAAAGAAGATTAAAATAAGCACTTTCCTTTTTTCAAAGCAACATGTAATGTATATGAACAATGATACATCACATCTCAATTGGCTACAGATTAGGCATATTATCAGCTAAATTATCAAATTATACATAATAAGCTGTATATATATATATATATATATATATATATATATATATATATATATATATATATATATATATGCACACACACAAGATATGGACAGAGAAGTTTATATATGCAAGTGCAACAAACCTTTGTGTAGAGAAGTGTCTGTTCAAGCCTTCAGCAATCAAAGTTCTTGAAATGAAGATGCTTATGTGGATAAATTAGCAATAGAAATTCAAGTATTAAATACAAGCTCATATACAGCAAGGCTAATTAACTGATTCATGTACTAAATCCTACATCAGTTTTAGAGCTCCATTACCCTTTTCTATTAAGTATATAATAAAACAGTAAAAACCCACAGCTTTACTTGGTTGGGAAATATGATCAAACAAAACTAAATGTCAATCAAATAAATAGCATTTTCGTTACATTAAATTAGTATATGCATTTTACTTCTAAGCTGATTCATTTTCATGCAATTCAAAATCAATGTGATTTGAACTCTGTTGAATAAGTTAAACAAAAACTCCAACTCGAAATGTAAATATAAATACCAGTACCAGCGCCTCTCTACTTTACTGATTTCCATCTTTATCAAATCTATAAAGCTTTGATTTACTGCACAAAAAATCAAAACAATTATATCTCTAAAAGATCAATTAGCCAAAATAAGATTGAGAGAAAGTACGGATTGAATCTTCATCTTCTTCACTGATAGGGATGGCGACCGCTTCTAGCCTTACAATCGGAGCGACTTGTGCTCCGATATTTTCATCTTCGTCGACAACTATTTCTTCTTCTCTATGCTCTGGATCGTTGTTGGGCATTTAGGGGTTGGGTACAATGATTTCGTCCATTAGGGGTTAGGTATGATGATTTCGTCCATTAGGAGTTGGGTATGAGATTTAGGGTTGGGTATGATAGATTTTAGGGCTGGCTATGAGAGATTTAGGGGAGTTGAGAGGGATCGAGTTTTTGGGGGAAAAATTTCAGTATACTGATATCAAGATTTAGGGAACTTTAGAGAGTTTTTGAGAGCGTGAAAATATAATGGAGGGAGTTTTTAGCGGAAAATTTTAGTAAGGAGGGAGCGCAAAATTCCATCAGCTAAAATAAAGGGATATAGCGATGGTTAGAGTAGACCGTCGCTATAGAGCCTATTTTTTTTTTTTATAGCGATGGTCATGAATAGACCGTCGCTATAGTCCCTATATTTCACTTCTATAGCGACGATCATGAGTCAGCCGTCACTATAGGACCTATCTTTTCTTCTATGGTCAAGAGATGACCGTCGCTATAAAACTTATTTTCCTTCTATAGCGACAGTTCCGTCTCGACCGTCGCTGTAGCTCGTCGCTAGACATCAATTTTCTAGTAGTGTATACGGATTAGTAATTCCTGTAGTGCCGGGAACACTATACGATTTGATTTGTTCATATTCCTTGGCGTTGGCAATTATTTATTTGCATTTGGACTCATTATGGCAACCCAATCCTTTGACTTCTGTTCAACCTTATTGATTTATATATCGCGTACTTATTCTATTTGCTTCTTTTATTTATGTTGTATCTATCCATTTCTCTCGTTTCTCTTTGTTTTCTTTATTTGTACTGGACATTTGACTCATGTTGTATTTTTTTTTCTTCCGACAAGTAATCAGGGGTGAACTAGGACTTTGTGGAGAGAGACCTTCATTCATTTCACCTAGAAGAGTATTAAGTGAATGCTTAAAATTATTTCTTTTGACATATGAATCTAAATTGAATTTATTTAGTTGAATGTCTTGGGCCTGTTTTGGTATTCACTCGTAAGATTGATTTATCTTTATATTTGGACTAATATTGCAAATCAAACCAAATGGTTTAGGCTCGATTCGAGCTCAGCTGAAAAAAAATATGAGCGAGACTCGAATTTGTTTATAATATGATCTAAATCTGAGTAAAAAAAATAGTTTGAATAAAAATACAAGTAGAATCTGAGCAAGGTTATACTCAACTCGCTTAGGATTCAAACTACTTGAATTGTCAATCATAATTTGATACATACTCGATTGATATACATATTCGAATCGATACTTGATACATTCTCTTATAATATATACACAATTAAACAAAATTAGAATAATTAGTTATTATTTTTTATTTTGTTTATAATTTTAATTTTAATTATATATTTATTAAGTGTAATTGTAATTATATTTTCTCATTTATAAGTATAATAATTAGTTTAATTAGTAATTATATGTATTATAAAGCTAGTTATTATGTGAAAACTCGAATTCGATTCGAAGCTTGTGAGTTTGAATATAATTTGATCTGAGTCAGATCAAATTCTAGTTATAAAAATTCTAGTCGAGTCGAATCTAAGTAAAATGTTTCAAATATAATTTGAATGCGAGTCGAATTCAAGTAAGAATTTAACAAGTCGAATCTAAGTAGCTTTTTGTTCAAATAATTAATTAGTTCGACTATTTTACACCCCTAATTAAGGCCATGGTAAGTATTTACTTTTGAAAATATATTTTCTTAAATCAAATAATTATGATTTTAGACTACTCGCTTATTAGTATTTATCTCTTTATAATATTTATGGTTTAGGTAATGTTTGATTGTGAACTCCTTTACCTCTTTGGGAAGGAGGTGTTACAACGATTGTCCACAATTTTGCATTTAATAATAAATCAATTATAGGGTGGGAAAAGGGAGCCAATTTTTATTTTCTTCCGGCAGACACATAGACCAAATCTGGGGTTATTGTAGCAATTTGGGATCCAAAGTATGTAATTGTTAGATAATAAGCAGGGACGAAGCCAGAAACTTTATTTGAGGCGGGCTAAAAATATTATAATGTTAAAATTGAGTAGACTATAAAAATATACACATCAAAAAATTAAAAAAATTTATATCCACAATGACATTTTAAGTTTATATTCAAAAGTATATAAAATATATGATTTTATAAAATGTCATATATCTAGTCAAATATAACATAGATTTGTACAAAAATTATATCTAGTAGATATGAAAATTTGAAAATGAAAATGAAGTAGAATTGTAGAGAAAAAAAAACTCTTAGATGATAAATATAGACAGTAGACTTCTCCAAATTCACTGAGATAATATATACACAAGTACAATAAACTTAAAATATCAAAACTCTTGAACCAAAATTGCAAAATTATCCAAAATTGAACTCAACCCGTTTGCTTTTATGAATCATAACAACAATTACCTCATATGCTTGGCAATATAAAGGACTAGATGCTGCCGCGTGGGGCCACGTGTAGTACTTCCACCTTTTACTCCTCATCACTCTCATCTTCTCGCCCTACCCATCAACAAATCTGAATTCTCTCTCCTCGCCACTTCTTTTATCACCAACAATTAACACCCCCTTCTCTCTCCAAACTTTTATGCGATATCGAATTTGGTGAATCTCAATCCACTTTCGCCCAATTTGGTGTCAATTCCCTCCCCCACGTCCGCGGGGAGTTTCCAGGAATAGCCCGGCGCACGTTCAACTTTCTAAATTACATCCAATTTGTTCAAGCTTTCCAATTTATAGCCTCAACGCCAATTTGATGGGCGTTCAAAAAGATTTGTAAATTTGGAGGTCACTTTAAGTGACGTTGACTGATTAGCCTATTAATTAGTTACTTAACTTATCTTATTCCATTTTTTGTAATAAAAAAAAATTATAATTTTTTTTTTCAAAACGAAATAATTTTTAAAAAAAAAATAAAGATATATACTCCAACGTCAATCTAAATGGCGTTGAAGTGCACAACTTTAATGTACTTTTTTGGACAACTTCAATGTACTTTTTTGGACAACTTTAAAACTGCACAACTTTAATATACTTTTTTGGACAACTTTAATATATTATTGGATTCAACGCAATTTAGATTGGGGTTGAAGTGTGTATTTTTTTTAATTTATTTAAAGAATAAATTTATTTTAAAAAAAGAATTAAGATTTTTTATAAAAAAATAAACAATTCGTTTTTAAAAATTATAAATTTGGGCGTCCATATTTTTCAAGCACAAACTGCCTTTGCTTTAAAAAAAATAACTTTTAAGCTTTTTTTGCAATAATATATTAAAGTTGTCCAAAAAAGTATATTAAAGTTGTGCAATTTTAAAGTTGTCCAAAAAAGTACATTGAAGTTGTCCAAAAAAATATATTAAAGTTGTGCACTTCAATGTCAATCTGAATGACGTTGAACCCACATAGTAAGTTTTAATTTTTTTTTTTTATGTTTCAAAGCCAATCAAAATGGCTTTCAATTTTTTTTTAAATACTCATTCAATGCCCAAATTTATAATTTATAATTTTTAAAAACGAATTGTTTATTTTTTTTATAAAAAAATCTTAATTTTTTTTTAAAAACAAATTTATTTTTTGACATTCTTTCTCAATTAAGTCCCACAATATTATTTTTGGCTATGAGCTAAAATGTCCACAACAACCAACCTTTTTGTAATAATATGTAAAGAGGAATAAAAAGTAGGTACATAAAAGAAGAACACTCCAACGCCAATCTAAATGGCGTTGAAATTACTTTTGGGTTCAACGCCATTTAGATTAGCGTTGGAGTATATATCTTTATTTTTTTTTAAAAAAATAAAAATAAATTATATTTTAAAAAAAATTTATTTCGTTTTGAAAAAATAAAAATTATATATTTTTTTATTATAAAAAATGGATTAAGATAAGTTAAGTAACTAATTAATAGGCTAATCAGTCAATGCCATTTGAAGTGGCGTCCAAATTTACAAATCTTTTTCAACACTAATCAAATTGGCGTTGAGGATATAAATTGGAAAGCTTGAACAAATTGGATGTAATTTAGAAAGTTGAACGTGCGCCGGCTATTCCTGGAAACTACCCCCTCGTTAGGCTGTCCGATTGAGACCTTAAAACTGAATCCCAAAATCCCCTCGTCAGGCTGTCCGATTCATCGTCCTCTAATTGTTTCCCAAAAGCAGTTGATGTTCATAATATTGGCATGGGGGCCAGGCTATAGCCTGCTCAGCCCCCCTGTAGCTCCGCCCCTGATAATAAGGAGGTGAGTTTTAAACGCTTGCTGTTAAAGTTTATGATTAAGAGTCTTCAAAAATCAGTATGGGTTAGAAATGTTTATGGTTCAAATAATTTAGATGATCAAGAGGTTTTGTGGAATGACATTTATATATTGAGACTAAACTATTCTAGCCCATGTTGTTTAGGAGGATATTATAATGTTGTTAGAAACATGGGTGAAAGGAAAGGAGCATCAACAGATGATAAGGGCATGGGAATTTTTTGAAACTTCATATCTGATTGTGGTTTTTATGACTTGCCTATCATTGATGAAGAATTTATTTGGGCTCAGAATTTGAAGATGTTGAAGCTTGTAGGATTGATCGATTCTTAATATATAGGGAATGGATGTCAATGTTTACTAAAATGGTTCAAAGACGATTAAGTAGAAGTTTATCTAATCATTGCGCTTTTTGTCTTAGCAGATGAAATGAAAGATTGGGTTCCAAGACCTTTTAGGTCCTTGGATTGTTGGCTAGAAGATCCATCACTGGAATATTTGGTGAAAGAATGGTGGGAAGAGACTTGCCTCGTTGGTTGGGCAGGATACAAAATTGTCTCTAAATTTAAATTCCTTAAGTCTAAGTTAAAAGTGTGGAATAAAAAATTATTTCGGTCTCATTGGATATAAACTTGCAATCCTGGAGGATGATCTTGAAAAAGCACATAAAGAAATGATTACATCTATAGGCAATGTCAAAATACAAAAGAAGATCAAGAAAATTCAAGGTAATCTATGGAAAGCTTAAAAAGCTAAAGAAGAATATTGGCGACAAATTTCGAGAAGCAAATGGGTGGAAGAAGGTGACCAAAACACAAAAAAATTCATTTGGCAACCAACAATAGGAGGATAATGAATTTGATAAGTGAAATGATTATTATTGGTGAGGTTATATCAGAACCAAATATTATTAAATTTAAAGTTGTAAAGTATTTTAAGAAGTATTTTTTTAGTTCAGAGTGGAAGAGACCTCTCTCGGAGAATATTCAGTTTAAACAGTTAGGAATAGGGGTGACAAAGGAACTGGAAGCACCATTTATGCAAGATGAGGTTCTGACATCACTGGATGAGGTTCAAACACCATTGGTTGATTGTAATGACAGTAAGGCCGCTAGCCCTGATGGGTTTAATTTCAATTTTTTGAAATAAGTTTAGTCTATATTCTAGAAAGAAGTATTTAGCTTTTTTGGAAGAATTCTACATTAATGAAAAAATATAAAAAGGTTTGTTGAAAATATAAACTTGATTTAATATTATTAATTTATGTTAGTACATTAATGGATGAGTGTCTAAGTTCATGATACATGCATGTACATAAATGTATTTAGAACTGTCTTGGAACATGTTGTAGACACCCAAATTTTGCACTTCTCTACTAACCCTGGCAGGAGGGCAAAGTCGTCACTTGACCCGGCATGCGAAAAGGAAGGTGGACCCCAACACGAAGCCACCCCAACGATTTACGGTCAAAGCCACCACGACGAACAACGAGCATCAGGTTACTTGAGGCAAAGCAAACAGTTGAGCCAGAAGAACCTGATTTGAGCACAAAAGACGACAAATGACCACTACGCTTACGATGTTCGGGGGTCTCGCTCCCCGGTGAGCGAGCGGCTGCCCAGCTCGCCGGCGAGCTGACGGGGGTGTAAGGGGGCAGCGCCCCCTGGAAGCCAAGCACAGTTAGCAAATGCTATATCAAGTCGCAGCCCTCCGAACTAGCCTCCCAGAACAATATGGCACGTTTCCCAGGGATTTCCGGATTGCAAAATACGAGCCTTCTAGCGAAAAAACGAAAGACCGACATCAGAATGCGGAAATCGAGGAAAACACCGGAGCCAGCCGCAGCTGCACCTGCGGCTGGCCGCAGTTGCATCTGCGGCCAAGATCTGAAGTTGCTAAATCGCCATTTCCAGTTTCATTTTCAGCAGACGGCGAGAGAAAGAAAAAAAGGGACGCGAGAGAGGGAAAATGGCTTCCGGCCGAGAGAAAAAGAAAGGAAAGAGGGAGGATCCGTGAGGAAAAGAAAGAGGGATCCACGAGAAAGAAAAGAGGAGGAGAAAAATGGAGTAAATATAGAGAGAAAAACGAGATTTTAGAGAGAGAAACCCACGGGTTTGTTCCAAAGAGTGAGATTTCTTCATCCTTTGTACAATCTTTGTATCCTATTTTGTTTTCCAAGTGTTGAATCATCTATTTCATCATTTAGAATGTAAAAAATCCGAGTTTCATAGCGTCGTTGTGTTTGATATATCAAATCTTGTAGATCTAGTTTTTATTTCGTTCTTATTGTGTTTGTTAGGTGGATCTTCTGTGGATCCGAAAATATTTGGTGCATTGCTATTTAAATAGTTTGTTTTAGTGTATTTGGAATTTAGATCCAATGTAGTTGATATTTGTTTTGGGATCTATGGATTAGGGACGGTTAGAGAGGATTTATTGCGGATAGAATCTCCTCCTAACCTCCCGATGATATCCCTTTAGTTTATTTTCTAGCTTTTACGTATGTAACGATCGCGATGCACCTTTATGTAAATATGTAAATTTTTGGGCCTTAAAACGACATCGAGTCAAAAATCGGGTTTAAGGCCCTGTGATAGTGAAATATGCGATTGTGGGCGTTTGGGGTTATTTGGATGGCTCACATGCCCATGAATAACTCCAACGCCATTTTAATGCTTGGTTTTTCCTTTTGACGCGAGAAAATGATTTTGGAATGAAATGATAAGATTTGCATAAAATAAATCAAAGTAGGATATTAGATCATCCGTAGGCTAAAATAAAATTGTAAGTGTCGGACGAGCTCTATTCCTATTTGACGAAGGATTTGAAAAATATGTTTTACAAATATCATCGGTTTTATTATCGAAACAAAAAAAGCAATAAAAATGAACTTTTCGATTAAGTCAAATCCTTCGTGCATAGGGTTAACGAGATTCTGAAGCACTTTCAAAGTAAAGCATTTTCAACGACATTCATTTAGGCACACACACACACACACACACACACACACATTTTTAGGATTTAAAAGGATAGGAAAACATCAAGATAGCGGTAACCGTGTTTCACGGAAGTCGGGGGGTGCCTAACACCTTCCCCTCGCTTAAGCAAGCCCCTGAACTCTATGAATCTCGGTTTGCGGACCAATTGAATCGGAGTCACGTATGAGCCAGCGATTGCGAAAACAAAATTCGGATGAGTTGGTACATCCATTTCAAATATACCAACTGGCGACTCTGGTCAATTGGCTCATCATAAAAAATCGACATTTCGAAACCCCGTCGACACTAAGCCGACCCTTTTCAAAAAAATCACATCTTAATCTAAAGGCTAAAATTGAAAAGGGCTTTTTATATTAAAAAACGAGACGACGAAAATCCCGGCGTCGACACATGTATGACTAGATTCATATATATGTATTTGGTCATGTAGTAATTATTAAAGTGGCTCTAGAAGTATCTTAAGAGCCCTATAAATAGTCTTGTGTGTGAGCCCTATAAATAGTCTTGTGTGTAAGTCATTTTAAAGTAAGTTGAATAAAGTATTTTAAGGTTTAAACAATCTTCCTCACTTCTCTATAATTTATTCTCTTCCATATATTTTTCATTAAATTGGTATCAGAGCTAGGTTAATTACAAGGTACTTCCAATCTTTAGACAAGTTGTCCAAAGTAACGACAAGGGAGAGTAGACGACCAAATTGAGGTGACTTGGTGCTATCAAATAGTTTCGTTGGGCGAGTGCAATGTGTGCGCGTTAGAGTCCCGAAATGCAATCTAGTGAAGGTGCTAGTTGAGGAGAAATTTGAAAAAGAAATTTGTGAGTTAAACCACGTCACAAAGGTCATTATATCGATAGTGTCCGGGAGAGGTAAATTATAGAAAAATGATGTTTCCTATGTTCGGTGACAAATTAGTGTTCACAAATTACAATGTTTGGAGTATAAGGATTAGAGCATATCTTGGAGCTTGAAATGTATGGCGAGATGTCATTGTAAATCCAGAAAAGTGTATTTCAAAAAGAGTTCGAGAAAGGAAAGAAAAAAGAACAAGGGAGATTTTGCAAGGAACAATGCATGAAGAAGTTTGGAAACGTGTTGTGAGTTTATATTCTCTATCTCAATTATGGAATGAGTTTTAATCTATTTGCAATAACTATAAAGGTCCTCCATTACCTAAAGAGTCTTGGGTATGATATGTGGAAGAAGATGAGATATCTCTTGGAGAAATTGATGATGATTTGGTTGAGGAAAAAGAATGTGAATTTTTTTTTTTTTTTAAGACATCTCAAAAGAGAAAGTCAAAAAGATTTGTGTTAATGAAATTACAAAAGTTGAATATAAAAAAGGAGAAATTGAAGAAATTGAAGAAATTGAAGAGATGTCAAGTGAAGAAGCATTTGAAGAGGTAAAAGAAGCAACAAACGAAAAAGATGAAGTGATCAAAGAAATTGACAAAATTGTCAATGGTGAACTTGTTGAAATTATGAAAATAGAAGAAAAGATTGTTGATCAAGACTATATGTTCAAAAATTTGGAGGAGCATGAGAAAACTATTTTGTGTGTCAAAATTGATTTGGGATTTATAATGGTAAATTTCGTGGAAGACATTAAATGGTTTAACATGGAAAAGTATTTTGATCAAAATGAGTTCAGAAATAGTAAAATGGAGAAGCAACACAATAAGTTCATGAAACATGCAAAACACGAGAAGTTAGATTAGAAGATACAAAAGATCAAATGGAGATTCCAAGCATGTGTGACGAATCAATGTCGAGGCACAAAAGTAAAGAAAAGAGATAAAATTCTCATGTCTAAGGAAATTGTAAAAATAATGAAAGTATTTCAACGTGCTAAAGACTCAAGTATGCCAAGACAAATATTTGTGCCATATATATCAATGAAGATGGCAAAAGAGAATCTTGCGATTGAAGACATCGGAAGATCAAAAAGTTTTACAATATTATTGAGAATTTCATAAATCAAGTTTAAGAGGGGGTGTTAAAAATATAAACTTGATTTAATATTATTAATTTATGTTAGTACATGAATGAGTGAGTGTCTAAATTCATGATACATGTATGTACATGAATGTATTTAGAAATGTCTTGGAACATGTATGATTAGATTCATGTACATGTATTTGGTCATGTAATAATTATTAAAGTGGCTCTAGAAGTGTCCTAAGAGCCCTATAAATAGTCTTGTATGTAACTCATTTTAAAGTAAGTGAGTTGAATTAAGTATTTTAAAGTTTAAACAATCTTCCTCACTTCTCTATAATTTATTCTCTTCCATATATTTTCCAACAAGGTTTTAATCATGCTTATCTAGCATTGTTACTTAAAATAGATCGACCAAAAGGTTTTGGTGAATTTCGACCCATTGATAAATGCATAAATTGTTGTCTAAAATCTTGGTAAATCTTCTAGCTAAAGTCATGTCGAATATTGATGGAGAATTGCAGTCAGTGTTTGTTAGTGGACGTAATATTATGGATAGTATACCTGTTGCTAATGAAGTTGTATCTCATCTCATATCAAAAAAATAAAAACGATTGTTGTTCAAAGTTGATTTTGAGAAAAGGTACGACTATGTCAACTGGAATTACATTGACTATGATGGGAAGATTTGGTTTTGGAGAAAAATATATAGAGGGTATGGATCCGTGAATGCTTATCTACCGCATCTCTATCAATTTTGATCAATGTTTCGCGACATGCAGAGAGGTTTTAGGAAAGGCGATTCATTATTCCCATTCTTGTTTTTACTTACCACAGAAAGTTTGTCAAGTATGTTTCAAAAACTTCATCATGGTAATATTGTAAATAGATTGCATTTGGGGGAAGATGTCGGTAATATCTTGAATCTACAATTCGCGGATGATACAATAGTGTTTTTGGAACATAATGTAGAGGCATTATTCGTAGTGAAAAGAACTTTGCATTGTTTCAAACTCACCTCCGAATTAAAAGTAAATTTTCAAAAAGGTTGTCTAGTTGGTTTGGGAGTAAAAGAATCTACTGTATCAATTATTCTAGGTTGCAAAGCCGAGAAATTACGTATTAATTATCTTGGCATTCTCTTCGGGGCAAATGCAAAGAGTATTTCCACTTGAGAACATGTTCTATCCAAATTAAAAAAATGGCTTCAAATGTGGATGGCTCAGTTTTTATATATCAAGGGGGAAAATTCAATTTTTGATATCTGTATTGGAACTCGACTTACAAGTTGATACTAAAATTGAAATAAATTAGAAACGGGTGCTTGTACTAGAAAAAACTTACAAACCGTTAATTATTAGAGTTCCATTTAAATTTTTAACACGTCAATGGAAAAATGATGACATGGCGATAACCAGGCAAGCTGCGTGGATAAGGGATAAATCAACTTTTAGTACTTATACTGGGACCCGCGTTACAAGTTAGTATATAAACTAGTAGTTGATTTGTATTTTTATTTTCAATCGATTTTATAATTATAAATACATTTTTAGTATAAGATTATAAAGTGACATGATATTTTTAATTTATTATTATTATTGTTTTTACCACCACTACTAATTTTTTAGCTAATATTAAATATATATTTGAAAATTAAAATTATTCTTAAGAAATTTCGCATTATAAATATATTTCTAATTTTAGAATATTTATATGAAATTGATTAAATATATTCATTTAATTTAAAAATTTTATTTAATAGTTAAAAATTTGTCCACCCTCAAATAAATTTCTGCTTCCGTCACTGTTGACACCTTTAATTAATAAATTAAATGAATCCCCTACGAACATAAATACCTGGTTAAAAATTGCCTTATTCTGAATTCAATAAGTATGCAAACATTACGTTGGGATATAATACCATCTCAACCATTAAAATGTGAGATTTAATACAGAAATTTATGTTAAATTTTATTTTTTAATAATTGAGATAGATGTAGTGTTCCATGTAGTGTATGTAATAGTTTCCTTTTGAATTTTCAAAATTTGGGTAAAATTCATTGACGTGGGCGTAATTCATTGGCCGAAAAGACAAAAAACTTAGAGACAGGAAAATTCACAGGCTGAATTTTCCAAATATCTTTTAGCGTTCATTAAGTTGTCTAATTAGCATGAAGAACCGATTATATGGCTTTTCTCTCTCCTTATTTTGCATTCTTTTATCTCATGTTACTAAACCATCCTCAGACACTTGTGATTTTCCGGCCATCTTTAACTTAGGGGATGGCAATTCGGACACCTGTTCTTATTCAGCTGCCTTCAATGAGGCACCCCCTTTTATGGGAAACCTACTTTAACGGGCCAGCAGGAAGAGGCTCTGATGGACGTCTTATAATCGATTCAATTTATGGGTATTTGACTAATTTTTGTTTTTCCGCTAGTATTTTGATAAATGGCCTAAACTTATCGGGTACAATTTCGCTTGACTTTTCTGTTAATGTACTTCTTTAGAAGCTCCAAATGCTACCCAAAATTTTGTATCTTAGTTCCATTTAAGAATATTTTTATATAGTTATTTGAGCTTTGATTTTAGATATTTTTGGCGGGATTAGAATCTCCTTCATTATATATATCTTCTAATACAAATTCAGCAGTATAAATATTGTATTGAGCGATATAATAAATTAGAGGAATATTTAATGGAGGGATCTTAATCTCGACGGACGCATTATATGTTTCCGTAAAGGTATAGTTCTACCAACTACTATACAAAGCTAATGATTAAGTTATAATGCTGCAGCTGCATGTTTAGGTAAGCCATTCCTCCACGCTTATCAAGATTCCTTGGGTGCCAACTTCTCGGATGGAGTAAATTTTGCCAACTAATTTGCTACAATTGCACCACCCAAGTTACTTCTTCCGGTGGCCGTATGGCCGCGTGCATGGAGTCCTTTTTACCTTGAAATTCAATACGCCCAATTTAGACAATTTGTGAATAGATCACAGATTAAAATAAAAGAAGGTGATTTTTTTTTGTTTTAATTTGTAGGTGCTTAACTTTTTGTCTTTGTACCTTTTATTTTATAGTTGTAATTTCTTTTATTGTTGTTTTAGGAGGGGTATTCAAGAATTTGCTGCCAAATTAAGAAATATTATATTACAACTATTTTAATGATATTATTATATTTTTATTTCAAAAAATGTACAGGTGGGATGAGCCACAGGCTATTGTTATACACACAATACTATATATTCTGACAGAAGTGTACTGTACGAACAAAGGACAATTTGAAGAATGAACGGGAGAAAACATTGCATAATGTTGACATAGACCATCTTGGGCAGACTGAGGAGCATATGCATGAGCATGGTCCCTGGTGGTGCTTATATGATATATAGGTTAGGATGTTTCAGCAGTGGAGGGTTGAGTATTGGGTCAAGAAAGGTAGGACTGCTACCAATAATAGATCCTTATGTGTACCTGAAGGTGAGAAGACAAATGAAACATATAAGGGCGACGATATATCATAGTCTATTTTTGTTAATGTGTGTTATTAGTATGTATGCATGACCATGATATATATATATACACACACACACTTGTCATATTTGTAAGATGCTACATCCCAGGGCTAGACTATGAATTAGTTGAATGTTTACGTAGCCACATGTGATTGTTTACTTGATACTGTTTAGATAGCTGTAAGTTTTTATTTACGATATGTTGTTTAGAATTTTTTAACGTCATCCTTCATATAATTATGTCTTTTTAACTATTAAATTTTTAACTTGATTATAACACTTATAATCGATTACTGGACAAGTGCTATCCCCCTAACAATCTGCACCCTATGATAGATTAGGAATTATGGGAGAGAGTGTCAGTTGTCAAGAAGAATTTTGTCAAAGCCAAGGGCAGTGACGACGGTCAAGTATTAGTGCTTCTGGCACCTCTAGTACCCAATCGACGCAATTATCATACTAGTCGATGTCACATATTGCTGATGATAGATTGTCTTAATCATTAACAAGGAACAACGACCTCGTCGGTTGCTGATATCGATTGCTAATACATCAGTTACTAATATCAGTTGCTAATGTGTTTTTAGTGACCTGCAAATTACCTACAACCAAAATTAGCGACCGAAGTCAATCGCAATTATAGGTCGCGAATAAGCGATAGCAGATAACTAGGTTTTTTTTGTTATAATGTGGATGAATATTCAAATATCTAAATATTTGAATATACTACGCCTATGCAACAGATAGATAAGCTAAAGGAACAAATATTCAAATATTTAAATTAGATTTACGTAAATCATATTGTTAGCTTACTCCATGAGTAATGGTTCGTTGTAAATGTAAAGTTTATCTCATTGTAGCAGATGTGTTTATTATAAAGTGGGAGAAAAAAGTAATCACTTTGGGGTTAATAATTTTGTGAAGTTTTTAATGTTTTCTTTTTTTTTCTTTTTATACCTATTAATTCTCTTCATTCCTAATTTTTTCTCTTTCACTCATTTATCTCTTAAACTCTCACACTCTCCCTCACTTTTTTATCCTTTTATATTAAATCAAACAGGTAGTGTGTGTGTGTATATATATATATATGTATCAATGTATATGAAGAAAATTATTTCCTGGAACAATCAATTAATGCAATTCACTTTAGACCCCGTGTCGGCTTTATAAAGCAACTCATTGCATCTTTCTTGAGGCATAAACACACCTTCGTTTGTGTCAGTTACTTTTATACATAAAAACTAATGAATATTCCCTAGATCCTTCACAATAACTTGGTTTTTGGTTCAAGTCGGTTCAACAATCATGTTAAGGTATTCATTTATTAGAGACTCCCAAAGCTTCCCAACAAATTGATAACAGTCACGAACCAACTATCCTAGCAGACTCTCAAATAATTTGTGGTCCCTAATTAGCGTGTTGAGAGTTTTGACTTCACACTTAAAGGGGAGCAGTTTCACAGTGTTGTGACTCACATGTGAAGAGGGAAATTTGTTAAGATAATATGTGAGTTTGCTCAATCTCATGTAGGGTGTTTAAGTGTGAAGTTTAAGGCTTAGTATATATAAGGTTGGTCTAATACCTATCAAATAAATCTTTTAAGTCAACTTAAATTCAACAATTATATTATGGTCTTGGTTACGGACTCCCATACTCTACAACAAATAAAGTGTTTCTAAATGGATTTCTCAAAGAAAATATTTACATGGTGCAACCTAAAGGTTTTATCAATCAATCACACCATGTGTGTAAGCTTCATCGGTCGCTATACAGGCTAAAGCAGGCCCCAAGGCCTGGTATTTTCGGCTTTCTCAATATCTCACAAAGCTTAGCTTGATTGCTTCTTCCTCGGGAGCTCTTTCTTCAGTTATCATAATGGTGCAATTAAGTTATATATACTCATTTATCTGGAACACGTACTTATATATAACAGGAAAGGATAGAGTTTCACTCAATGTACAACTCTTGAAAGTAAGTCTCAACTATATACAAATATTGAATAGTTTGCCTCAACCAAATACATAGTTGACTCAAACAATGATGATTAGGGTTCCCCCCCCCCCCCCCTAAATCTTTGTTATATGGATGGTGGTGTTTTTTATTTTTATGTTGGCTGACAGAGAAATTTGTAAGTCATTAATAGACGAACATACTTTTTCTGCAATTGCATCGGCTATAAAAATTATGGATTTATTGTGTGATTTATATTTTTTTTTGTCTAATTTCAGACGAATTTAAGATAGATTTCTTCAAAGTGTTGTATCCCTCATTGGAAAATGGATTGATTTGAGATTGTAGAGAACCATTCTTATATTAACTTAAAATTAAGTATGTTGGTTGATAACTAAGATTTATTTATTTATTTTATTTATTTATTTATTTATATATATTTTTTAAAGTCGTCATTGATACATTCCTCCAAATGAGAGTAAATTTTTTTTAAGTCCTCATATTTTTGCATGTTTTTTTATATTCGTATGATTGAATTGTCAAGCAAAACTCTTAAAATACATTATTTCATTACCTTAATCGAAAAATAACTTATAAAGTCTTGCACCTTCATTATTCGGTGTTTGTTTTTCTTAAATTCATTAATTTTATTGCTTTCCTGTTTTTAATTCTATTTGATTATCAAGTTTTTATTACTTAATTTAATTATTTTATAAATTTTTAATTAATTCTTTATTAAATGGAATAATCATTCAAAAATTAAATTATTTTTCATTTATGATTTTATTTAAATAGATTTGATTTTGATATTACATTTTGTCATGCATATGCCTTGTACGTGTCTAAAACATAGGACCAAATTGACTCAAATTTCCTTATTTAGGAATATTTCTCATTAATTGTGTAGACTACTGGAATATTTGTAATTAATTGTGAAAATTCCAGTCATTCGCTAAAGAAATATGGACAGTTATATATCATATGTACAAATGTCATCTCGTGGTCTATGCCTTGTGCCTTTTGAATTAGGAGACATTTTAGTAATATAATTTCTTTTTAGAGAAAAAACAAAAAAATTGTCAATTTTGGGTACTGATGTCACTCTCCAATTGTGGACAACTTTGAAAGTTGGGGAGAAAACGGACTGATCATCCTTTACTTCATTATATTATATTCAAATTGAGGGTCGACGGATGACGACTACACATACATAAAAAGCCCGCAGTACGCTGGGAGATTTGTGTCTGGCATGGTCAAAGTTTGATTTGGTGAGACTTGATCAGTTCAGATCTAATCTGTAAATTTTAAAAAGGTTATTGTTTGAATACTAAATCCTAACTTGACCTAAAAAAAGTTTGGTCCGGCCTAACATACAAGTTATTATTATAAAATAATCTTTAATTAATATGTTATTATTATAAATATTATTTTTGTCTTAGAAGTGTTTGTCTATATTCAGTCAATAATAAAATAGTTATCAACTTATTTTGTTATATATTTAAGATATTAAAAAAGTAGTCTATTTACCTATCTTTTTCTCCCACTATAACTAAAATGAGTGAGGTAGAGGAAAACAAAATAAAAAGTTAAGATATAAGAATATACCATTTAAGAAATTAGTAAATTATATGCATTCTCGAGAAAACTTGCTCGTAGTTTGTTTCTTCAGAAAATGTTGCTTCACTATCAAGTTTATCTATAATTATAGATTACTCTAAAAGGATGGTTATACAGAATTACAGAAAAATACCTGGACCAATAAGCCCGGTCCGGCCTAGCCTGCAGACCCAAAAGTCAAAGTCTGACCTAACTTGTAGGCCCAAAAATTAAAATTTGACCTTGCCTGATCAACAGTCAAAGTCTACTAAGCCTAGGTCAGGCCAAATCGACCTGTTGTGCATGCCTAATGAGAACCAATGCTACAATATGTGTGACTTTTTTTTTTTTGAAAACTCCACTTTTTAGGAATATAATATAACAAGTTAACTATTTGAACGCATATTTATTTAATTATAATTATGATAAAATAATTATTTTAATTTTATTTAAGTTTATAATATAACTCTATATTAGTGTTTATATTGACAAAATTTACTTGAAATTTTAATTCGAATAGAAGTACAAAATGTAAGTTCTAATAAGTTTTAATTTTGTTATAACAATTAGTTACTAATGAATTCACTCTAATTTTTTTAACAAATGTTATAGTTATTATGTCTTAAAAAATCACATATATTATTATTTATACAATTAATTGTGTGATTTGGTATAATTTCAAGTTTTAATAAATTTAAGTAATATATAATATAATGTGTTATATTGTCTTAATTAATTACATAAAATTGTGATAAAAAAATTTGTAATTAAATTGGTAAAATAAAAAATAAAAAATCTCTTAGAAATTACTTTTTTTTTTTTTTGTTATTAAAGATTGTTTGCTTTTTTGTTTTGTTGATACTTTACAAATTTAGAAAGTATATATTTAATTATTATAAATTTGTATAGTATAGGAAATAAAAAGTTCTTCTTTTTTTCAGCGTTCAACAGCTCGCTCGCAGAGTCGGATTCTGCACTGCACGGGGTTCTAGTCGTATGACTTATACAGGGAGAGACTATAGACTAAACTTAAGAACCCACATTTTCGCTTGGAGTTTTGGTGGCACACCCACTAGAAGAAATGTGATGGTGGTTATATCTCAAATGAGGCAGAGGAAATAGTTGTAAGTAATTTTGTAGTTTATTTTCTTTATATTTTAATTCATGTAATTAGTATTAATCTTCTTTCACATCTTTATGTTTTTATTTTAGACTAGGTTTCAAGATGTTACTGAGGCTCGGGATACTCAGAGAGCTGATACCGAGGTAGATCCCTCCACGCGTGAATATGAGGAGATTGATGACTGGCTATTAGAGGACCGAAGAAGAATTGAATTCTGGGCATGTCAAGAGTCCCAACGTACACTGTAGTGCTTGTTGCTAAAGCCAAACATCGCCACTCTATTGGATCAGATAATGCGAGTGGATTGGGAGCCGACCCATTCTTATTGGACAATTTTTTTAGGAGGATCTTCGATGGGTGCATGGTAAGCAGTCAAATTTCATCATGTTCACCATCACGTGAGCATGTTTACCACCTCGCTCAGGAGATCGTACACGATTCCATTAATTCAGCTTCACGAGACGAGCTATGTGGTTTAATAGTGTAGAAGGCCGTTCAAATAACAGTGGTTGTATTTGCAAACCTCTTTCTGCTACATATGCGACTAGTAAATAAAAATTTTAATTTATGTCTTTAAATATATAATTTGTATTGATATATATTATATTGATTATATAAATTGTTAAAAAGTTATAAAAAAAGACAATTGCCTAATTTATATTTAAAATTTTTAGACAAATATTAGAAAAGTAGACCAAAATTCACCACGGACATCGAAACGACACGAAACCGTAGACGTAGTACCTCTTATATATTTCAAACACATTAATATTTACGGGACTCGATTCCGAGTTTTGATGGTCGAGTTAGAATCTCGTTTGTCTAACTTATTTAAAAAAAACTTAGACAAATACAGAAAGAGTAGACCAAAACTCGCCCCAAGCATCGAAACGACTCGAAACCGTAGGCGTATCACCTCTTACCTATTTCAAGTGCGTGACAACTTATGGGGCTCGATTCTGAGTTACGATGGTCGACTTAGAATCTCGTTTACATAACTTATTTTAAAAAAACTTAGACAAATTAATATAAGAAAAATAGACGAAAACTCGCCTCGGGCATCAAAACGACACGAAATCGTAGGCGTAACACCTATTACATATTTTAAACGTGTGACAACTTACGAGGCTCAATTCCGAATTCCGATGGTCGAGCTAAAATCTCATTTGCCTAACTTATTTTTAAAAAAAAAACTTAGAGAAATATAAAAAAAGTAGACCAAAACTCGTCTCAGGCATCGAAACGACATGAAACCGTAGGTGAAGCACCTCTTAGATATTCTAAACGTATGACAACTTACGGGGCTCGATTTTGAGTTCTGATGCCCGAGTTAGAATATCTTTTGCCTAACTTATATTTTAATTTTGTAATTTCTTGTTGATAAGTCTCGTGGCATGGGTGGAGCAGGCAGCGATAACGAGGACCCTAGAGGAGATGGTGAGGACCCTCGAGTCGATGCTGATGATAGTGCTGAGGGTGGGACCGACAGTAGCTCGATGAACGATATTCACTTATCTCCCAATGAAGATGATGATGATAACGACTTGGGGATATAGCACTTTGTAGATTTTTTATTTTGGTGTATCTAACTATAGTTAATTTTTGGGTTATACAGACTAGGGTATTGTACCTACTTAGTTTGATGGTTTATATTTATTTTTATGTATTTATCTAGTTGTTTGGTTATACAATGATTACATTTTATATGTAGTTACATTTTATGATTTATGTGATTTCGTTGTGTACGCATTAGAATGGTTCTTGATATGCGTTAGTCAAGAATTATTTGTTATTTTTAATTTATAACAGGTGCAATTATGTATATGTAAAAAAAGTAAGGGATTTTGCAAATTTCATTTTTTTAATTAAAAAAAATGGTTATTAGCTACAGGTGGCATTGACCGTCGCCAATGTGGAATCAGCGACGACCTATTTTGTAGCAAATGACTGGCTCAATTTAAAAAAATAAAAGTTATTGGCTACGGATAGTGGTGATAAACGACCGACAGTCCGTCGCTAAAAACTGTTTAATTTTATTATTATAGTAATCATTGGTAACGAACAGTCTGTTGCCAATAATCTCATTGCCAACAGATTGTCCGTCACTAATGACTCCGTCGCTATTGAGTAATTACTGACGCCGATCGACGGGAACGTGAGGCGACGACATTACCGACGGATAGGTTTGTCGCCAATAACTTCATTGCCGATGACAAAATGGTCATTGGTAGCGGACCTGTCCGTTGGTAATGACTTTTTTTTGTAATGTTATGCATAGTCACACAAGGTCTGTCGACTCTTTTTTTGTAGTGTTATGCATAGTCACATTGATTAAAAATTAAAAAAAAAAAAAAACGTTGTCATCAAAGCACCAAATTTTCAATTTTGACGGAAAGAATAAATTTGTGGTAAAGAATTCTTCATGAAGATAAGACAACTTTTCATTCACATGAAGATATTGAATTTATTGGAGTTGGAATCTTTTATTAATTGTACCCCTATTTAAAATTTAAATTAATAGGAGATCGAGTACAATTCTTTGATGAAGACACACTAATTGAAAATAAAGCAGCCTTTACATTCAAGGTATCTCGTAATTGGGTAGGACGAATTAAAGATTAAGAAGCAAACTCGAGGTTAAATTTTTTCAAGTGAGACGGTCTTTTTTTATTAAACGGTTAAAAGAACTAAGATGTTTTAAAATTATAATATATTACGAAAGATGAAAATATTATAATAAAAAATAATAATTATTTAATACAAAATAATAGATAATTAAAAAGAGTATCAATCATAGCAACAGTTTATGAAACCACAAATACTATTAAAAAATATTCATATTTCAAAAATAATAATAGAATATGTGAATCTAAGTAGTTCTTAAACACGAATAATGAAAAATAAGTCGTCATAATAACGTCACACAAATCTATTATAGAACAAGAATGATCTAGAAACTATTCTAATTTTATTTATATTATTAATTAATTTATCATTTTGCTATTTTTTTTAGCTTGTTTTTAGGGTTTATAAAGTGAAAGTTGAGTCTTTTTAGTTTATTTACTATTGTTCTCCATCCGTTCCACAAAAATAATATCTTTTGCATAATTTATAAATATTACAGATATATTTTTATCTTGCATATACTCTTTAAAATAATAAGTAGTTGATTTAGTATTATGGAATGATAATGAGATTAGGATGATAAATTTGGTCAATTATATTATGTCACTTTATATTAGTATTATAAAAATAAAAATATAGATATTTTTTTATATTTTTAAACTCAAAATTAATATGAATTTCTTTACTTTTAGTCAATACAATGATAACTATTGTTAATTATATAAAAAGTACTACTCATTATAAATTTTATTGTTTCATAATTTTTATAAATCGTCTAAATTTGGAGTTTCAAATTTTTTTAAACCAACTTTTAAAAGTCAATAATAAATTTATAAATCTAAACTGAAGAAATGTTATTAATTAATTAATTATTCTTATCTCCATCCGATGTACGAAATTTGAAAGTTTTGATTCTGAGTCATTTTATATTTACCCACAAATTTTATCCTTAGAAAAGATAAAAAAAAAGTATGATTTCATTACATTTATCTTAATAATTAAAAATAAAATTATACTCTTTTATCTATTCTGTGAATAAATATACCGGATAAAATTTATAAGTAAGTCTAAAATTTTTTTCGTGTGACTATTACCAGGTGAGTTTGGCCTCATAAGTTTGCAAATTAATGTCTTCAAAATTAATACAAAAATAATATAAACATTGCGTCAGGTTCAAACTACAACAACGTAGGGCAAGTAGGAAATTATTGTGCATTTCTAGGATGCTTCTCTCGCGCGGCTGTTTACTCTTCTCCGTGTTTATCTTAATTTTCTCCAAATCTTTTCAAGCATGTATCTTTAGTAATTCTTATGATTTTAAAAAATATATATAATTTGTTTTCCAGCACGTGATGACTCTTTTTCTTCACTTTCGAGGTCCTATTTAATTAAGCTTTAAAGTTTTGTTTAAACTTTGACTCTCTCAACCAATAATATGTATAAATTTATTAAAGGCAGATCGATTTAAACATGAATTTTGTTTGTTTTGAAAAACTAATATTTAGAATAAAATTTAATTATTAGAAATAAAATTTGATATAAATATATTTTTCCTACTAAATAATAGTAGTAGTATTATAATGAAAGATTTTACGTGTCAAAAATTGACTTAGTTGTCTATACATGGGCACGTTTGCTTTGAAGTATTGAAGTTGGCAGAAAAAATATTGAAGTTAACTATAAATTCGATAATAAAAATGTAATTTACAAGGTTGTCAAATCCGGATTAGACCACCGGTTTGACCAAAAAAAATCGAAATTGGTCGGTCCTTCGGTCCAATTCAAACTAAAAAATTGGATTTGATCAAAAGACGGTCAAAAGGTGACCTGGCTGTTGGACCGGTTGCCCAGTGACCCAGTCACCAGGTCACCAGTTTTATTGGGTCATCAGTTTTATCGGTTCTTTACCTTTCTTTTTTTTATAATTTTTTTTTAAAAAAAATTAAGTATTTGAACTTGATTAAATGTATCATTGATTAAGTTTTGAGTTTTGAGTTATGATCATGATTTAATATCTTTATTTTCATATACATTTAGTATTTATTTAAATTGTATAAAATAAATATTGTACAAATAGATTTATTTATTTTACCAAATTTGATTGAATGTATCCTAGAGATGTTTATGTTCATTTGTGTTTGCTTTTATCACTCTTAAGTCTTAAATTTTGAGTTATGATTATGGTTTAATATCTTCTTTTAATATAAATTTAGTATTTATTTGAATGGTATGAAGTAAACATTGTATAAATATGTTTAATTTTTTTTTTTGTATATAGATAAATTGATTAATTTTACATATTTACTAAATATTATATATAATATATAATAATAATTAATATATTTAATTATTTAATATTTATTACATATTAATGACGTCACCGATTCAATAACGGTCCAACCACTGGTTGGACCAGTGACCCATCCGCCCTGTAACTTTTTCGGTTCGATGACCAATCCGAGTATGAGAATACTAGTAATTTATAACCGTTGATAATATCAGAGTTTTAGTAATGATTGTGTTGTTAAAAATAATTTATGTCGCTAAATATATATCAAGAGAAATTGAATAATAAGTGTAAAAAGGAAGATTCTATTATAATAATTATGTTATTAGAACAAATATTTATTTAGTGATACTTTGATATTTATTTTAATAAGGCACTTTATATTTTTAATAACACGCATTATTTTGACAAATTATATAATTATTGTTATGATATTATCAAGTTAAGCCGGTTATAATTTGCTTAGTCATTTTCATGACATGTTTTCTTTAGCCCGACTAACTGATTGATGCAACTGGGTGAGTACGACTATAGCTAGTGTAGGTCCAAAACTGGAGTCTGGGGCTGCCACTCGAGATTTTTCCATTCAAAACTGACGGAGATATTATAATCTTTTTGTTCTAAAACAAGAGTCATATTTTATAAACATAAATTTTATAACTTTCATATGTTCTGCTCTTATAGTTCCTTCCTTTCACAAAATGAGTCACGTATATAAATTTTATATACATTAAGGTTGTAAGAATTTGTTTAGTTCTTAACCTTAAAATAATAATTTAGTTATTAATTAATCATAACATAATAATATAATTATGATATCAAACTTAATAATATTGTGTTATTTTATCCCACTACGAATAAAATAAAAAATATCTTTTGTAACATATTTGACAAATTTTGAGGAGCAAAGGATGTTCAAAAAATGAAAAGGCTAACCTAAATTTTATTATTTTCCCTCAACTTTAGCGTGGGTTAATTGTTACCATTTTTTTTTTCACAAAAGGAATTCTATTTTAAATATTTAAAGTTAATTTGTGACTTTTTTATTTTTAAAATTAATGTGAATTTATTTAATTTTTGTGGATACAATTATTAACATCTTAAGCTACTCAAAAAAATACTATCAATTATAAATTAAAAAAAATACACCTTAATTTTAAATTTAGAATATTATTAACTTATACAGTAAACATTTGCTGCTTTTCTAAAAATTGGTGTATTTTTAGTTCCTCTATGACCTGGAAGGAGAAAATTACTCTATTATAGTCTATAATTTATTGACTACATGGGTTAGGAAACCACTCCGTGAATGTTAAAATTACGCAGGGCAGCAATTATTAATACAAGAACGTAATACTATAATTAATATTTTGGTTTTCAGAAAGAGTGCTGTAATTTATATTAATATTAAATATGATAAAAACGTGAATAAAAAAAATTACATATTATTATTTTATTTTATCATTTAATATTTTATATTAATTGCAATTTAAATTTGTCATTAAATTAGTTGATACATAAACCATTTTCTTATGAAAAAGAGAGATTCCATTTTCATGAAGTTTAATAAAGTCTTTTGTCAATGTTATAAAATAAATATTGCATCTACATAATATTTTTATGTTTTACAAAAAAGAATCTAATTAATTTGTTAACATTTTTTATTTTATATATAAAAAAAATAAATTAATTGTAGTATAAAATGACACAATACTCTTGACCTTACTATTACAATTGAATAATGTTATGGATATAAATTGTACACAAAAAATTGTATACAAACACTATAAAAATTAAAAAACAGTCCTACATACTATTAGGTATTTTACATATCTTTATATACTAGCATGCAATTTATACATGAGTCCTATCATTGGTAAACAAATTTTTAGGTATAATTTGTACAAATTATTTATTATAATTTTATTATGTCACTTCTATTAAATCAACACTAACTAATTTTAGGGATATATATAATAGGGACTAACAAAGAATATGTAAGTTTTGTAATATATTGATGCAACATTTTTAGACTTGACATAATCTTGAGCAAATTTGAACCTTAAAATGCCAAATTTTCAGAAAATTTCGATCACTTATAAAAAATAACAAGAAAGCAAGCAAAATGGTTCTTTACCTCTGGCTTTAAATCATTCAGAATTGAAAATTCTTGACCAAACACCCACTTATAATTATTCAACTAGAGTACGCCCATCACCAAATTCCCACACTATATAAACCAAACTTCCTAGCTTACTTTCAATATCAAACCAATACATCCTAATTCCTACACTATGAAGTCCCTAAGCATGAGCCTGTCAGCCTTTTCCTTATTTTGCGTTCTTTTCCTGAACCCTGCTTTGGCTTTAGAAACATGTGACTATCCGGCCATCTTTAACTTCGGAGACTCTAATTCCGACACCGGTGCAATTTCAGCAGCATTTTCCTGGTCAGTCCCACCCAATGGTCAATCCTTCTTCGACAGGCCGGCCGGACGATACTCGGATGGCCGTCTCATGATTGATTTCTTGAGTACGTACCATCACCATTTTTTATTTTTTTTACTTTTGTTTTTGTTTTATATATATATATAGACAGAATTACATTTATTTAGAGTCTGCAATTAACTTCCAAAATTACATTTCAGAAGATATTTGCATTACAGAAGTATAGTTCAACACATTCTAACGTTTATTTTCCGAAATTTAAATGACATTCAACGTAAACTGTGAATTACTCCCTTATATATATATATATATATATATATATATATATATATATAAATTTTGCATGTGTACTATATTTCTTAGTCATGTAGCCAAGTAGCACAGAGTTGCATTGATAAATAACAAAATAGCTATGATATTTAGATGCAATATTTGTCAATAACTTGGAAAATAAATAAATTGGCCATACCTAAAATACGTGGAATTGAAACTAACCATGCATATATATACGTACCTGCACGAGCACTGATGATTATATTTTGGTGGTTCAGCTACAAGCTTAGGGAAACCATTCCTCCACCCTTACCTAAACTCCTTGGGTTCAGACTTCAGTTATGGTGCCAATTTTGCCAACTCAGCAGCTACAATCGCACCACCAAAAGATTACCTGCTGCCAAAATACTTACCGCCACATGGATGGAGTCCTTTTTACCTTTATGTTCAGTACTTGCAATTCCAAGAATTCATAGAAAGATCACAAATAATCAGAAGAGAAGGTAATTTTTTTGAGAATATGTATATAATTCATGAAAATTATCTGGTCAATTTTTTTAATATTAATTAATTTTATAGACTTATAAGTTAATCAATACTTTATATTATTGCATGCAGATGCAAGGTTTAAGGATTTTCTGCCAAAGAAGGAATATTTTTCAAAAGCCTTATATACTATTGATATTGGTCAAAATGATCTTGGCATGGGATTCTTTACAAACATGTCAATAGAGGCTGTCAATGCATCTGTACCAGATATGATCAACCGGCTCTCAGAGCATATTAAGGTAATTCTTGTAAAAAAATGATGCACTTACGAAAAAATCTCGCATATTTTTTCTCAATAATTTCACTAAGACTAGTTTTTTATTTTCTTTAAATAAGCTTCTCCCACATATTAGTTATTTTTCCTTGCCATGTTGGAACATATATATAGTAGATACTCATTTTGTTAAAAAATATATCAGTTTTAAATCTAAAAATATTTTATATTAATAACAAAAAGTCAAAATTAATTATATATTTTTGAATATTTGTGGGCATCCGTATAATATATATATATTATATGTCAAGAAACAAGATTATAAAAAATGCATGTGGTGTTTGCAGAATATATACAACAATTTTGGAGCCAGAACATTTTGGATACACAACACCGGACCGATAGGTTGTCTTCCTTACATCTTAACATATTTTCCGGTCAGAAAAGACCAAACAGACAATGCTGGTTGCGCAAAGCCTTATAACGAAGTATCCCAATACTTCAATCTCAAGTTGAAGGAGGCCATTGCTCAACTCCGCAAAGACCTTCCCTTAGCTGCAATCACACACGTGGACATCTACTCTGCCAAATATTCTCTTTACAAGGAACCCAAAAAATATGGTATATATGCCAAGACCATTTTACTTTACATATCAAGCTTGAGTAACTATAAATTAATTAAACAAAAAAAAAACCTACTTCCTAATAAAGAATTCTCAAGACAGACCATGGTTCAAAATTCCATAAAGGCCCTTTTGGAGCCACGGATCTCTCTGCACACCAGAAGGGTTGTGGCGATGAACCCTAAATAAACCTTAAACACATCTATGACTAAGTGAATAAACGATTCCGATTTAAATTTTTTAATCTTTATGTAACATACGTACTTATAATAGCCGATAGTACCTTTTTACAAAAAATAAAAATAAAATTGGAACATCAATTTCTCTTTAAAAATGTCAAAGATGTGTTTATTCGAAAACAATTGCTATGAAATATTCTCCGGTCCATATATATATATATATATATATATATTTAAAGTTGTAAATATATTTATGAACATATGATTTAGATTTTTTCCCTTAAAACTTGCAGGATTCAAGAACTATCTTGTAGCTTGCTGTGGTTATGGAGGAAAATATAATTATGGGAATGTAGCATGTGGACAAGGCACTGTTACTGTAAATGGCACGCAAGTTCCGGTGGGAGCATGTAAACGCCCTCGAGAACGAATAAGTTGGGATGGAATTCACTTCACGGAGGCAGCTGACAAGATTGTGTACGAGAAAATAGCTACCGGAGCATTTTCTGATCCATCCAACGTTAAACCAAACATGGCATGTCACAAATTCTAATATGGTTGGATATATATGTATTGCCTCTAGGGTTACCATGCACTTTGAATAAATATTCAACTAAAAATTTGTTCGTTTTAGAAGTAACTAGCTAGCTCTTTGTAGAGATCATTTGCCTCCGGCAATTTCATTTACATTTTCTTTTTATGTACTAGCAATAAAATGATTAATACTATGTAAATTTTTTATCAAAGTCTTTTTCCTGAAGCTCATCTGTTGTGCATACCTCCTCATGTTAACCGCTTAATTTTTTGCTCACTTAAAGTTATTTTTCTTTACCGCAGTATCTTGACATATACAAATATAGGTCCTTTAAATATTGTTTGTTGTTAGGTTAGGAAAAACTACTACGTCTGCCTTAAAAAGAGGCCTCAGTCCCCACTAGACCTGCAAACGAACCGAATTGTATGCGAATCGATTCGGTTCAGTTCGAGTTTGACTATTTGACCTTTTTGAGCCAAATTCATACATGGTATAGAGTTCGATTGCTCAATCGAACATGTTCGCAAACCATATAGTTCGATTCGATTATATTCGTGAACAGTTCGGTTCGAGTTCGGCTATACTAGTGTTTGACGTAGCTCGGTTCGATCCGTTATCTACTCGAGTTCGAATTATATTTCTTACATGTTTAATGTTTTTAAATTCTAAATACAAATAATTAGTTATTTCATATTAAATTTTAAAGTTTGTCTTATCAATAATTGCTAAATTTTTAGTAATTTTCTTTTTTTATTACTTGAACATCTTTTTGTTTTTTTAATAATTGATTAGAAGTACACATTTTTATTAAATAATAATGTGTACTTCTTCACCTGTAATTTAATTAAAATAATTATAATATTTTTATAAAAATTTTAACAATGATTGTTAGATTATTATAATTTATGTCACTGATAATTTAATAAATTATAACCCATGTCATAAATCACATAAATAATGTCATTAATCATCATGCAATGACAATTTGACATTAATTAAAGAATGATACAGTATAATTGCTTACATTTGCATGAGTTATTGAAATTACCAAATCGAGATAGAGAATAGAGAAACCAAGTCATCATTGTATCGTGACTTCATTAATAGAGTAATAATCTTTGTACAATTACTATTGTACATTACATCAACCTATTGTTTATTAACCATATAATTAAAAGTGCAAACTTGATTTTAATAATTTTGAATTTTTTAGTGTTACAGACTTATAGTATACATGTGAGACAGTGAGAAAAAATGATTGACTAACTTTGTTTTATGTAATTAAGTAATCATATTTAGTATAAAAAATAAAGTTTAAAAAGTTTAATAATCTAATAAAGCAATGTCACAGTACCATTTGCATGAAATTAAAATGAGTTAATAATTTAAATTAAAAAATAAAAAAGAAACAAAGTCTCTAAATTACTTTGAGCCTTTGATTTTAGAATTGTAGTTAATTTACAAAATTGTAAAATTTAATATATTACTTTAGTTTTTTAGAAAAAAAATTATTTAGTTTTAAACAATATAATTATGAAAATTATAAACCTTTTATAAAATAAATCTCAAGATTTATTTTATTCGAAAGTTAATTACCACATCCCTTTTGAATTAAAAATTCATACTTGAGCAGTTCATCTTATTACTTATATTTCAGAACGAAAGAAGTATCTAGTAGTAATACATTTCAAGGTTAACAATATTAGTTTATTAGATATTGAATTAATCTAAATCAACTAAATTCACATTATTTTAAATTTTTGAATTTTACAATTTCATTATAAAAAAATCTCAAATAAGACTCTTTTTAGGAAATAGATGGAGTATTTTTTTTTCTTTTGTTTCACCTAAAAGTAAAAAATGCAAAAAAATGAAAATAATTAATTAATTAAGGAAGTAGTAATATCTCCCTTTTTTGTGTTAATTGAAAGTAGTAATATTTATTTATTCTAGACTAATTATGTAATTAATAATAATATTGACCACTACTACTAATTTAATATATATATATATGAATATATTATAATATGATATTATGATATATTATATCTTATTTGGCTATTCTTAATTCCTAAATAAATCCGAGTATCTGAGTCCCCTTAGCCTTGTAATTATAGTTTAAATTTTTCAAAAAAAAAAATTGGCCTAATTTTTGCAAATTCGAGCATTATAGGCAAACTCGAGTATGCTCGCGAACTCGAGCATATAGTCGAACCCTTTCTGCTCGCAAACTAGAACATGTTCGCGAACTGCTCGTAAACACTAATGATCCGAACTCGCACAAGTACGTTAGTTCGATACTGCTACTCGAACATGATCGAGTTCGACTAATTCGGTTCGAATTTGACAATATTTGGATCAGATCGGATCGTTTGCAGCCCTAATCCCCACACGTTTAAGTCTTTAAGATTAATGATTTCACTAGAACAGCCTAGCCCTTTTACACTATCAATATTGTGAGATTTTTTCAATTTCTCCATTCTCTCTGCCTTCAAAGCTAGATGATGAGTCTCTTCTCCTGTACACACAATTTGGGTTCCTAACGCTGTCTGAATTTGCCACTCAAGCATACTCACATTGATTAAAAAAAATGTGATCAAAGCTCCAATTTGTCAATTTTGACAGAAAAAATAAATTTATGGTAAAGAATTCTTCATGAAGATAAACAACGTTTCATTCACATGAAGATATTCAAAATTTATTGGAGTTGGAATCTCTTATTAATTGTACTCCTATTTAAAATTTAAATTAATAAAAGATAACACAGTGTCAAAGTGAAGCGCGAGGGGGAGGGGGGACTAGTGGCTATGGGCTTTGTTTCGGTCATGCGAGCTTAAGTGAGGAGATCAATAAGATATTGACGATGACAGAGGAAGAGATCATTGGTGTGGAGAGAAACTTCAACTTCAAGAAAATAAACTAAGGAGCTAAGATCCTTAAGAGAGAACTGTTGAGACAAAAAGAGAGGTGTCTGCATGGGAGTTAATGAAGCTAGAGGTGACAAGGAACTGGCGTAACTCATGATACCAAGCACAGGGTGCTTGCATGCATATGTTATCTTATCATATAACTAACTATATTTAATCATATAACACAAAATCTCTAGCCGTACATTATCCTTATATCATCGGGTCCTTCATGACCCCCACAAATCACCAACCTCCCACAACACATACACAAAACAATGCAACCAATGAACTAATTTGTGAACTTATTAATCTAAAGGTTTAATGTAGAATGACTTTTAAACCTTTGAGCTTGGATTGATGATTGAAGTACTTGTTCCTGGTTGTCTAGAACTAGTGATGGCTAGAAATCTTCCTTCTCACTGTTGGAGCTCTCGCTCTCTCTCTCTCTTTCCTTCTCTCAATATGCTCCCCCTTTGTGATAACTTACTCTTAGAAGGAAAATAGAACAAAGGCTGTGAGGGAAGGTTGATTCTTCACACAAAACTGAGCACTTCTCTCATTTCATCAGCTATTTCAAGCTAGCATGACTCCTACCTGACCTCTGCACAGCCCTAATCATCTCAATTCCCCTGCCCAAAAATGGAACGGCAGAACTTGCACCTAGAGCCACCGAAAATGGCTCCTTGGGCAACCCCTATGACATGCTCAGCTGATTCTAATGATGTATTCTCACATGCACTAGGCTGCTGAAGTAATCCTCCTGATTTGTTCCAAATTGAAAGTCATGACTGATAACTTCGCTCAATTAAAACAAAGTTTTGGGCTGCTACACTTCTGTTTCAAATGAAGAAAAAACGTTGGGCTTAACCCCCCCCAATAACGCATGGGCTTGATCTAACCCATACTTGGTTAGTTAATTTTAATTGATCCATTATTCATAACCCAAATTAAAATATAGTCACTTGGGCACTAATAAAGTTATTGGGCATGACTAACTAATATATTAAATAAACTTAGTGTTAAAATAATTAACACACTAATTTTGCCTTTAAAGGTCCATATTCAAGTTATTAATTTAAATAACTTAAATTTAGATCGTAACTAATGTAATTCGTTAATTAAATTAGATAACATGGTCTTACCTTTTGTTCCTCAATAAATTAATTAATTTAATTTATTGGGTCTGAAATTACATAATGCATTACTCGCAATCATCACATAACATTTAAATTAAGCTCGTGTTAGTTTTTCTTTTCATTCTTAATGTAAACACACACACACACACACATACACACACACACACACACCACATCATTGCACAAAATAAATTCACATAATTTTATTCCATTAAAAAAATTACAGAGAATTTCATAGTCATTACAGACATCTTCAGTAAAAGTGCCTTGGAGAAAAGGCATTATTAACGTCGAGTTGCCGAAGAGAATAAAGCAGCTATTATATTCGAAGTATCTCTTATTTGGGTGGTACGAATTCAAGATTAAGAAGCAAACTTGAGGTTAAATTTTTTAAAATGAGACGGTCTTTCTTTATTAAACAGTTCAAAGAATTGAAATCTATTAAAATTGTAATATAATACAAAAGATGAAATATTACAATAAAAATAGTTATCATTTAACATAGAAGAACAAATAATCAAAAAGAGTATCAATTATAGCAACAGTTAATGAAAACCACAAATACTACTAAAAAACATTCATATTTCAAAAATAATAATAGAATATATAAATTTTGGTAGTTATTCAACACAAGTGTTGAAAAAATAAATCGTTATAATAATGTCACACCCAAATCTATTATAGAAAAAGAACGATCTAGAAATTATTCTAATTTTATTTATACTATTAATTATTTTTTGTATTTAAGTAATGATTTATCATTAGTTATTGTTTTAGCTTGTTTTTTAGGGTTTATATAGTGAAAGTTGAGTCTTATTAGTTTATTCATTTTTTTTCTCCATCCGTTTCACAAAAATAGTATCTTTCGTATAATTTGTAAATATTACAGATATATTTTTATTTCGCATATACTCCTTAAAATAATAAGTGGTTGGTTTAGTATTATAGAATGATAATGATATTATGATGATAAATTTAATCAAGAATATTATGTCATTTTATACTAGTATTATAAAAATATAAAAACTAAAAACAAGTATTTTTTATATTTTAAAACACAAAATTAACGTGAATTCTTTTAATTTTAATCAATACAACAATAACTATTATTAATTATATGAAAAGTATTACTTATTATAGTTTTTAATAAATTATCTAAATTTGAAATTTTTAAAATTTTTAAATTAATTTTTAAAAATCAATAATAATTTTATAAATAAGAGTAAAAGAAATATTATTAATTAATTAATTATTCTTATCTCCATCCGATGTAGGAAATCTGGAAGTTTTGACTATTCCCAGGTGAGACCTCATAAGTTTACAAATAAATGCCTTCCGCGGGCACGTTGGAAATTATTGTCCATGTTTTACTCTTCTCCGTGTTTGTCTTTATTTTCTCCAAATACAAGTATGTATCTGACGGCTGACGCAGACGGCTTTTGTAGTTCTTACGATTTTTTTTTAAAACCATAAGAATTAAAATAATATTTCTAGATGTAAAATGGTTAAAATATAATTTGTTTTCCAGCACGCGATGACTCTTTTTCGTCACTTTCGAGGTCCTACTTAATTAAGCTTTAAAGTTTTGCTTCAACTTTCACCGTCTCTCAACCAATAATATATAAAAGGGTTAATATATATTTTAGTTATTGTATTAATGATAAATTTTTATTATAATTGTTGATTATTTATATTATAAACGCATTATTATAGTTATAAAAATTTAGAAAATGATTTTTTGTTAAAATTTTATTCAAAAAAATGTGATATTTTCACAAAATTAAATAAGACCCACTTGCAAAGATATCAAATTAGTTTGCGAAAATATTAATTGCCTATATAAATTTGTTAAAGACATATTTAAACCTGAATTTTAATTACTTTTGAAAAAATAATATTTAGAATAAAATTTAATTATTAGATATAAAATTTGATATAAATACATTTTCCTACTAAATAATAGTATTATAATGAATGAGAGGGGCATGCTAAACTATTGACTACAAGAGTATAAGAAAAAATATGATACTACTTGAATTAAAGATTGTTGTTAAGAGAAAAACTCTATGTTGGATTCCCTTTAAGACATTCTCGACAATATACGGAGGGATTTTAATAAGAACTTAGAATCATGTTTAATTTTATGTGTTCTAGATGAAGTACAATTGTTACTCACTTTCTCTATATATATTATAAAGGTTATTATAAAGGGAGAGGGGAAATGATGACATCAATCTTGATGTATATCAATATCTTCTAAATTTAATAAAATTATCATTATATACTTATAATAATTGTATACACAACCGCCTTTCACGGTAAGCCATTTATAATTGGAAAAGGCTAGGGGGACGGAGAAATGGAATCCGTCTAACGATCTATTAATTTTTAATTTTTTTAAAAATAATTTTTAAAAATTAAGTTTGATTTTTTAAAATTAATTTTTTATATAATACAGTAATTTAAGTGTAATTTAGATGCATGTAAATAAACAGTATTATACAATCTGTAAATACTATTTGTTTATATGTATTCAAATTATACCTAAATCAATATATTCTTTAAATATTTTATTTTAAAAAATCAAATTTATTTTATAAAAATCATTTAAAAAATAAATAAAATAAAATAAAATAAAAAATTAACTGATCGATAGACGGGTTCCCATCCCCCGGTCCCCTAAAAGCACTCATTTTCACATGTTTTCTTTAGCCCGTCTGCGCAAGTACCACTTTAGCTAGTGTAGGTCCAAAACTGGAGTCTGGCGCCGCCACTTATTTTTCCATTCAAAACTGACGGAAATATTATAATCTTTTTGTTCTAAAACAAGAGTCATATTTTATAAACATTAATTTTATAATTTTCATATGTTCTGCTCTTATAATTCCTTCATTAAGGTTGTAAGAATTCGTTATGTACTTGACCTTAAAATAATAATTCATTCATTGACTAATTAATCATGATATGATAATATAATTATGATATCAAATTTAATAATATTATATTATTTTATCTTACTATAAATAAAATTAAAAAATTCTTTAGTGACGTAACAGGCAAATTTTGTGAAACAAAGGACGTACAAAAAATGAAAAGTCTAACGTAAATGTTATTATTTTCCCCCTACTTTAGCGTTGGTTAATTGTTACCATCCTTTTTTCACGGAACGAGTTTCATTTTAAATATTTGAAGTCAATTTGTGATTTTTAAAATTAATGTAAATTTATTTAATTTTAGTGGATACAATTATTAACATTTTAACTACTCAAAAAATACTATTAATTATAAATTTATTATTTTTAAATTTAAACAAACACACGTTATTTTCAAAATTTTAGAATATTATTGACTTATACAGTAAACATTGGCTGCTTTTCTAGAAATTGGTGTATTTTTAGTTCCTTTATGACCTGGAAGGAGAAAATTACTCTCTTATAGCCTATAATTTATGAGAAATTATTGATTGTCCCCATAGCAGAGTTACAGTTTGTTCCTTCCTCTCACAATATCGTGGGGTCTACAAGGGGCCCACCACTTGTGAACTCCACAATATTGTAAGAGGAAAGAACAAACTGTAACTTTGCTCATGCAACATCCAATAATTTTTCATAATTTATAAACTACGTGGGTTAGGAAACCAATCCGTGCATGTTAAAATTGTACAGGGCAACAATTATTAAAAAATAAGACATGATATTGAAATATGTGTCATGCTCCACTTTTTAATAATTAAAATGAATATTATATTTGAATATTGTGTATGTAGACTAGTTCGTTATTAATACTAGAACGTACTACTATAATTAATATTTTGGTTTTGAGAAAAAGTGTTGTAATTTATATTAATACTAAATATGACAAAAAAGGAATAAAGAAAGGATGTTAATATTATTATTTTATTTAATCATTTAATGTTTTATGTTAATTGCAATTTAAATTTGTCATTAACTTAGTCGATGTATAAATCATTTTCTTATGAAAAAAAGGGATTCCATTTTCATGAAGTTTAATAAAGTCTTTTGTGAAGGTTATAAAATAAATATTGCACCTCTATAATATTTTTTTTGTTTTACAAAAAGAATCTCATTAATTTGTTAACATTTTTTGTTTTATAAAATAAATACTTTTTAAAATTAATTATAGTATAAAATTTCACAATACTCTTAACTTTATTATTACAACTGAATAATGTTATGAATAAAAATTATACAAAAAAATTGTATTCAAATACTATAAAAAAGAGAAAAATTAAGAAACGAGACCTACATAATATTAGGTATTTTACATATCTTTACATACTAGTATGCAATTATACAAGAATCCTACCACTAGTATACATATTTTTTGTATAATTTTAAAAAATTATTTATTACAATTTTATTATCATGTCATTTCTATTAAACCAACACTAACTAATTTTCGGGATATATATAATAGTGACAAACAAAGAATATGTAACTTTTGTAATATATTGATGCAACAGTTTTAGACTTGATATAATCTTGAGCAAATTTCAACCTTAAAATGTCAAATTTTTAGAAAATTTCGATCACTTATAAAAATATAACAAGAAAGCAAGCAAATTCTTGACCAAACACCCACTTATAATTAGTCAACTAGAGTACGCCCATCACCCAAATTCCCACACTATATAAACCAAACTTCCTAGCTTACTTTCAATATCAAACCAATCCTAATTCCTACACTATGAAGTCCCTAAGCATGTGCCTATCAGCCTTTTCCTTATTTTGCGTTCTTTTCCTGAACCCTGCTTTGGCTTTAGAAACATGCGACTATCCGGCCATCTTTAACTTCGGAGACTCTAATTCCGACACCGGTGCAATTTCAGCAGCATTTTCCTGGTCAGTCCCACCCAATGGTCAATCCTTCTTCGACAGGCCAGCCGGACGATACTCTGATGGCCGTCTCATGATTGATTTCTTGAGTACGTACCATCACCATTTTTGTGTTTTTTTTTTTTGTTTTCTGTTTTTTTATATATATTGAGACAGAATAATTTACAGCTAACGTTCAAAATTACATTTTAGAAGATATTTGCACTATCAGAAGTATAGTTCAATACATTCTAACGTTTTAACATCCGAAATTTAAATGACATTCAACGTTAACTGTGAATCACTCCCTTACATATATATGTGTCAATTTTGCATGTGTACTCTATTTCTTAGTCATGTAGCCGAGTAGCACAGAGTTGCATTGATAAATAACAAAATAGCTATGATATATAGATGCAATTTTGTCTATAACCTGGACAAAAAAAAATGGCCATACTTAAAATACGGGGAATTGAAACTAACCATGCATATATATACGTACTTGCATGAGCACTGATGATTATATTTTGGTGGTTCAGCTACAAGCTTAGGGAAACCATTCCTCCACCCTTACCTAAACTCCTTGGGTTCAGACTTCAGTTATGGTGCCAATTTTGCCAACTCAGCAGCTACAATCGCACCACCAAAAGATTACCTGCTGCCAAAATACTTACCGCCACATGGATGGAGTCCTTTTTACCTTTATGTTCAGTACTTGCAATTCCAAGAATTCATAGAAAGATCACAAATAATCAGAAGAGAAGGTAAAAATTTTGAGAATATGTATATAATTCATGAAAATTATCTGGTCAATTTTTTTACTATTAATTCTATAGACTTATAAGTTAATCAATACTTTATATTATTGCATGCAGATGCAAGGTTTAAGGATTTTCTACCAAAGAAGGAATATTTTTCAAAAGCCTTATATACTATTGATATTGGTCAAAATGATCTTGGCATGGGATTCTTTACAAACATGTCAATAGAGGCTGTCAATGCATCTGTACCAGATATGATCAACCGGCTCTCAGAGCATATTAAGGTAATTCCTGTAAAAAATATGCACTTACGAAAAATTCTCTCGCATATTTTTTCTCAATAATTTCACTGAGACTAGTTTTTTATTTTCTTTAAATAAGCTTCTCCCCACATATTAGTTCTTTTTCCTTACCATGTTGAAACATATATACAGTAGATACTCATTTTGTTCAAAAATATATCAGTTTTAAATTTCAAAATATCTTATATTGATAACAAAAAGTCAAAATTAATTCTATATTTTTGAATATTTGAGGGCATATATATATATATATGAGTCCGCTTAATGTGTGTCCTAAGGGTACACACTAAACGCGGAATTATTTCTTTATATAGTTGCACTGAATTCAATACATGAGATCCACTAGTATATTTTTTTTTATACATTGAATTCAGTGTGCTTACATTTAGAAATAATTCAATGTAAGCGCACTGAATTCGTGTTTAGTGTGTGCCCTAAGGGCACACATTAAGAAAATCCTATATATATATATATATATCATATGTCAAGAAAACATATTAACAAGATTATGAAAAATGTTGTGGTGTTTGCAGGATATATACAACAACTTCGGAGCCAGAACATTTTGGATACACAACACCGGACCGATAGGCTGTCTTCCTTACATCTTAACATATTTTCCGGTCAGAAAAGACCAAACAGATAGTGCTGGTTGCGCAAAACCTTATAACGAAGTATCCCAATACTTCAATCTCAAGTTGAAGGAGGCCATTGCTCAACTCCGCAAAGACCTTCCCTTAGCTGCAATCACACACGTGGATATCTACTCTGCCAAATATTCTCTTTACAAGGAACCCAAAAAATATGGTATATACGCGCGCCAAGCCCATTTTACTCTACATATCAAACTTGAGTAACTATAAATTAATTATAAGAAAAAAATAAACTACTTCCTAGTAAAGAATTCGCAAGACAGACCATGGTTCAAAATTCCATAAAGGCACTTTTGGGGCCACGGAATCTCTCTGCCCACCAGAAGGGTTGTGGCGATGAACCCTAGATAAATCTTAAACACATTTATGCCTAAGAGAATAGACGATTCAAATTTAGAATTTTTAATCTTTATGTTAAATACGGACTTATAATAGCAGATAGTACCTATTTACAAAACAAAACAAAAAAAGAAGAAGTTGGAACGCCTATTTCTCTTATAAACGACCTACAATGTGTTAATCAAAATAATTGCCATGAAACATTCTCCGATCCACGTGTGTGTGTGTGTATATATATATATATATTTGAAGTTATAAATATATTTATGATCATATGATTTAGATTTTTGCCCTTAAAACTTGCAGGATTCAAGAACTATCTTGTAGCTTGCTGTGGTTATGGAGGAAAATATAATTATGGGAATGTAGCATGTGGACAAGGCACTGTTACTGTAAATGGCAGCCAAGTTCTGGTGGGAGCATGTGAACGCCCTCGAGAACGAATAAGTTGGGATGGAATTCACTTCACGGAGGCGGCTGACAAGATTGTATACGAGAAAATAGCTACCGGAGCATTTTCTGATCCACCCAACGTTAAACCAAACACGGCATCACAAATTCTAATACGGTTGGATATATATGTATTGCCCCTAGGGCTACCATGCACTTTGAATAAATATTCTACGAAAAATTTGTTTGTTTTAGAAATCCCTAGCTAGCTCTTTGTAGAGATCATCTGCCTCCGGCAATTTAATTTTCATTTTCTTTTTAAGTACTAGCAATAAAATGATTAATACTATGTAATTTTTTTTATTAAAGTCTTTTTTGCTTAGGCTCAACTGTTGTGCATACCTCCTCATGTTGACCGCTTAATTTTTTGTTCCCTTAAAGTTATTTTTCTGTACCACAGTATCTTGAGATATACACATATACGTCCTTTAATTATTTGTTATTAGGGTAGGAAAAACTACTTCCTCTATCTTATGAAAGGGTAATTATTCAGTGATCATGGACGCTTATCATGTGATTTTTTACATTATCCATGTGTTGTTACTTCAGTATTTTTTACATTATCCATGCAGCACATGAATGGTGTGGGACACCACGTGACAAGTGTCACAAAAGCATTTAATAATTTTTCCTTAAAAAGAGATCCCAATCCCGACACACTTAAGTCTTTAAGATTAATGCTTTCACTACAACAACGACCTAGCCCTTCTACACTATCAATATAATTACTCGTGTCTTATCTATACTATCATATTTACACTACAAGAAAAAAGCTTATTTTCAACTGCATTTTTCGTCGGAAATAAACTTATTCCGTCAAGAAGGAGAATCAAGTAACTGACGCACAAAATCCCTCAAGTCCCACATAGTCTACTTCTGAAAACTCTTCATTCATACATTATATAATAAACTGAGTTTTGGATTTTGCATTACATACTTAATTATTACTCAAGTCTCATGTCATTCAGAAGATAGAAGTTCAAGGAAACAAGAAGAGATACAAACCAAATAAATTTAATATACTCATTTTCTTTCTCCATTCGATATGGGACCTTGAATAGAAAAAAAAAACACAATAAAAAGAATAACCAAGTAGCTAGCGCTCAAAATCCCTCAAGTCTCACATTGCCTACTTCTGAAAACTCTTTCGTCGTATACTATATAATAACTTGTGTAATATTGCAAATGACTGTAATATAAAAGTTACAAGAGGAGATACCAACCAAATTAACTCATCAATTGAAATGAGTTAACACATTTCAATTGATGAGTGTAATTTTTAATCACATAATATTTAAAATAAAATAAAAAAATCAATTGTAGTAAAATATACTAAATCAAATTATTAACATTATAAATAAATTATGTCAATAAAAAATAATAAATATTTTAATAAAAAATTATTAAATATTTATAAAAAAAAAGTTATATAAACTAAACCCTATCAAACTTGTATTAATAAAATCAGGATGAAATATGACCAATTTTGTCTGTATCAAGCTAGCTACTCGCACTACTTATCAAGTTATCTCCGAAGAAAATTTAAGGGAATTTGTCTATGTGGACGAGGACCATTCAGTATGGAATTATTGTCCATTTCGTGGATGTTTCTGGAGACTTTTACGCCCAGCTTGCTTTCTTAAATGTATTAGAAACAAACTTATTTCAAGAATAAATAATAGAGTAACTAGATAAAAATTGTTTTGATTAATTATTTAAACAAAATATTGATTGTACTATAAATCTCGTTAATGCATGATTGGTTAAATATTAAAAAATATATACATTTGTCGATTTTTCTTGCGTTATATTTATTAATCCTATATGGTTCCAGCGTAGGCAAAAATTCTAGTGGGAGGGGGCCGAAAAATATAAGTATAATAAATTTTTATATATTTTTATTTTTAGCATATATACATGTGAATATATCTATATTAAAGCGTTTTAATATTAAACTAAAATTAAAGGTCTCAATTACACATGCATGTTATTATTATATTTATTCAATATCATGGTGAATCCTAAGAATTTCATTAAATATCAATACAATGATAACATGCACATTTAAGATAATTTAAGAGACCGAATTTGAGACATCTAAAATTTGCCATAATTTAAGAGACTGAATTTAAGAGACCGAATTTGAGACATCTTATTTATTTGACTTTAAAACTAAGTTAATCTTTCAAATTAAACTTATTTACCTTCATTTGAAATTAGACTTTGAAATGTTCTGAAAGGAAGAAATAAATTTTATATATTATTTTAGATATAATACCGTATAAATCTATATCCTCAAAATACGAGTACACTGTTAACAATATTTATACAATGAGGGAGAGGCTAATATCAATATTAACAAAAACAAATTATATACTATTTTATAAATGGACAAGGTAGAGAGGTAAGGGTTGGAGTTGGCGTAGGGGTCGAGGAAGGGGAACGTGGGCTCATGACCCACTCCTGACTCTTTCTAGCGCCATTAGGTTCGTATAAAATTTTATATTGGTCAAACTTTTGTCTAAAGTTATAAAAAAGGTTGCATTCTCTTAACACAGAGCAACATTACTGAATGAAAAACAATAAATATTATATGCAACTTATTTAATTTATTATACAGATGTAATATTTTTTATAAGCTAATAAAAACTTGAATTTCATGGAATCGAAATTAACCGAGAATCAATATATTTATTTATAGTATGATTTTTTTTAGGACAAAAGTAGTATTATATATAATTACATCTGATTTACAACAGGGTAGTTATTTATTGAAGATCTGCAAAAAGAAAGTGTTTTTTTAAAATCATTAATCTTATACTTTTTTTTGGTAGCATGCTCTCAAATTTTAATTCGTTTGTGACATCAAGCAATTTACTACTTCAAAATTTATTTTTATAGGCTCTTACTGGTCGATTGAGTTAATCCTAGCTTAAGTTATGTTCTATAACTAGTTTTAAGTCTTGAACTAAGAATTTAGCACTAAATATTAATTAAATTTTAATTTTTTAAAATTACAAATGTACTTTAAAGTCCAAATATAAAATTCAAAATTAAGTTGAAAATATAAGTCCATCACATCACTACAACAGTAGAGAATATGGCACCCCAAAAGAAAACAATTAACACATTGGCCACAAATATAAGTCCATCACCTGACCAAACCTAAGCTTTGTCAAGACAAATTATGGCCCAATAGATTATACCAAGTCCAGGCCTTAATCATTATTTGGCTACTCTAGTCTTAATTATTTTTTTTTAATTTTCAAATACTTTTTTCTTAAACTACTTAATTTTACATGACTGTGTAGATAATTTATTTATAAATAAATGCATCTATCATTCATTTAAATTAATCTATTTTATATGATTGTGTATTGTTAACGCTTGAATATGTCTGCACATGACAACTATTAGCTTGGACGTGAATTTTCGCACAAAGAACCATCAGAAAGTATTTAACAGCTTGCCTCACCAAAGGATACCTCTGGTGTGAAGGGGATATAGGTCTAACCACCTCAACTCCCCATTTCTGGCATGCTATAGTTATTAAATTAGCGACCGAATACATCAGTAATTGCTGTCATCAAACATTAATAAACCTATTCGCGACTGCAATTCAAATTGGTCACTATTAATATTAGTGACCAAAATTTCGTCGCTGGTCGATTGCTAATAAAATTTTGCTGAGCAAACACCTGGCACAGAAATTGGTGCAAAATATTTTTTGTGACCAAAACTAATCAGTGATGGGGGATCGATCGTTAATATGTCAAGTCAGTATCAACGACTGACATGCGGTCACTTATAGCGATCATTGGTGTTTTTAAATTACTATAGAAGCTCATTCACAAAAGAAATAAAGAAAGGGAGAAGAAAGTGAGAAAAAAAGAAAAAGAAAGAAAGAGGACGCCCACGCATCCACCACCGCTGCTACCCACCATTGTCGTTGCTACATTTTTGGACGTTATTGTAAGTTTTCTATTATTCTTTCAATGAAACATAAATGTATGCTTGTGAATGTATGAATATTTGAATATATTCATTTAATTAATTGTATAATTGTGGAAATGAGATGTTATGGTTTGTTAATTTGGAAAAATTGGAGAACTTGTTGTGAAAATTAGGGAAATTGGCATGTACTTTTCTTTGCAGCCATGTATTTTAGCTAATAATTATTATGTTAATATGAAATTGATTATGATATGTGGATATTGGGTATATAAATTTGTATTGTGATTTGGTAATTTAGCCATAGTTATATAGTACTATTAGCTTATGAGTTTATAATTTTATGTAAGAAAGCTTAAAAAACCAAAATAAACCAACTTTAAAAAAATAAAAAATAAAAAATTGATAAAATCAACTAAGTAACATTTACTTAGTTTTTCACTACTAAATAATATAAAATATAATAAAATAAAATAATTTAAAATAAAGTAATTTAATTAAAAATATCATATTATATTATATACTATAATATATATAATAAAATAATAATAATAATAATAATAATAATAATAATAATAATAATAATAATAATAATAATAAGTAAAATAAATATTATATAATATGCTCCGCTTAGAAACTCATTCAAGATTCACTCATTATAAGTGAATTTTAAATAGTCCCCATTTTGGGACTGTTCTTGTATGTTCTGTTCCCACTTAGGCACCGATGACTTAAGGATATGTATATGTTCGTTCTAAGGAAATATTGGTTTATTTATCTTTTATTATTTTTCGGGTGCATATTTAGATTATATAAATCATAATCTATTTTGTGTACTTGGACGATCGATGAGAGATATTGCTGAAATTTCTTTCGAACAAAGATGTATGTGTTTAGGTTGTTGACATTAATGGGACGCCGCATACTTAAATGTGACAGAAATCTGACCAGTGTAATAAGTGTGAAGACATATTTAGATAAGAACCATGCATTATACTAACTGATGACACGGTGTAATACTATAATTATTGTCAAAATAGGTACCATAGTATCATGAATTTTTATTTAGACTGTAGTTGGATAAGCAGATGAAAGTCAACTAGCCAGATAGTGACGACAGCCAAGTATTAGTTCTTTTTACAGTTCCAGTATCCAGTCAACGCAATTATCATACCAGTCGACGGCACATACTGTTGCTGATTTTTTTAATCGCTGACTCGAAACAACAACGTCAATTGCTAATTTCAATCGTGGATACGACAGTCACTAATGTTGATCATTAATGTGTTTTTAATGGCTAGATTACCTACGACTGAAATTAGCGATTGAAGTCAGTCGCTATTATCCATCAGCGAACGAAATCGGTCGCTGATAAGTGATCACAAATAGGCTTAATTTTTTGTTGTATTGTGGATGATGAAAGTAGTATGTCATCAAGCCAATTACATTTAATATGATAAGCATATACTTTTTAATTTTATTCAATTTATTAATAAAAGTTTTATTTAAAGACACTTCTTTATTCATAATTAATTTGTTGAATTGATTAAATAGATAAATTCATATTTTTGAGTAATTCTTTTAGAATCATAATGTTGATTATACTAATGAGATCTAAATTTAAGATAACTCAAAACTAAAATGTTCTTAATTGCGGGATCACTGAAATGAGGATTACTAAATTTGGATTGATTAATACATATTATGCTTGCTCTTTTAAAATTGATGATTGATCTCATAATCATTTGTGTGAAGACACTAAAACAACTATGTAGGTGTTTATTGGAGAATAATTCACTGAACATGACTCGTTTAAGGAATACCTAATGGAGTTTTATTTGCTTGTCAATAGGAGTTCCTAATATGATAGTAGTACAAGTGATCTTTAGACTTGAGATCATCATAGTATCTTGTTAATAATGAATTATACTTTGACATATTCTTTAAGACAATTCGAGTATTATAAAGGATATGTTCGAGTATAATTAGTTATACATGGAGATAGGTGAATAATCAACAAATGATCTATCACTTCTAGTAAAGGGGGAGAATGTCCTATGTGATTCAATAAATGATAACTCAGTAGTCATTCACCAAGGCAAAATGAAAATTATAAAGGAGTTTCTAATTTATATTAATTAGAGTTGTGCATTTAAGAATTAAAATGCATAAGATCAAATTAAATAAGACTTGACAGTAATTCTATGTATCGTATTTGATTAGAACATTGTATTACAGAATGATTGAATTATACGATAACTATTCAAGGAATAGGTTCTTTAAAATCAAATGTTGAAATTCATATTATCCGAAAAATAGTGAATTGCAAAGAGGGCTTACCTTTATTGTGGAATAAATAAGTATTTATTTATAAATAAATTAAAGGAGTTTAATTTATTATTATAAATAATATTAGAATTGTTCTAATTTATTTATTCTACAACCGATTTAATATTGAACCTAAAGGGTAACATCGCAAAATAGTAATATTTATTTTAGAAGTAAGTGGTGTAATGGTAATAATAAATTAAGTGTATTTAATTTATACTATGGTGATAGAATAAATTAAATAGCTTAATATTTATAATTTAGTATTTTAAAAATACTAATTATAAATTAGTAAGAAAAGTCTTATTATTATTATTATTATTATTATTATTATTATTATTTAGTTCTTAAATGGTTTAAGAAATAATTAATAAGAAGTACTCTCATTATAAATAATTAAGTTCCTGAATGGTTTAAGAATTATAATTATTATAATAAATTAATTTAATTTCTAATTAGATTAGGAGTTAAATTAAAATCCCACTCCTAAAGGGTTTAAAAGGGTTGAGCAAATCTATAAATAATGGATTGGGGTTACTAACACTTTTACAAGTATTGAGAGAATATTTTGTAATTCTCTACATTTAAAAAGTTAAAGAGAGAGAGAGAGAGAGAGAGAAAAAGAGGCTAGCCACCCAAGATCTAGTAGAATATAAATTACTCCTTCAATCCATATTACTCATGGTGGATCACCTTTAGAGGTTACACGTTTGGATAGTTAATGTTGATCTGAAGATTTTAATCGGTGGATTTTGAAGAACGCGAAGAATTTTGAAGGTGAACTCGTGGCTGTTCAAGAAGTTGAATCTATAAAAGTATAACCCGTTATCCTTCCTCAATTAATAAGTATCGCATAAGAATGATCCTAGAATTTGGTTTGTAGAAAAAAATTTAAATACGATTTATTACATTTTTTTTCATTGCGTCATATAATTTGATTGTATATATGCCTTATTTTAACAAATCATCAGATGAATATTCAAATGTCTAAATATCTGAATGTAATACTTTGTTGTATCTCAAAGGTAATACTTTGTTGTATCCCAGAGGCATAGAAAAGATCTAGGGGGGGGGGGGGTTGAATAAATCTTTTAAAAAAATTAGTTTTATGAAATTTAACGTTCATTGATAATTTGTTAAACAAAGTTAATTATGCACGGTAAAATATAATTTTAAAATCCCCTTTAGATATAAAATTTTATCAAATAAAGTTTTGAGATTTGAAACTTGAAAATATGAAGCACACATTACCACAAGTAAATACAAATGCAGAAAGTAAATAGGAGACAACAAATGTTAAGTGATTTGGAGACGTAATAACTCGTACTCCACTATTCTACTCCACGAGTAATAAATCCACTAAGGATATTGATCACTAAGATCAGCTAAAACTAAACTACTAAGGTTCTTTCGAGATACACAGTCTCGATACACAAGGACACTCAGTCCAAATCATTTAGATCTCTTCAAGTCACTAAGACTTAGAATAATGTCACTAAAACAACACAATGTAGTTGATTCGATGTTGTGAGTTGATGCTACGTTGGCAAAACGATCATATTCTCAAGTACTTATCAACTTGAATGAGATGTTCAGCTTTACGTAATAGTGCATTTTTTTTAGCTTTTCAAAATTTTAATTCTTGATCAGTGTCTCTCGCTCCTCTTGGATTCTGCTATTCTTGATCAGTGTCTCTCGTTCCTCTTCCCGTTACATTTTCTCACTGCATTATACAATTTGATTTGTATGTATGCCTTATTTTGGAAAACCATCAGATGAATATTCAAATGTCTAAATATTTGAATGTAATATTTTTTTATATTCTAGAGGTAATACTTTGTTGTACCTCAGAGGCGTAAAAAAGATCTAAAAGGGGGTGGAGGGGGGGGGGGGGGGGGTTGAATAGGTCTTTTAAAAAAATTTGGTTTTATGAAATTTAATGTTAATTAATAATTTGTAAAACAAAGTCAATTATGCATAGCGGAATATAATTTTAAAATCCCCTTAAAATGTAAAGTTTTAGTTATGAGATTTAGAACTTGAAAATATGAAGCACACACTACCACAAGTAAATACAATGCAAAAAGTAAATGGGAGACAATAAATTTTAAGTGGTTCGGAGACATAATAACTCCTACTCCACTATTCTACTCCACGAGTAAGAAATCTACTAAGGATATTAATCACTAAGATCAGCTACAACTGAACCACTAAGGTTCATTCGAGTTACACAGTCTTGGTACACAAGGACACTCAATCTAGATCATTTAGATCTCTTCAAGTCACTAAGAATTCGAGCAATGTCACTAAGACAACACAATGTAGTTGATTTGATGTTGTGAGTTGATGCTAAGTTGGAAATACAATCCTATTCTCAATTACTTAGCAGCTTAAATGAGATGTTCAACTTTTCGTAGTAGTGCATTTTTTTTAGCTTTTCTCAAAATTTTATTTCTTGATCAGTGTCTCTCGCTCCCCTTGGATTCTGCTATTATTTTTATAAATTTCTTGAGATCTTCTGTTGAAGGTTGTTTTGATTTGATGATGATAACTGTTGTGCAAAAATAATTGTAGTAAATATGCTTACATGGTTAATTGTCAATGTGTATCTGACAAAGTGCTTATATGTTAATGTGTTTATGTGCTTAAGTGATTATGTGCGTAGATACTATGAAAGTGCTTATGTGCTTAAGTGACAAAGTGATTATATATTAATCAAATTATGTGTCTACATGATCATGTGTGTATGATATTTTACCTATGTCTAATTACTGTAAATCCAGACACTTGTTTGATACAAATATGATCTTGCTGAAAACTATCTTGTCTTATAAAAGGAAAAGAAAGTTATCCGGTTCAAATGTTGTAAAGTCCTTTTAAAAGATATTTGTGTACAAAGGACTTAGATTTTAAAGATCAGAAATGTTAGGTTGATCTTTCAGTAGGAGTCACTCTGCATAAAAGATGTATGATATAAGCAGAGTAGCATAAAGATTGTATCATTGTTGTATTTATGTATGACAGAGTCTGTAAAGTCCTTTCGATATATAATGATGTAATAATGTAAGAAAGGACTTGGTTAGAAAAGATCAAATCTGTTAGGTTGATCTTATGTTAGATTTGTTCAGTGTACATATCGTAGAACGGACTCTACAATTCCAAGCAATGAAGACTCAACGATTCAGTATAAATCGTAGAGTGAACTATAAGACTCCTTACCAAGATAACTCTACTATCTTCAAAAAGAGTCAGATGTCCAAGAGGTCTACTGAATATACAAGCTAAATTTAAAGAACTGATCAGGTACAAATCGTAGAGCTGAACTCTACGATCGTTGAACAGTCAGCTAAGCTTGCCAGCAGTTAACGCTGTATCAGAGAATAAATATACTCTACGATACAATCAATCTTGCAAAATCGTAGAGTAAATTTGAAGAACAAGCACATACTAGAACTATACGATTTGCACAGTTAGAAGAAATCATAGAGTGAGGCTGGATGTCAAAGTCAATACAGAAGACTGTTCTACACATAGAACAATTGTTGAGTAGAAATAGAGGATGTGCTAACTGAGACAACAACTCAACGATTCCACTAAAAAGCACTGCAGACAAACTCTACGATCTGAACACAACAGCAAGATCGCAGAGTAAAAGAGAAGATCGCTTCAACTCAACCATTTATCCGACATACTTCAAGTAACGAGTGGAACTGAATTCGTAGAGTCCAAATGAGCAGACATCACTCTACGAATTCAATAAGCAGCAAAAAATCATAGCTGCTATATGGTGCGACAAGAGAGAATGTATTTCTCTTCTAGATTCGAAAGAGATTAAGTGTTTTTAAGATACAGATGCATGTCAGAGTCACAGACGACTTTGTGCCTAAACAACTATAAGTCAGGACCCACTGCTCAGGGAAATGGTGAATAAAGTCAGACTAATGGGACATCTCTGAATGCATCAGAACAGTTGGTTCTAAAAGTCAAGGAAGGTATTTATTGATGAATCAGAAGATTAATTAACAAAGGATATAATAATCCTTGCTGAACAACTCTGGGAGTGCAACGGCTATAAATTCAGAGAAAGCTGAGCTACAGGTTAATATATCAGAACATATCAGAAAAGGGAAAAGCACTGACACAAGCAGCAAGAAAGTCAACATCGAAGATATTAAAGATCTGCACAAAGTCAAATGAAACCAACGAAATTTCTTTCAACGGTAAAATATGTACAGAAATATAAAGGCTAAAATAACTCACAGAAAAAAGTGTTGTTGATGGAGAATACAAGAGAGATGATGGTAGACAACAACCGATCGTAGAGTGAAAACAGAAAATGAATATGCTGAATGACTCTACGATCCATCAGAACACTAACACTGAATAGAGAGAGATATAGAGATAAATGACTCTATTACAAGAGAAGTGTTCAGAGCCGCTAAGCACATAGTAGAGAGAAGCTTAAACGCCAACTTGATACAGATATGGAAGCGACTGAGTACCAAAAAGGAAGGAGTATTACAGTCATCTCAGAAGCCCATCTCGAGAAGCTATAGACAGTCTATGATAAGAAGGAACAACTGAGTACCTAAAGGAAAGAGCTTCACAGTCATCTAAGGAGTTCGTCTTGAGAAGTTATCAAGTACCAAAGGAGCTGAAGTTCAAAAGCCTAGCAGCACAATGGGTGATCACAGGAAGATATTGAGCATATAAAGAAGTCAAGCATCATTGTCAAACTCAATATCATTTCAGGAATGATCACATCCTGCTACTGAGTATTTAAAGACAATGGAACTTAAAGTACAACTCAGTAGCAACTCCAACATCCATCAACATGCAAGGAGCCAAGTCTGTTGGACTTTAAGAGGGTAGTTATGTCCTTGTCCTAGTGACTAAATGAGCCAAATCTGCTGGACTTGAAGAGGACAGTTGTGTCCTTGTCCTAGTGACTAAACGAGCCAAACCTGTTGGGTTTGAAGGGTTCTTGGTGAACCAGAGGTTCCAGGCGTGATGAGCTTGAAGGGTTCTTTATGAACCATTCTTAGTGGATTACCTACTAGTTGTAGTAGAAGAGTGGAGTAGAAGTTATTCATCTCTGAACCACTTAAAACTCTCTGGTGTCTTTTACATTCAGTTATTTACATTCTGTTATATATATATATATATATATATAACCGCTAAAATTAGTTTACTTGACAAGTGGTTATCGTCATTACAGTCTTAATTCAACGGAGAAGCTTTACAAATCTTTAAGGGGAGTTTTCAAACTAATATTCCGTTGTGCAAACAAATCTTAATTAAATGGATTAATTAGTAATAAACTTTTGAAGTCAACAAAGAAAAAAGTTTTTACGAGATCTATTCAACCCCCCCTTCTAGATCTTGTGTGCCTTTGGGAACTAACATCTTCCCGTTGTAAGTTAGTCGTTCCTCGTTAAATGTCTCGATTCTAAATATATTTGCTATTGGGCATTTTGGTGCTAGATAATACAGCTTTCATCTCTGTCAGCTTATCAAGTTTCCAAATTTAGTAATCCTTTGACTGACTTTTCAACGTCAATTTAGCCAGTAGACATAAACAACTCTGACTTTCAGACTTTACCTTGGATTTTGAAAGATTACATTGGGCACTTCAATCTGTGGTGCGTCCAATGTCAGTAGTCTAACAGCTTTTACTCTACGAACTGAACTGATCATATATTCAAAATCAGACTTTCAATATGTTTGTTATTCTTATACGATCTCTCTTCTACTATACGATTATGTCTTCAATATGAATTGAATTTGCAATACGACTTGACTTGTACTACAATCTGGTACATACTATGCGATCTTGATTTAGCTCTTGTAATACGGTGCGATTCAGCTTCTATTATACGATCTGGCCTCGCTATGCGATCTTGATTTGGCTTCTTACAATACGATCTTCTTGATTTATACTCTATACAACAAACATTTTCTTAAAAGATTAACCTAACAAGTTTGATCTTTTTTAAACTAAGTCCTTGTACAATTATGAATTAAATTAGGACTTTACAAAAACCATTTTTAAAAATAGACATTGAGCATTGATCATTTCATAACACCATTATGTCATCATCAAATTTAATCATGCAGACACTAACAATCTCCCCTATTTGATGATAACAAAACCAATAGTTTGAACTAAATCATCAATTTGCTAATGTAGTGCAAGAATTTAAACATGACTTAGAATATAGTGAAAAACTGTATTCATAGATCAAAAGTATGAATTCATTAATATTGAAAATCAGTATAAGCTTAAGATTTACAATTTTACAATGGCAAAGCTATCTTCAAGAAGTCCTTGATAAATCTGTGATAGAAATCTGCATGACCAAGGAAAGAACAAATCTCCCGCACACTTGCATGGTAAGGTCAGTAATAATTTCTATCTTAGCTTTATCCATTTCTAGTCCCCTAGCTGAAACTACATGTCAAAGTACTATACCTTGCTCTAACGTAAAATGGAATTTTTTTTAATTAAAAATAAGATTAGTTTCTAAGCATCTATTTAGTACACGAGTCAAATTATCTAAACATGCATCCAAAGAATCACCATATAGTGTGAAGTCATCCATAAATACTTCGATACAGTTTTCAAGAAATCAAATAATATACTTATCATACATCTCTGAAAAGTACCTGGTGCATTACAAAGTCCAAAGAACATTCTACGAAATGCAAATGTACCAACCGAACATGTAAAGGTAGTCTTTTCCTAATCCTCTGGTGCAATCAGAATTTGGTTGTAGCTTGAAAAACCATTTAAAAATAATAATAAATATGACCAGCAATTTTTTTAAACATCTGAACAATAAAAGAGAGAGGAAAATGATCTTTTTTAGTTGTAGTGTTCAATTTCTAGTAATCAATGCACATTCTCTATCATGTTTGCATACGTGTGGGTACTAACTCATTATTACCATTCTGAATTACAGGTATACCAGATTTTTTTGGAACTACCTGCACCGGACTCACCCATTGACTGTCTAAAATGTGGTAGATTATACTTATATCAAGTAATTTTAGAATCTCTTTTTTCACTACCTCCATCATGAATGGATTCAGTCTTCTTTATCATTCTCTCATTTGTTTGGATCCTTCTTCCAAAAGAATTTGATGCATACATATGGCAGGACTTATGCCTTTGATGTCCGCAATTATCGAACCGAAGACTGTTATGTGCTCTTTTAAGACTCTTAGCAATTTATCTTCTTGAACTTTGATTAGATTATTGGCAATAATCACTGGTAGTGTGTTATCCTTCCCTAGATATGCATACTTCAAACGGGTTGGTAAAGACTTTAATTCCAATGTAGGAGCCTGCACAATATAATGTAGCAATTTTAATTAGTAACGGGTAACTGAATGGAAAATACTGCATATCTATTTGAATTTTTTGGTAAAAAATGCAATGCAACTATTGTATCCTTCAATTTTAGAATTTGCTTAATTTCTTCTTCTTTGTCCAAATCCAAGTTATTTTTGATAGTAACCTCAAAGCTTTTCTTATGTGTTAGCTCAAAAGATTTCTGCACCAAGAAGTCAATTATACCAATGGAAAAAATAGGATTAATATCATTAGGGTACCTGATGGCTTCATATATATTAAATTGAATCGTTTCTCCATCAAACTCTATGGTTAAAGTCCCATTGTGCACATCAATCATTGTTTTGGCTATTTTCAAGAACAACCTCCCTAATAGAATATGTGCAGGATTTGGAGATATATCATCATCCATAACTACAATGTAAAAATTTGCTAGAAATATCAATTCATTCACCTGTACCAACATATCTTCAATTACCCCTTCAGGGTAAGTGTTAGTACAATCAACCAATTGAATAATAACACCAGTTCATTTCAAAATACCTAAATGTTAAAAAGCATAAATAGATAATGGCATGACATTAATAAATGTTCATAAATCTAGCATGGTTTTTAAAAAATTGGTCTTACTTATTTTGCATAGAATAATGAACATACCTGAATCTTTACACTTAGGGGGCAGCTTTCTTTAAAGAATTGCTGAGACATTATCTCATTTGCACTATCCTCATCAAGTTCCACGGTAGTTTTTGGTGAATCTAACTGCTTTTCACTCCTTAAAGTTATGGCACTTGCATTCTTTATCGGATTGACCACTATTTGATAGGTCAACTTCCCTGAGCCTTGAGAGTCTAATCGTCTGATTCTTCAAACTATGGATGAAAGTATTTGTCTCTTGCCTAGTGTGTTAGGGTCATAAAAGCCTTAAACATATCCTTAAGAGGTGTCCTATAATTAGTAAGCACTTTTTGTCTAGGTTGGTATTACTTTTGGGTTGGTTGAAAGCATTGCTGTCTGTTTGGAAAAACATTCTGCATTGATGGCATGTTTCCTCCATAGCTTTGATTATGATGATCCCACTATCTTGGATTGTAAGTGTTAGCATAGGATCATATCTTTTCTGAGGTTGTCCCTGAAAATTCCCAATTGTATTAGCTTGTTCAACAGTGTCATTTTCTTATAGTGTGGGACAAGTATCCGTAGAATGGCCCGACGACAAACATATTCCACAAGTCCTTGCAACTGGCATATTCTCTGCAATCATCTGACGAACCATAACAGTTAAGTCAGAAGTTTGGCGTTCAATATTACCCGTGCTCACCTCATTCGCCCTTTTTTAGTGTATGGTCCATCCTTGTTCCATATTGTTATGAATTGACTGCCATGTTTACAATTAAATTCCTTACATCCTTTTGAGTTTTATCGACCAACGCTCCTCTACTTGCAGCATCAGTCATACTCCTATCCATTGATAACAGTCCCTCATAGAAGTATTGAATCAAGTGTTGGTCATCAATTTGATGTGGTAGACAGCTAGAACACAATTTCTTGAATCTTTCCCAATACTCATAGCGAGTTTCCCCATTGAATTGTCTTATTCCACATATCTCTTTCCTTATGTTGGTAACTCTTGAAGCAGGAAAATACTTGTCTAAGAACAACATCTTCATATCGTTTCATGACTGAATTGATCCTGAAGGAAGATAGTATAACCATTCCTTTGCTAAATCCGTCAATGAGAAGGGAAAAGCCCTTAGCTTTATTTATTCTTCCATTACTCATTGTGGCTTCATGGTGGAGCACGCCACATGAAACTCTTTTAAATGCTTGTATGGATCTTCAAATGGGAGACCACGAAAGGTAGGCAAAAGATGAATTAGTCTTGATTTTAATTCAAAAGCAGCATCTAAAGTAGGATATTTTATGCATAATAGTTTTTGGTGTAAATTAGGAGTAACCAACTCTTTTAAAGTCATGTTGCTATTAGGAGCAACCATTTTTTTTTCTTCTGAATCACTTGTCAAACCATCTTCTTCTGAGCCTGTAATTTAGCTTCTGGTTTGACAAGTTTCTTTCCTTAGCCTTTTTTGCAGTTTTCTCTAATTCTGGATCAAAATTCAATTCACCAAATTGAAAGGATCGAGTCATAAAATGAAAAGAAAAATAAAGAATAAATAAAAACAAATAAATACTCCAGGGAAATGACGCCAAAATTTGGGAAGCTGTCGTTAACACTCCAAAATTAAAATCTTACTTTTACTCTATGAACACAAAATTCAGTATAATGAGAAGCAAGGGTCGATCCTACATAGAGTAATATTGTTTTTAATTTATCCTAATGTTTTCAACAATAAATAATAGCAAATAATAAAGAGGGAGTTTTAAATTAATTATAATAGTGATATCTAAACACTAATTACCAATATCATACTATAAAAGTATAAACAATTTTTCCTCGATGAATTTTTGACCATCGTGTAAAAACTGTTATGCTTATTTATTAGCTAGTCAACATGCGAGAATTGATTTGACCATTAACCATAATTGAATTTGAAATTTCCTAGAATTAAACTGAAAAATTTAGCATGACATGCTCTGCATAATACTCTTCATGAATGAATGAATGTGTGAATCCTCCTCTAATTGTGTCTAGCATCATTTATTTATAGTTACATAAACAATCCTTAACCTAAAAGGCGCATTTTTTACTAACGCCGACTGGCGTAGTTGCCTCAATACTCCATGCAGTTGCATAGTTAGCTACTGTTCCCAGCCAATTCGTTTTCAAGTATCAGCGCAGCTGCTTCAATTTTCCACGCAGCTGCTTCGACTGGCACAACTGCGTCACTATTCCATGCGGGTGCCCTCATAGCATACTGTTTTCAATATTTTCAAAATTTAACACCGGAATAGCTTCTCCACTTTCTCACGCAGTTGTTCTAACGCAGCTGCCTCACTTTGCCAGAAATTATCATTTTGCCATTTCGCCTATTTTTCCTATAAAATCAAATAAAAATAAATAATAAATATAGTTAAACACAAAATAATTGTAAAAACTAAGAATTAAGGGATAAAAATATAATAAAATTCATTCTTATCAGCAAAATCAATACACCCCCTCACGACCCTTACCCCAATACTGCTGAAATCATATTTGTGTTGGGAATGACATAGTTTACATATTAAATTCAATATACAAATCAAAATAGCCCGGGTTCAATAAGCATTAAATTAGCAAGAATCTTAAATTTTACTAAGATCCAACTTTGGCATTCACAAAAACACCCAGGACCTCAACATATTGATAAATCTAAACCAAAAACATATAGTTAAAGATTATGAAATCAGAAGCCCTATAAAAACATTAAAAGGCCCGACTTTGTTGACGTAAAAAGGAACTAGATCGTCAGCTTTGTATTTTTGATTTGATGTACTTGATCTCACTAACGATGCACTGCGATGCATTGGTCATCATCAGTAATGCCACCATGAACAACGAACATATCTTTTACTCTATTTTCACTCACACACATATAAAATACACACAAAAATATATGAATATGAATTATATAAAAAGAGTATAAAGATAGATTTGTGGGAGAATTAGGGCTTACAGATCTCAGTTGATAGATATGTGAATCAATTTCACGATTGGATGAGGTTCTCGAGTTTTGACGGAGAGTTTAGTTGATAGATCGAATTCGACGAGCATCAAGGGTTTTGTGATTTGGGGGATAAGATTGAGATTAGGAGAAATAGGATTAGAAAAATGATGGGTTGTACTCAGTGAAATCGCGTCGAAGGGGAGACGATTCATACTCTGGCAGAACTTCCAATTCTAGAACATATGGATATTTTTCATCTCGTAAGGGAAATTGAAGCTTATGATATGTCTTCGCTTGAGGCTGTGATAAATTGTGATGTGGAGAGGTTGAAATTAGAAAAAGAAACTGAAGCCTTTTCTAGTTAGGTTTGTATTTAACTGAAAAATATCATAGTTGGGGAAATGGGAACTATGCCTTTACAAGAGTATTGATTAAAGAAATTTATATTCCTTTGTTTTCTTTAGGAAGATGGTGGTGGAAAAGCTCTTGAACATATTTATGAGCGTTTGGATGCCATGTACGCATCAACTGATGAGAAGCGTGCTGAATTTAGTATGGGTTTGTAGAAAGAAAGATGAAATCTTTTGTTACAGGAAGAAGATGAACAGAAAAGTGAGAGTTGAGTTTTTTTTTAATTTTTTTAAACATATTATACCAGTTTTACCTTTTGAAAACGGATTTACAGGTACAATCGATCACTTTTGACCGATTAAGTGTGAAAAGTGCATTTTGTTTAGGTAAAATGAATTTTGAGGTACACTTAAGCACCGTTTTCAATCTAAAGTGTAAAACACAACAATGATGTAAAATTTAGAATACAAAATGTACTCTAGTCAAAAAAATTATTCCCCGGAACAATCAATTAAACCAAAATTCTCTTTAGACCCCGTGTCAGCTTTATAAAGTATCATTGCATCTTTCTTGTGACATGAACACTCCTTCGTTTGAGTTAGTACTTACACAAATATTGAATGGTCTGCCTCAACCACATACACGTTGAATCTAGCAATGACGATTAGGGCTTCCACAGCTTTTTCTTTCTTCTTTTTTCCCTCTAAATTTTTGTTACATGATTTTTTTTTATTATTATTTTTCTTTTGTTAATTTGGGGGAGGGGAAATTGAACCCATACTTTTTGTTTTTGCAAAAGAGTGGTGATATCATCAGGCCAAATGACTCGGTGTTTGTTATATTTATGTTGGCTAGCAGAGAAATTTGAAAGTCATTAATAGACATACTTTTTCTATAGCCGCATCCCCTATAAAAATTATGGATTTATTGTGTGATTTTTATTCTATTTTATTCATTGTCTAATTTCAGATGAATTTAAGAGAGATTTCTTCAAAGTGTTGCATCCCTCGTTGGGAAAATGGATTGATTTGAAACTGTGGAGCATCATTCTTATATTAACTTAAATTAAGTATGTTGACTAAGATTTGTTTTTCTTTTCATTACTATAAAGTCGTCATTGATACACATCTCCAAATGAGAGTAAAAATTTGTAAGCCCTTCATTATTCGGTGTTTGTTTTTCTGAAATTCATTAATTTTATTGCTTTCCTGTTTTTATTTCTATTTGACCATCAAGTTTATTACTACTTAATTTAATTATTTTATAAATTTTTAATTAATTATTTATTAAATTGAATAATCATCCAAAAAATTAAATTACTTTTCATTTATTATTTTATTTAAATGGATCTGATTTTGATAGTGCATTTTGTCATGCACATGCCTTGTACGTGTCTAAAACTTAGGACCCAACTGAATAAAATTTGTCAATTTAGGAATATTTGTCATTAATTGTGCAGACTACTGGAATATTTGTTATTAATTGTGAAAATTCCGGTCATGTTCGTAAAAGAAATATGGACAGTTATATATCATAATATGGACAAATGTCATCTCCTGGTCGATGGTTCTACGTACCTTTTGAATTAGGAGACATTTCAGTAATATAATTTCTTTCTCTTTTTGGAGAAAAAACAAAAAAAATTCAATCTTGGGTACAAAAAATTGTGGACAACTTTGAAAGTTGGGTAGAACTTAAAGGCCCTTTAGTCTATTCTTTAGCCTGTCATTCTTTACTTTAACCTATCATTCTTAAATTTAGGGTTGACGGATGGGGACCAACGCTAGCAATAATATGTGTGACTTTTTATTTTTATTTTTTGAAAATCCTACCTTTTGAAATATAATATTACAAGTTCACTCTTTAAATGGTATGGATATTTATTTAGTTATAATTATAAAAAAATAATTATTTAAATTTTATTTATAATTCTATATTAAGTGTTTATATTAACAAAATTTACTTAAAATTCTAATCTTAATAGAAATATAAAATATAAGTTTTAATAAATTTTAATTTAGTTATAACAATTAATTACTAATGAATTCACTATAATTTTTTAACAAATTTTATAGTTATTAGGTTTTTAAAAACTTCACATATATTATTATTAATACAATTAATTGTGTGATTTGATATAATTTCATGTTTTAATAAATTTAGGCACTATATAATATAATGTTTATCTTAATTAATTACATAAAATTGTGATAAAAAAATTATAATTTAATTTGTAAAATCAAAAATAAAAATTCTCTCAGGAGTTAATTTTTCTATTAAAGATTTTTTTTTTTTTTTGATACTTTACAAATTTAGATAGTATATATTTAATTATTATAAATTTGCATAGTATAGGAAAGAAAAAATTCTTTTTTTTTTAATTTTTTTTATTCCTATTAAAAATAAAAATATTTTTAAATTTAAATAATATTTAATTAATACAAATTTCGATAGGACTAATCTTAATATGAATAGAAAAGTTGAATCACGTTTTTTTAAAACTAAATCAAACTGTACTTTTAATTACATAGTTAATTTCATAATAAAATACATAACCACTATTACAATTAGATCACGACTTTTTGTTTATGTAAATGGACCCTCCTCATGAATGAGACGATTGAGAAAATATATACAAAAAGTTTATTTCTAGATTTAAATTCCATGAAATCGACGTCAACTTATATAGTGTTCACTGATTGATGCTATAATTGGTCCTTTTCAGATTATCTATTATTCTATTTGAAAGAAATGTCTTTTTAATTATTTATTTTATAATTTTTTTGTCATTTATAACATTTTATAATTTTAATATATTTCAATCGATTAAACTATTTATAAAAAAAAAAAAAAATTATCAAGTGGAGTATATAACAATTTAAATTCCATTAAATTGACGTCAATTTTTTGTTTGGTTTTTTTTATCCCACTAGCACCCCATTGAAGTTCCACATAAATTAATATGCTCCTTGTTTCAAAATTTACAAGCTTTCTAATAAGTCTTAATCCAACTTTATTGAGCTAGGGATACATCTCAATAATAAATTTTATTCGATCATTTATAAAAAAAATAATAGAATATGAAAAATTAAATTGCAATATATTTACATGTAATAAATAGTGTATTAATTTCAAAAAAATTGGTAACAGGCACAATTATCTTTTGGGTAATTTTAGAATAACTTTTGAATTAAAATTCGGATTAGGTTTCACCAGTAACACTTCAAATATTTTAAAACTCAAAATTAACATGAATTTCTTTAATTTTAATCAATACAATGACGACTATTGTCTACTATATAAGAAGTACTATTCATTGGAAACTTAATTATTTCATACTTTTTAATGAATCATTTAAATTTTGAATTTTAAAAAGTCTCAAATTAATTTTTAAAAGTTAATACTAAGTTTATAATCTAGAACAGAAGAAGTATTATTAATCAATTAATTATTCTTTATCTCCATTCGATGTAAGAAATCTTTAAGTTTTGACTATTCCCAAGTGAGTTTGACTTCATAACTATTCAAATTAATTTGATCCAGCGGAATATAACTATTAGTTTAACCTACTAACACCAAGGTTGACCAATCGTTACGCACAAGAGAAAGTAAAGAATTCTCCAAGAAAAGAAACACGATATTATTGATAATAATTGTTAAAAAAATACTTTCAAAAAGCTAAAATAACATATTTATAATTTTGAACACTTTCCAATTCTAATTAGAAAAGATAACAGCAAAATACTGAAAATTTTTTAAAAAAAAACTCCAAGTTTAACCAAACTTTAACTAATGATAAAACCCCTTTAAATAGTTTTTTTCAGGCTTAAATCGATATATATCATGGCCAAAGGTTATGAGTCTTGTAGATCTCGTCGAGAGCTTTAATTTAATATATTATGGGTCTCGTAACTCTACATGGATCAAAAGCTATGCCTTTTTAAAGTTTACCCGACGTAAACTCCTATTCCAACTCACCTTGCGAATTAGTTTCCAATTCTTTTGTTGCATCAGTCTTTCCCCCTTTGAAAAAATTCATCCCCGAGGTATGACCTGGATAACCAATGACAATTGGAGGAAAATATGTTGTTAAATCGGACACACGTTGAAAGTCAAAGAAACACTCATATCAGACGGCAAATCGAGTACAAACGCATTATCATTAATCCTTTCCAAAATACGAAAAGGACCATATTTCTTATGTTTGATCTCGTGCTGTTTACCAGGAAAAAATGTCTCCTTATGCAAAAACATCATCATTTCATTACCAACCTAAAACCGCTTACCCAAATCAGCAGCAGCTTTATACTTGTCTTTTATAATCTCCAAACTTAAAAATTTGACACTTTAGCCATAGTCACAGTTGTTCCGCTAAACCCTGTTTTCTTAGGCAAATGCACCAAATCCAACACATGCTTAGATTATTTCCTGTAAACAACGTTGAAAGGGGACATACCATGAGAATTATGAACTGCACTGTTGTAAGCAAATTTAGCATACCTAATAGCTAATTCCCATTGTCTAATCTTCCTACCATAAATAGAACGAATCATATTACCAAAGGTACGATTCATGACTTCAGTCTGGCCCCCGATCTTAGGATGAGTTGCACTACTGTATTTTAGATGAGTTTCAAAACGACTCTGTAAAGTAATTCAAAAGGAAACTAGGAATTTAGAATCACGATCCAAAATAATTGAAATTGGCACTTAATCTAAAACAATCACCTCTGAAAAAATAACTTAGCAATATGAACAACATCATAAGTTTTTTTGCAAGGAATAAAATGCACCATCTTTGAAAACATGTCAACCCCCACAAATATAAAATAATTCCCTTTTTGTATTCGAGGAAGACCCAAAATAAAATTCATACTGAGATCCACCCATATATCTTTTAGCACACTAGCAAAAGCATATAAAGACTGGTATTTTTAATATGGCTTTTGACAAACTGATAGATACTATAACTATGAACAATTCGTTCAGGATATTGCTTGAGCCTAGGCCAATAATATCTCTTAGTCACACTACACATGGTCTTATCACACCCTAAATGAGCACTAAGTTTGCATTTATACAACTCCTGTATAACATGCTCTCTAAGGAAAGTATTAGGAACACAAAGATAGTTTCCTTTAAATTATAACCCCTCTAAAATATGGAAGTACTTATTAGAATTATGTCATTGACAATTTTCCTAAACATACTAAAAATCATCATCTAAATAACACAATTCATTTAAGTAATCAAAACCAATAATTTCTATTTGAGAGATAGCCAACAAATTAGTACACCTACTAAGTGCATCTGTAACCTTGTTAATAGCTCCAGATTTATGTTTAATCACACATGCAAATTGCTTCAAGCAAGTTTCCTAACATGCATGCATCTTATTTATATGTTTCTGGGTTTTAAAATGCCTGAGACATTGATGGTTTGAATAGATGATAAATTCCTATAGGACTAAATATGATTCCCACGTCTTCAAAGCTCAAAAAATAGCAAAAAACTCATGCTCATAAATTCACCACTATTTCCCACCTCATTAAGTTTCTTGTTAAGAAATGCAATAGGATGACCTACTTGGGAAAGCACATTACCAACGCCCACTATGCTGGCATCACATTTAATTTTGAACACCTTGGAAAAATCTAGTACTACAAGAATTAGGGCAGTTGTTAACTTCTCCTTAATTTCAGCAAAACTATGTTTCGCCTCATCTGTCCACTGGAAAGTCTTACCCTTAATGCAATTAGTTATAGTAACCATAATGGTATTGAAATTACAAATTAAATGCCTATAAAAATTTGTCAACCCATAACAACTTCTCACTTCCATTATAGTTTTTAGAACGAATCATTCCCAAATTTCTCGAATTTTCTCCTCATCATCCTAAATACCATTTGCACCTACTACAAAGTCCAAAAAGAGAAGTTTGCTATCAACAAAAATACACTTTTTTAGGTTAATATAGAGTTCATTCTCAAGCAAAATAGAAAACACTTGTCGTAAATGCTCTATATGATCCAACTCATTACTACTATAAACCATTATGTCATCAAAGTAAACCACCACAAACTTATCAATAAAAGGTTTAAGTATCTAATTCATCAGCCTTATAAACATACTAGGAATATTAAAAAGTCTGAATGGTATAACTGTAATAACCATAAATTTTAAGAACATTACAATGATGATTATTAAATAATTATCAATGAATTAAAGTTTTGTGTTAATTAATTTTACTTTTATGAGATTGAATTAATATACTGATGTATTTGTATATTTGTTCAATTATTAAAATGTAGCAAGGTAAATTAATAAATTAATAAGGCAAGTCTAATTGGATTATGTTTTAAGTCCAAAGGAAGTATTAAACTAGGTCCAATAAAATTAACCTAGTGGTCCATGAACATAGTTAATTTATTGGTTCATGTTATGTTTAAACTAGCCCAATGCTTATTTTAATCTCAAGTAGTATGTGCTAGTTAATATTAGCCTAATGAAAGGAATTAATTGAGCCCCAACAAATTAAATGAATGAGCCCAATAGAATTAATTACTAAGTCCAAAATGAAGCCTAAACTAGGTCAATACGTTCGTCAATGTACACACACACACACGAGCTTTAATATACACACACACACACGCCAAATTATCATATGTCTCATAATATCCAAAATCAACTCATTAATGATTAACAATAAAATTGGGTCATTCCACTTAATTTAGGACGTGTTCATCACGAGCTTCTGTAATCTTCAATTCATTGATGAACTTTACTAACTCGCCTATCTAATGTTGTATATTCACCATTTGTCGCTGCAGGGCATCCACTGCTTCCTGTAGAGCATACTGTGGTTGTATAACTTATTAATCTTCTTCAGCCATGATCGATAGATACAGTTATCCTGACTCTTATACCTATTGATGCAGTGAAATATAATGGATAGTCTAACCTACTAACACAAAGGTAGATAAATTCTTACCACAAGGGAAAGTAGAAAAAATTTCAAGAAAAAATAAAATATTATTGATAATAATTATCAAAAGAATACTTTTAAAACTCTAAAATAGCATATTTATAGTTTAAAACACTTCCTATTCTAACTGAAAAATATAACATCAAAATGCTAAAAAATTTAGAAAAAACACTCCAAGTTTGACCAAAATTTGACAAATGATAAAACTCCTTTAAACATTTATTTTGGCTTAAAACAGTATACATCATGGCCTTCGTCGAGGGCACACAAGCCATAATTTTTGTAAAGCATGTCGAGAACTTTGATTTGATATATTATGAGTCTCGGAATTTTAAACGGATAAAAAGTTACACCAGTTTAAAGTTTACACGACGAAAACTCTTATTTCAACTCAACTTACGAATCAGCTTTCAATTCCTTTGTTGCATCATAATGCCTTCAAAGTTAATAACATAAAAAACTAAAATAATATAAACATTGCGTCAAGCTCAAAATTAGAGATATATTTATCTTTTTAGTTCGTTTCAAATTTAGAGATACATTTGTAAAACGATAACTTTTAAATATAATTTTACGTTCTCAAATATAGTTTCAGTATTAGCTAAGAATTCAACTATGTTTGTTTGGTATTAAAAATGATAGTTCAAAAATAATGGTAAATTAAGAATATCATGTCAATTTATAGTTCTAAAATAAAAATATATCTCTAATTTTAGAACGAGTTAAAATAAAAAAATATATCTCTAATCTTAAAAGAAAGGAAGTAACTTATTTTATATTCTATTTTCTACTTTAATTTAGTCATAAAATATTGTAATTAAGACATTTTGTGAGAATAAGAGAATATTTGTAACGATATTGTGGTTGAACTTCTTTTTTCTTTAGCAAAAGGAAAATTGAAAATTTTATTCCGGAAAGAATTATCAAAATCTCAAAGACTTGGATTATAGATTTTACACGACTTATGCACAGTCACATTGATTAAAAAAAAAACTTGTGATCAAAGCACCGATTTGTCAATTTTGACAGAAAGAAAAAAATTATGGTAAAGAATTCTTCATGAAGATAAACAACTTTTGATTCACATGAAGATATTGAATTTATTGGAGTTGGAATCTTTTACTAATTGTACTCATATTTAAAATTTAAATTAATAGGAGATCGAGGATAATTCTTTGATGAATACACTAATTGAAAATAAAGCAGCCATTACATTCAAAGTATCTCTTATTTGGGTGGGACGAATTCAAGATTAAGAAGCAAGCTCGAGGCTAATTTTTTTTCAAATGAGACGGTCTTTTTTTATTAAACAGTTAAAAGAATTGAAATGTATTAAAATTTTAATATATTACAAAAGATGAAAATATTATATTAAAAAATGGTAATCATTTAATATAAAATAAGAGATAATCAAAAAGACAAAAAGAATATCAATCATAGCAACAATTAATAAAAATCACAAATACTACTAAAAATACTCATATTTGAAAAATAATAATAAAATATGTAAGTATGAGTAATTTTTCAACACGAGTAATGAAAAAATAAATAGTCATAATAACGTCACACCCAAATCTATTATAGAACAAGAACGATCTAGAAACTATTCTAATTTTATTAATACTATTAATCAATTTTTGTATTTAAGTAATGATTTATCATTTCATTATTCTTTTAGCTTGTTTTTAGGGTATATATAGTGAAAGTTGAGTCATATTACTTTATTCATTAATGTTCTCCATCCGTTTCATAAAAATAGTATTTTTGCATAATTTGTAAATATTATAGATATGTTTTTATCTTGCATATACTCTTTAAAACAATAAGTAGTTGGTTTAGTATTATAAAATAATAATAAAATTATGATGATAAATTTAATTAAGAATACGGTGTCATTTTATATTAATATTATAAAAAGTAATAATAAAATTTAAATTCAAAGGTAATTTGATGAATAAAATAAAATAAAATAAAAACGAGTATTAAAAGAAGGGAGGAGGGCCTTTAAACTTACGTTTTAAAAAATATATACATAAAATAAATATATTTATAGATAGACTATAAATAAATAACCCTGAATTGATGGAGTAGTTTTTTGTTTTAGCCCGTAGACGTGTTTCTTTTCTTTTTTTTAATGATAAATAAACGAGTTTAGACAAACTTGAGATTGAGCTCCACTAATGTTGTACGTCTGATTGACACCCGCCCCTAGAAAGACAACCACGTGTTGCAGAGTGGAGGAGAAAAATACAAAGTAATACCAGGACGAAGGGATGGACTGGTTTCTTAAATGCCTTTAAATAAATCTATTTTTTATTAAAAAAAAATATTTCCCTGCGCAGATGGTTCTGTCGGCGGTTTACTCGTCTCCGTGTTTGTCTTAATTCTGTACAAGAGTATAAGAAAAGTTATGATACTACTTGAATTAAAGATAGTTGTTAAAAGAAAAACTCTTTGTTGGATTCTCTTTAGGATATTCACGACAATATACTATTTTAATAAGAACTTAGAATCATGTTTAATATTCTATGCGTTCTAGATAAAGTATGATTTTACGTGTCAAAAATTGACTTCATTGTCTATACGTACATGGGCAATTGTGTTACGTTTGCTTTGAATTTAAATATATTGAAGTTAGCAAAAAAATATTGAAGTTAAATATAGATATTAAAAAATATATATAATTTAGGACGGTTAATAATGTCAGAGTTAGCAATAATTACGTCATTAAAAATAATTGTGTTGTTAAATGTATATTAAGAGAGATTGAAGAATAAGTATAATGAGGAAATCTTAATCCAATAATTATGTTAGTAGAACAAATACATTTAGTTACATTTTTACACTTATTTTAATGCCACACTTTATATTTTTAGCAACACTTATTATTCTGACAGAATATATAATATTCTCTCGATTTCATTTTATATGTCGTTTGAGGCTAATGCACATATATTAAAAAACTTAATTATTGCTAATCAAATCCCTTTCATTTGTTTATTTATCTAATAGGAATGATATAAAAGATTATACAAATATACATAAAGAAGATAAAGACTCTAATAAGAAGTAAATAATGGATTTTTAAGTTTTTAATTTTTCATGGAACTCTAATAGAAAGAAGATAGATAATTGCTAATTCTTTAATTCTCCATAAATTTCTAATAAGAATAAGATAGATGATTATACATATATACATAAATTTTTTAAAAAATTCTATAATAACAAATATTTAAGAACAAAAAAAATAAAAATTAATATCATATATTATGAAACCGAGTGAGTAATTATTACTCCTACGACATTATCAATGACCTTTATTTAGTACTTTAAAAATAATTATCGGAATGATTTGAAGATGTGAAAGCTAAAGTAATCAGAAGATATCTTAATTTTTAGAACTGATCAATATTAATTTATTTATTTTTTATGTAAAACAACATTATTTGATTCCGAATTAGAAGTGCAACTGCTATCACTTTCTCTATGTATATTAATTATCCTTCCATTCCATTATGGTTATGTATCATATTTAGTTATGTTTCTTCTTATTTACTAGTCAATTAAAGTTATATTTTTATAATAATTCTTATCTTTTATTATGCAAAGTATTAGTAATATTTATGTGTGAATTATATATATATATATATATATATATATATATATATATATATATATATATATATATATATATATATATATATATATTATAAAAAGAGAGAATAAATGACATCAAGCTTGAGGTTGTGCCATGAATTCTTTTTACTTTTTACTCTTGTAAATTTAATTATTTTATTCTTATTTATTTATTTTTAAATTTATTAAGATTCTCTAAATTTAATAAAATTATTATTATATTTTTATAATAATTACATACACAATACGTGTTTCAGTGTAAGCAGTTATAATTTGCTTCTCATTTTCATGTCATGTTTTATTTAGCCGTCACCAACTGATTGATGCAACTGGGTGAGTCCGGCTATAGCTAGTGTAGGTCCAAAACTGGAGTCTGGCGCAGCCGCTTAAGATTTTTCCATTCAAAACTGACGGAGATATTATAATCTTTTTGTTGTAAAACAAGAGTCATATTTTATAAACATTAAATTTATAATTTTCATATGTTCTGCTCTTATAGTTCCTTCGCTTCACAAAATGAGTCACGTATATAAATTTTTTATACACTAAGGTCGTAAGAATTTGTTCTATTCTTAACCTTAAAATAATAATTTATTCATTAATTAATCATACATGACAATATAATTATGATACTAAACTTAATAATTTTGTGCTGTTTTATCTCACTATGAATAAAATAAAAAATTTCTTTTATGACATATCAGACAAATTTTGTGAAACAAAGGATGCACGAAAAATGAAAAGTCAAACCTAAATGTTATTATTTTCCCTCTACTCTAGCGTTGGTTAATTGACCATATTTTTTCACAAAAAGAATTCTATTTTAAATATTTAAAATTAATTTGTTACTTTTTAATTTAAAAAATTAATGTGAATTTATTTCATTTTTGTGGATATAATTATTAACATTTTAAGCTACTTAAAAAAATACTATTAATTATAAATTTATTGTTTTTAAATTTAAACAAATTCACGTTAATTTCAAATTTTAGAATATTATTGACTTATCCAGTAAACATCGGCTGCTTTTCTAGAAATTGGTGTATTTTTAGTTCCTCTATGACCTTTAAGGAGAAAATTACTGTATTATAGTCTATAATTTATAGACTACGTGGGTTAGGAAACCAATCCGTGCATGTTAAAATTTCGCAGGGCAGCAATTATTAATACAAGAACGTAATTAATATTTTGGCTTTGAGAAAGAATTGTTGTAATTTATATTAATATTAAATATGACAAAAAGAGAATAAAGAAAGGATACATATTATTATTTTATTTTCTCATTTAATGTTTTATGTTAATCACAATTTAAACTTGTTATTAAATTTGTCAATATATAAATTATATTCTTAAGAAAAGAGAGATTCCATTTTCATGAAGGTTAATAAAGTATTTTGTCAAGGCTACAAAATAAATATTGCCTCAATATAATATTTTTCTGTTTTACAAAAAATATCTCATTAATTTGTTAACATTTTTGGTTTTATAAAAAAAACTTTTTCAAATTAATTGTACGTCGCATAAAATGAAACAATACTCTCAACCTTACTATTACAATTGAATAATATTATGAATACAAATTATACACAAAAAATTATATACATACACTATAAAAAAAGGAAAATTAAAAAACGAGACCTGCATACTATTAGGTATTTTACATATATATCTTTATATACTAGTATGCAATTATACATGAATCCTACTATTGGTATATAATTTTTTTTTATGTATAAGTTGTACAAATTATTTATTACAATTATATTATTACGTCATATCTATTAAACCAACACTAACTAATTTTAGAGATATATATAATAGGGGTGCTTTTATATTTATTCTGAAAAATTACCCACAAGCCATATTATCATAAAAGACAAAAGAGTATGGCCCCATCTCATTTATAAAATACAAATGAAGTGGAGCCATATTCTTTCGTCTTTTTTGCAAGTAAGACTATAGGCCCCATCTCATTAACGACGTCACTGATTCAATAACGGTCCGACCACTGGTTGGACCAGTGATCCATCCGCCCTGTAACTTTTTCAGTTCGATGACCGATCCGAGTCTGAGAATACTAGTAATTTATAATCGTTGATAATATCAGAGTTTTAGTAATGATTGTGTTGTTAAAAATAATTTATGTCGTTAAATATATATCAAGAGAGATTGAATAATAAGTGTAAAAAGGAAGATTCTATTATAATAATTATGTTATTAGAGCAAATATTTATTTAGTGATACTTTGATATTTATTTTAATAAGACACTTTATATTTTTAATAACACGCATTATTTTGACAAATTATATAATTATTGTTATGATATTATCAAGTTAAGCCAGTTATAATTTGCTTAGTCATTTTCAGGACATGTTTTCTTTAGCCCGACTAACTGATTGATGCAACTGGGTGAGTACGACTATAGCTAGTGTAGGTCCAAAACTGGAGTCTGGGGCTGCCACTCGAGATTTTTCCATTCAAAACTGACGGAGATATTATAATCTTTTTGTTCTAAAATAAGAGTCATATTTTATAAACATAAATTTTATAACTTTCATATGTTCTGCTCTTATAGTTCCTTCCTTTCACAAAATGAGTCACGTATATAAATTTTATATACATTAAGGTTGTTAGAATTTGTTCAGTTCTTAACCTTAAAATAATAATTTATTCATTAATTAATCATAACATAATAATATAATTATGATATCAAACTTAATAATATTGTGTTATTTTATCCCACTACGAATAAAATAAAAAATATCTTTTGTAACATATTTGACAAATTTTGAGGAACAAAGGATGTTCAAAAAATGAAAAGGCTAACCTAAATTTTATTATTTTCCTGGGTTAATTGTTACCATTTTTTTTTTCACAAAAGGAATTCTATTTTAAATATTTAAAGTTAATTTGTGACTTTTTTATTTTTAAAATTAATGTGAATTTATTTAATTTTTGTGGATACAATTATTAACATCTTAAGCTACTCAAAAAAATACTATCAATTATAAATTAAAAAAAATACACCTTAATTTTAAAATTTAGAATATTATTAACTTATACAGTAAACATTTGCTGCTTTTCTAAAAATTGGTGTATTTTTAGTTCCTCTATGACCTGGAAGGAGAAAATTACTCTATTATAGTCTATAATTTATTGACTACATGGGTTAGGAAACCACTCCGTGCATGTTAAAATTACGCAGGGCAGCAATTATTAATAAAAGAACGTACTACTATAATTAATATTTTGGTTTTCAGAAAGAGTGCTGTAATTTATATTAATATTAAATATGATTAAAACGTGAATAAAAAAAGTTACATATTATTATTTTATTTTATCATTTAATATTTTATATTAATTGCAATTTAAATTTGTCATTAAATTAGTCGATACATAAACCATTTTCTTATGAAAAAGAGAGATTCCATTTTCATGAAGTTTAATAAAGTCTTTTGTCAATGTTATAATATAAATATTGCATCTACATAATATTTTTATGTTTTACAAAAAAGAATCTAATTAATTTGTTAACATTTTTTATTTTATATATAAAAAAATAAATTAATTGTAGTATAAAATGACACAATACTCTTGACCTTACTATTACAATTGAATAATGTTATGGATATAAATTGTACACAAAAAATTGTATACAAACACTATAAAAATGAGAAAAATTAAAAAACAGACCTACATACTATTAGGTATTTTACATATCTTTATATACTAGCATGCAATTTATACATGTGTCCTATCATTGGTAAACAAATTTTTAGGTATAATTTGTACAAATTATTTATTATAATTTTATTATGTCACTTCTATTAAATCAACACTAACTAATTTTAGGGATATATATAATAGTGACTAACAAAGAATATGTAAGTTTTGTAATATCTTGATGCAACATTTTTAGACTTGACATAATCTTGAGCAAATTTGAACCTTAAAATGCCAAATTTTCAGAAAATTTCGATCACTTATAAAAAATAACAAGAAAGCAAGCAAAATGGTTCTTTACCTCTGGCTTTAAATCATTCAGAATTGAAAATTCTTGACCAAACACCCACTTATAATTATTCAACTAGAGTACGCCCATCACCAAATTCCCACACTATATAAACCAAACTTCCTAGCTTACTTTCAATATCAAACCAATACATCCTAATTCCTACACTATGAAGTCCCTAAGCATGAGCCTATCAGCCTTTTCCTTATTTTGCGTTCTTTTCCTGAACCCTGCTTTGGCTTTAGAAACATGTGACTATCCGGCCATCTTTAACTTCGGAGACTCTAATTCCGACACCGGTGCAATTTCAGCAGCATTTTCCTGGTCAGTCCCACCCAATGGTCAATCCTTCTTCGACAGGCCGGCCGGACGATACTCGGATGGCCGTCTCATGATTGATTTCTTGAGTACGTACCATCACCATTTTTTATTTTTTTTACTTTTGTTTTTGTTTTATATATATATATATAGACAGAATTACATTTATTTAGAGTCTGCAATTAACTTCCAAAATTACATTTCAGAAGATATTTGCATTACAGAAGTATAGTTCAACACATTCTAACGTTTATTTTCCGAAATTTAAATGACATTCAACGTCAACTGTGAATTACTCCTTTATATATATATATATATATATATATATATATATATATATATATATGTAAATTTTGCATGTGTACTATATTTCTTAGTCATGTAGCCGAGTAGCACAGAGTTGCATTGATAAATAACAAAATAGCTATGATATATAGATGCAATATTTGTCAATAACTTGGAAAATAAATAAATTGGCCATACCTAAAATACGTGGACTTGAAACTAACCATGAATATATATACGTACCTGCACGAGCACTGATGATTATATTTTGGTGGTTCAGCTACAAGCTTAGGGAAACCATTCCTCCACCCTTACCTAAACTCCTTGGGTTCAGACTTCAGTTATGGTGCCAATTTTGCCAACTCAGCAGCTACAATCGCACCACCAAAAGATTACCTGCTGCCAAAATACTTACCGCCACATGGATGGAGTCCTTTTTACCTTTATGTTCAGTACTTGCAATTCCAAGAATTCATAGAAAGATCACAAATAATCAGAAGAGAAGGTAAATTTTTTGAGAATATGTATATAATTCATGAAAATTATCTGGTCAATTTTTTTACTATTAATTAATTTTATAGACTTATAAGTTAATCAATACTTTATATTATTGCATGCAGATGCAAGGTTTAAGGATTTTCTGCCAAAGAAGGAATATTTTTCAAAAGCCTTATATACTATTGATATTGGTCAAAATGATCTTGGCATGGGATTCTTTACAAACATGTCTATAGAGGCTGTCAATGCATCTGTACCAGATATGATCAACCGGCTCTCAGAGCATATTAAGGTAATTCTTGTAAAAAATGACGCACTTACGAAAAATTCTCTCGCATATTTTTTCTCAATAATTTCACCCAGACTAGTATTTTATTTTCATTAAATAAGCTTCTACCACATATTAGTTCTTTTTCCTTAACATGTTGAAACATATATATAGTAGATACTCATTTTAAATTTATAAATATCTCGTATTGATAACAAAAAGTCAAAATTAATTTTATATTTTTTAATATTAGTGGGCATCCGTATAACAATATATATCTCATATGTCAAGAAAAAATATTAACAAGATTATGAAAAATGCATGTGGTGTTTGCAGAATATATACAACTTCGGAGCCAGAACATTTTGGATACACAACACCGGACCGATAGGTTGTCTTCCTTACATCTTAACATATTTTCCGGTCAGAAAAGACCAAACAGACAGTGCTGGTTGCGCAAAGCCTTATAACGAAGTATCCCAATACTTCAATCTCAAGTTGAAGGAGGCCATTGCTCAACTCCGCACAGACCTTCCCTTAGCTGCAATCACACACGTGGATATCTACTCTGCCAAATATTCTCTTTACAAGGAACCCAAAAAATATGGTATATATGCTAAGCCCATTTTACTCTACATATCAAACTTGAGTAACTATAAATTAATTATAAAAAAAAATAACTATTTCCTAGTAAAGAAATCTCAAGACAGACCATGGTTCAAAATTCCATAAAGGCCCTTTTAGGGCCACGGGATCCCTCGGTGCACCAGAAGTGTTGTGGCGATGAACCCTAAATAAACCTTAAACACGTCTATGACTAAGAGAATAGACGATTCAGATTTAAAAATTTTAATCCTTGTGTTACATATATACTTATAGTAGCAGGTATCACCTTTTTATAAATAAAAAAAAATTGGAACTTCTATTTCTCTGTTAAACGGGCAAAGATGTGTTTATCTAAAACAATTAAAACATTCTCCAATCTATATATATATATATATATATATATATATATTTATTTATTTATGAACATATGATTTAGATTTTGCCTTTAAAACCTGCAGGATTCAAGAACTATCTTGTAGCTTGCTGTGGTTATGGAGGAAAATATAATTATGGTAATGTAGCATGTGGACAAGGCACTGTTACTGTAAATGGCACGCAAGTTCCGGTGGGAGCATGTAAACGCCCTCGAGAACGAATAAGTTGGGATGGAATTCACTTCACGGAGGCGGCTGACAAGATTGTATACGAGAAAATAGCTACCGGAGCATTTTCTGATCCACCCAACGTTACACCAAACATGGCATGTCACAAAGTCTAATACGGTCGGATATATATGTATTGCCACTAGGGCTACCACTTTGAAAAAATATTCTACTAAAAAATTTGTTTGTTTTAGATATCATCTGCCTCCGGCAATTTCATTTACATTGTCTTTTTATGTACTGGCAATAAAATGATTAATACTATAAATTTTTTTTATTAAAGTCTTTTTCCTGAAGCTCAACTGTTGTGCATACCTCCTCATATTGACCGCTTAAATTTTTGCCCCCTCAAAGTCATTTTTCTTTACCACAGTAAAAACTACTACCGCTTTCTTAAAAAGAGACCCCAGTCCCCAAGCACTTTAAGTCTTTTAGATTAATGCCTTCAGAATTAATTTAAAAAAAAACGCATCAGGTTCACTATAATAACAGCCTAGGCCCTTCTACACTATCAATATAATTACTCATATGTCTTATATGAATAAAATCAGGTGGAAATATGTCCAATTTTGTCTGTATCAGAAAATTGAATGGAATTTAGGTGACTTGATTTGTCTATGTAGACGATCTAGGACCATTCAGTATGGAATTATTGTCCATTTCGTGGATGTTTCTGGAGACTTGTAGGGCCAGCTTGCTTTCAAAAAAGTCTTATGTCGATGAGATGATAGAAGTTCAAGAAAATAAAAAGACATACAAATTAAATAAGTTTAATATAATTATTTTCTTGGTTATTTTCTTTTTTCATTTGATGTGAGACTTTGAATAGAAAAAAAAAACAATAAGAAGGATAACCAAGTAGCTAGCACTCAAAGTCCCTCGGCCCCACATAGTCTATTTCTGAGAAAAATTTCTTCGTACATTATATAATAACTTGCGATGTATAATATTACAAATGACTGTAATATAAAATTATAAAAGGAGGCACCAACCAAATTAATTCATCAATTATAATGAGTTAACTCATTTCAATTGATGAGTGTAATTTTTAATCACATAATATTAAAAATAATGAATTTTTTTTTAATTGTAATAAAATATGCTAAATTAAATTATTTATAAATAAATTATGTCAATAAAAAATAATAAATATTTTAATAAAAAATTATTAAATATTTATAAAAAAAAGTTGTACAAACTAAACCCTATCAAACTTGTATTAATAAAATCAGGTGGAAATATGACCAATTTTGTCTGTATCAAGCTAGCTACTCGCACTACTTATCAAGTTATCATGTCTGAAGAAAATTGAAGGGAATTTGTCTCTGTGGACGAGGACCATTCAGTATGGAATTATTGTCCATTTCGTGGATGTTTCTGGAGACTCTTAGGCCCAGCTTGCTTTCAGAAAAGTATTAGAAACAAACTAATTTCAAGAATAAAATAATAGAGTAACTAAATAAAAATTGTTTTGATTAATTATTTAAACAAAGTATTGATTGTACTATAAATCTAATTAATGCATGATCGGTTAAATATTAAAAAGTATATACATTTGTTGATTTTGCTTGCGTTATATTTATTAATCCTATCCGGTTCCTACTGGTGGGTGGGCAAAAATTCGAGTGGGCGGGGGCGAAAATTTATTTAAAAAATTTCAGCACTAAAAAAGTGTTAAAGTAAAATTAAAAAATATAACCATAATAAAATTTTATATTTTTTTATTCTAGGTGAATGTCACTTCTGTCCTTTCAAGTTGTCACACACTTTCAAAGTCATCTTTAAAATTCATTTTTCGTCAATTTAATTGGTTCTTAAAGTGATATTTTTTGTCGCTTTCATTCATTTTACCCAATTTTAATGAAATCCGACCAAAAATTGCCCCAATCCATTTTTTTAAGGCCAACCCGATCCATTGTCATAATGTTGAATGATAGTTAAGTCTCTTTAAGTTGTCACCCACTTTTAAATTTTATTTTTTTTTCCTAATTCATTGAAACCACTAAAATAATATTTTTTTATTTTAAAAATATATTTTGCAATTATAAGTATACACTAATTCTGTTATATTTTTAACATATATACATATGAATTCATCTATATCAAAGGGTTCTAATATTAAACTAAAGTTAAAAGTCTTAAATACATATACGTGTTATTATTATATTTGTTCAATATCATGATAAATCTTAAGAATTTCATTAAATACCTATATAATAATAACATATATACTTGAGATAATATGAGAGACCGAATTTGAGACATCTAGAATTTGTCACAATATCAATCTAATTTATTTGACTTTAAAATTAAGTTAATCTTTCAAAATTAACCTTATTTAATTACCTTCATTTGAAAATTAGACTTTGAAATGTATTGAAACGAAAAAATAAATTTTATATATTATTTTAGGTATAATACCTTATCCTCAAAATATAAGTACATTACTAAAAATATTTATACAATAAAGGAGAAGCAAATATCAATATTAACAAAAACAAATTATATACTATTTTATAAATGGACAAGGTAGAGGTAGGGGTTGGGATTGGGTAAGGGTAGAGGTAGAGGGCTCATGACCCACTCCTGTCTCTTTCTATAAAATTTTAAAATTGGTCAAACTTTCGTCTAAAGTTATAAAAATTAAGATAAGTATATAAATACAATAATCGGATATAATATTAAATTTTATATTTATTTTTATTATTAAATAAAATTATGTGATATAAATTTTAATATCATATAACACCATTTAATAGTAAAAATAATTATAATATCTGAATATTATATCCAATTATTATATTTATATACATATCCTAAAATTATTGCATTAACGTAACACAGGAGCAACATTAGTGAATGAATAACAATAAATATTATATTTAACTTATTTAATTTGTTATACAGATGTAATATTTTTTTATATGCTAACAAAAAAATTAACTTCATGGAATCGAAATTAACCATGAATCAATATATTTATTTATTGTATAACCTTTTTTTAGGACAGAAATAATATTATATATAATTTACAACAGGGTAATTCCAGATGAGAGATCTACATGTAAAAAGAAAGTGCTTTTTTTAATCATTAATCTACTATTTTTTTTGGTAGCATGCTTTCAAATTTTAATTTGTATGTAGTATCAACAGATTTACTATTTCAAAATTTATTTTTAAAAGCTTTTACAGGTCGATTGAGTTAATCCTAACTAAAATTTTGTTCTATAACTAATTTCAAGTCTTGAAATTAGAATTTAGAACTAAATATTAATTAAATTGTAATTTTATAACATTACGAATGTACTTTAAAGTCCAAATATAAAATTCGAAATTAAATTGATAAACATAGGGTCAAGGGAATTGCAGCCAATGACTACAAAAGCAGAGAAGATGGCACCCCAAAAGAAAACAATTAACACATTGGTCACAAATATAAGTCCAGCACATGACCTAGCCTAAGCTTTGCAAAGACAAATTATGGCCCAATAGATGAGACCAAGTCCAGGCCTTAAATGCCTGACTGGTCCTTAATCATTATTTGGCTACTCTAGTCTTAATTATTTTTTTATTTTCACATACTTTTTTCTTAAACTACATTTTACATGGCTGTGCAGAAAACTTATTTATAAATAAATGCATCAATAATTCATTTAAATTACACTATTTTATATAACTGTGTATTGTTAACGCTTGAATATGTTTGTACGTTCAGTCATCAGCTTGAATATTCGTTTAGCTTGTTTTTAAGGTTTATATAGTGAAAGTTGAGTCTTATTAGTTTATTCATTTTTGTTCTCCATCCGCTCCACAAAAATAGTATCTTTTGCATAATTTTTGAATATTATAGATATATTTTAACTTGCATATACTCCTTAAAATAATAAGTAGTCGATTTTGTAGTATAGAATGATAATAAAATTATAATGATAAATTTGATAAAGAATATTATATCATTTTATACTAGTATTATAAAAATCAAAATAATGAAAAAAAGTAGACATTTTTTATGTAATAAATATTGTATATAAAAAAATAAAAATTGCTAAATAAATGGAGCTAGTATAACTTTGAAGAACTTTTACATTTAGTGTATCGATTAGGAGAACTTTTAGGAGATATATGACTTCTTTGCTAGTCTATTTTTAAAATATAGTGGCTCAAACACATTATCCTACTATTATAGTATTTCATCCGTTATAAAATATAAAAATATTATTGACTTTTTAAAATTAATTTAAAATATTTTTAAAATTATAACTAACATAAATTTCTGTAATTTTTGTCATATTGCCAATTATATAAAAAAAACTACTCATTATAAATTTTATTATTTTATAAATTTTAATAAATTATCAAAATTTTGAGTTTAAAAAAAAATTAAATTAATTTTAAAAAATTTATAATAATTTTATAAGTCGAAACAGACAGTATTATTAATCATTCAACGTAGTTTGAACTCATAAGTTTTCAAATTAATGTCTTCAAAATTAATAACACAAAAAATAAAAAAATAAAAACATTGCGTCAGGTTCAAACTACAACCACGTTGCCCTTCCGCGGGCACATTGGAAATTATTGTCCATTTCTACTTTCTAGGATGGTTCTTCGACTGTTTCCTCTTCTCCGTGCTTTCTTAATTTTCCGGCACGTGCATGACTCTTTTTCATCACTTTCGAGGTCCTATTTAATTAAGCTTCAAAGTTCTATCTGAAATTTGACTTTCTCTCAACCAATAAGATATAAATTTGTTAAAGACAGATTTAAACCTGAATTTTAATTATTTTTGAAAAACTAATATTTAGAATAAAATTTAATCATTAAAAATAAAATTTGATATAAATAATTTTTTTTTACTAAATAATAGTATTATAATGAATGAGAGGGGCGTACTAATTCTGTATAAAGAGTATAAGACAAGATAAGATGCTACTTGTATGGACGAAATAACTTTGGGGAGAGATTATTTCATATTTTTTAAATAAATGAATAGTATATTTTTTTTAACATATTTATATGTGAGAGGAAAAAACACATACCCTTATTATAAAAATATAAAATAATTTTTTCACCTTGAGAGTGTGGGGTCAATTAATTTCGTAGGGAAAAAAGTGCTTTATAATATATAATAAATATAGAAAAAAATTAAGTATAATGAACAAATTTATGCCATTAAAATTTTATAAATTTTTTAATATAAAGGTAAAATTAAATTTTTTATAAATTTCTCGATCAATCGCATATCACTTCTCCTTTATATATACATTTTTTTCTAATATTTTTAAAATAAATAATAATTTAATTTATATTATTCTTTAAAAATTAAAAAATTAAATATTTATTAACACATTTATGATTAAAAAAATGTATTATTGGTCAATTAGATGGGGGTATGTGTGTGTGTGTGTATATATATATATATATATATATATATATATATATATATGTTGCTTGTTATATTAACACTATTGTAACCAATTTATACATGTAACTGATTAAAAAGTATAAAATTATCTTAAAAAATTAATTTGAGAGCATTATTTTTGAACTTCTGTCAAATTATTTATAATTTCATAATAATAAAAATCTTGATTTCGTCACTAACTACTTGAATTAAAGATTGTTGTTAACAAAAAAAACTCTTTGTTGGATTCTCTTTAAGACATTCACGACAATATACGGAGGGATTTTAATAAGAACTCAGAATCATGTTTAATTTTATGTGTTCCAGATAAAGTATGATTTTACGTGTCAAAAATTGACTTACTTGTCTATACATGGGCAATTGTGTTACGCTTGCTTTAAAGTTAAAACCATATTGAAGTTAAAGGAATCACCAATAACACTTTAAATATTTTAAAATTTAAAATTAATATAAATTTTTTTTTTAATTTTAATCAAAACAAAAATGACTATTACTTACAAAGTACCTCTTATTTGAGTGGGACGAAATTAAGAATAAGAAGCAAACTCGAGGTTTAATTTTTTGAAATGAGACTCTTTTTTTATTAAACAATTAAAAGATTATAAATGTATTAAAATTGTAATATATTACAAAAAGTAAAAACATTATAATAAGAAATGGTAATTATTTTACACAGAATAATATATAATAAAAAAGAGCATCAATCATAATAACAGTTAATGAAAACCATAAATACTACTAAAAAAATTCATATTTCAAAAATAATAATAGAATATATAAATTTGAGAAATTCTTTGACACGAATAATAGAAAAATAAATCGTCATAATAATATCACATTTAAATTTATCGTAGAACAACAACGATCTAAGAACTATTCAAATTTTATTTATATTATTAATTAATAAATTATCTAAATTTTGAGTTTAAAAAAAATTAAATCAAAATTTAAAAATTAATAATAATTTTATAAATTAAAACAAAAAAAATATTATTAATCAATTAATTATTCATTCGATGTAGGAAATCTGAAAGTTTTGACTATTCCCAGGTGAGTTTGATATCATAAGTTTGCAAATTAATTCCTTCAAAATTAATAACATAAAAACAAAAATAATATAAACATTGCGTCTGGTTCAAACAACAACAACGTAGGGCAGATAGGAATAATTGTCCATTTCTAGGATGCTTCTCTCGGTTGTTTACTCTTCTCTGTGCTTGTCTTAATTTTCTCCGGGCACAGACATCAATCCTGCACAACAATCGAGACTTGACATTTTATATTATATTATTTTATTTTAATTAAACACAACAATCGAGACTTGTATTTTTTCTAAAAGAGAGGGGTTGATGTAAAATTGATGTATGTTGGATGTATGCATGTATTTATTCATTTTCTCCAAATCTTTTCATGCATGTCATGTATGTATCTGACATTCTGACGGCTGACGAAGACGGCTTTTGAAATTCATTTATTCTCTTTAATTAAGCTTTAAAGTTTTGTTTGAACTTTGACTCTCGCAACCAATAATATGTATAAATTTGTTAAAGACAGATTTAAACCTGAATTTTAATTCTTTTTGAAAAACTAATATTTAGAATAAAATTTAATTATAAGAAATAAAATTTGATATAAATACTTTTTTTCTACTAAATAATAGTATTATAATGAATGAGAGGGGCATAATTATGTATAATGAGAAAGATTTTAATCCAATAACTACATTATTAGAATAAATATATATTTAATGACATTTGTTTTAATATAACACTTTATATTTTTAGTGACACTTATTATTATAACAATCATAAATTATATAATTATTATTATGACAGTAACAATAACCTTTATTTAATACCTTGTAAAAAATTATCGGAATGATTTTCAAATGTGAAAGCTAAAGTAATCAGAAGATATCTGAATTTTTAGAACTGATCAATATTAAAAAAAAAAAATTATGTAATAAACACATTATATGATTCCACGTTATGTAAAAAAAATTTAGAATTTTTATATTTTTGTTACTCACTTTCTCTATGTATATTATAAATGGAGAGGGGAAATGACATCAATTTCGAGGTTGTGTCATAATTTTTTTCTTTATCTTTACAAATTTAATTATTCTATAATTTTTTTCTTTTTAATTTTATCAATATCTTCTAAATTTAATAAAATTATCATTATATTCTTAGACACAACCGGATTTTACGGAAAGCCATTTATAATTGGATTTTCTTAATGTGTGTCCTTAGGGCACACACTAAGCGCACAAAACAATGTATAATAAATATTATTTGTTTACGTAGGCGCACTGAATTCAATGTATAAAAAAATAATATACTAGTGGACTCCATATATTGAATTCAGTGCAACTATATAAAAAAATATTTTTTAGTGGATCTCATCTCTTATTTTTCGTGCTTAATGTGTGCCCTTAGGGCACATATTAAACGAACCCTTTATAATTTGCTTACTCGTTTTCATGACACGCTTTCTTCAGCTACTGGGTGACTACGACTATATATAGCTAGTGTAGGTCCAAAACTGGAGTCTTGCGCAGCCGCTTAAGATTTTTCCATTCAAAACTGACGGAGATATTAGAATCTTTATGTTCTGAGACAAGAGTCATATTTTATAAACATTACATTTATAACTTTCATCTGTTCTGCTCTGATAGCTCCTTCCTTTCACAAAATGAGTCACGGGTATAAATTTTATATGCATTAAGGTTGTAAGAATTTGTTCTGTTCTTAACCTTAAAATAATAATTTAATTATTAATTAATCATGACATAATAATATAATTATAATATCAAACTTAATAATATTATATCATTTTATCCCACTGCGAATAAAATAGAAAATGAAAAGTCTAACCTAAATTTTATTATTTTCCTCAACTTTAGCGTTGGTTATTTGTTACCATTTTTTTTTCACAAAACGAATTCTATTTTAAATATTTGAAGTTAATTTGTGACTTTTTTATTTTTAAAATTAATATAAAATTATTTAATTGTAATGGATACAATTATTAACATCTTAAGCTACCCAAGAAAATACTATCAATTATAAATTTATTGTTTTTAAATTTAAACAAATACACCTTAATTTCAAATTTTAGAATATTATTGACTTATACAGTAAACATTGGCTGCTTTTCTAGAAATTGGTGTATTTTTAGTTCCATGATGACCTGGAAGGAGAAAATTACTCTATTATATTCTATAATTTATAGACTACGTGGGTTAGGAAACCAATCCGTGCAAGTTAAAATTACGCAGGCCAGCAATTAATAATACATGAACGTACTACTATAATTAATATTTTAGCGTTGTAATTTATATTAATATTACATATGACAAAAGGGGATAAAGAAATGATACATATTATTATTTTATTTTATTATTTAATATTTTATATTAATTATAATTTAAATTTATCATTAAATTAATCGATATATAAATCATTTTCTTATGAAAAAAAAGAGATTCCATTTTCATGAAGTTTAATATTCTTTTGTCAAGGTTATAAAATAAATATTGCATCTATATAATATATTTTTTTTTTTTACAAAAAGAATCTCATTAATTGGTTAACATTTTTTGTTTTATAAAAAAATACTTTTTAAAATTAATTGTAATATACTATTACAATTGAATAATATTATGGATATAAATTAAACACAAAAAATTGTATACAAACACTATAAAAAAAGAGAAAAATTAAGAAACAGGACCTACATACTGTTAGTTATTATACATACCTTTATGTACTAGCATGTATACATGAATCCTACCATTGATATACAATTTTTTATGAATAATTCGTATAAATTATTTATTATAATTTTATTATCATGTCACTTTTATTAAAATAACACTAACGAATTTTAGGGATATATATAATAGTGACTAACAAAGAATATCGTATGTAACTTTTGTAATAAATGGATGCAACATTTTTAGACTTGACATACTCTTTAGCAAATTTGAACCTTAAAATGTCAAATTTTCAGAAAATTTCGATGACTTATAAAAAAAAATAACAAGAAAACAAGCAAAATGGTTCTTTACCTCTGGCTTTAAATCATTCGGAATTGAAAATTCTTGACCAAGCACCCACATATAGTTATTCAACTAGAGTACGCCCATCATCAAATTCCCACACTATATAAACCAAACTTCCTAGCTTGCTTTCAATATTAAGCCAATACATCTATCATAATTCCTACACGATGATGTCCCTAAGCATTAGCCTATCTGCCTTTTCCTTATTTTGCGTTCTTTTCCTGAACCCTGCTTTGGCTTTAGAAACATGTGACTATCCGGCTATCTTTAACTTCGGAGACTCTAATTCCGACACCGGTGCAATTTCAGCAGCATTTTCCTGGTCGGTCCCACCCAATGGTCAATCCTTCTTCGACAGGCCGGCCGGCCGATACTCGGATGGCCGTCTCATGATTGATTTCTTGGGTACGTACCATCACCATTTTTTATATTTTTTTATATATAAATAAAGAGACAAAATGATTTACAACTAACTTTACTAGTTATCTAATTTACTTAGAGTCTGCAATTAACTTCTAAAATTACATTTTAGAAGATATTTTACACTACACTACAGAAATATAGTTCAACACATTCTAACGTTTAACGCCCAAAGTTTAAATGATATTAAACGTTAACCGTGAATCACTCTTATATATATATATATATATATATATATGTCAATTTTGCATGTGTACTATTTTTCTTAGTCATGTAGCCGAGTAGCACAGAGTTGCATTGATAGATAACAAAATGGCTATGATATATAGATGCAATATTTGTCTATAACTTGGACAAAAAAATTTTTTGGCCATATTTAAAATACGTGGAATTGAAACTAACCATGCATATATATACGTACTTGCATGAGCACTGATGATTATATTTTGGTGGTTCAGCTACAAGCTTAGGGAAACCATTCCTCCACCCTTACCTAAACTCCTTGGGTTCAGACTTCAGTTATGGTGCCAATTTTGCCAACTCAGCAGCTACAATCACACCACCAAAAGATTACCTGCTGCCAAAATACTTGCCGCCACATGGATGGAGTCCTTTTTACCTTTATGTTCAGTACTTGCAATTCCAAGAATTCATAGAAAGATCACAAATAATCAGAAGAGAAGGTAAAAAATTTGAGAATATGTATATAATTCATGAAAACTATCTGGTCAGTTTTTTTACTATTAATTAATTCTATATGAATACTTTATATTATTGCATGCAGATGCAAGGTTTAAGGATTTTCTGCCAAAGAAGGAATATTTTTCAAAAGCCTTATATACTATTGATATTGGTCAAAATGATCTCGGCATGGGATTCTTTACAAACATGTCTATAGAGGCTGTCAATGCATCTGTACCAGATATGATCAACCGGCTCTCAGAGCATGTTAAGGTAATTCTTGTAAAAAATTATGCACTTACGAAAAATTCTCGCATATTTTTTCTCAATAATTTCACTAAGACTAGTTTTTTATTTTCTTTAAATAAGCTTCCCACATATTAGTTCTTTTTCCATACCATGTTGAAACATACATATAGTAGATACTCATTTCATTCAAAAATATATCAATTTTAAATTTAAAAATATCTCATATTGATAATAAAAAATCAAAATTAATTCTATATTTTTTAATATTAGTGGGCATCCGTATAACAATATATATATCATATGTCAAGAAAACATATTAACAAGATTATGAAAAATGCATGTGGTGTTTGCAGAATATATACAACAACTTCGGAGCCAGAACATTTTGGATACACAACACCGGACCGATAGGTTGTCTTCCTTACATCTTAACATATTTTCCGGTCAGAAAAGATCAAACAGACAGTGCTGGTTGCGCAAAGCCTTATAACGAAGTATCCCAATACTTCAATCTCAAGTTGAAGGAGGCCATTGCTCAACTCCGCAAAGACCTTCCCTTAGCTGCAATCACACACGTGGATATCTACTCTGCCAAATATTCTCTTTACAAGGAACCCAAAAAATATGGTATATATTCCAAAGCCCATTTTACACAACATATCAAACTTGGGTAACTATAAATTAATTATAAAAAAAATCCTAGTGAAGAATTCTCAAGATAGACCATGGTTCAAAATTCCATAAAGGCCCTTTTGGAGCCACGGTCCTCTCTGCACACCAGAAGGGTTGTGGCGATGAACCCAAAATAAACCTTAAACATATCTATGACTAAGAGAATAAACGATTCAAATTTATTTTTTTTAATCTTTATGTTACATACGTACTTATAATAGCAGATAGTAATTGCTATGAGATATATATATATATATTTATATTTATTTATTTAAAGTTGTAAATATATTTATGAACAGATGATTTAGATTTTGCCCTTAAAACTTGCAGGATTCAAGAACTATCTTGTAGCTTGCTGTGGTTATGGAGGAAAATATAATTATGGGAATGTAGCCTGTGGACAAGGCACTGTTACTGTAAATGGCACTCAAGTTCCAGTGGGAGCATGTAAACGCCCTCGAGAACGAATAAGTTGGGATGGAATTCACTTCACGGAGGCGGCTGACAAGATTGTATACGAGAAAATAGCTACCGGAGCATTTTCTGATCCACCCAACGTTAAACCAAACATGGCATGTCACAAATTCTAATACGGTTGGATATATGCCACTAGGGCTACCACTTTGAACCAATATTCTACTAAAAATTTGTTTGTTTTAGAAATCCCTAGCTAGCTCTTTATAGAGATCATCAGCCTCCGGCAATTTCATTTACATTTTCTTTTTATGTACTAGCAATATAATGATTAATAATATGTAACTTTTTGATTAAAGTCTTTTTCCTGAAGCTCAACTGTTGTGCATATACGTATATAGGTATCTTGACATATAATCCTTTAATTATTTGTTATTAGGTTGGTAAAAACTTCTACCTCTATCTTAAAAAGAGACCGCAGTCCCCAAGCACTTAAGTCCTTTAGATTAATGCCTTCAGAATTAATTAAAAAAAACCGCGTCTAGTATCACTATAATTACTTATGTCTTATACTGATAAAATCGATCTGGTGGAAATATGACCAATTTTGTCTGTATCAAGCTAGCAACTGGCACTACTTATCAAGTTATCATGTCCGAAGAAAATTGAAGAGAATATAGATGACTTGATTTGTCTATGTAGACGAGGACCATTCAGTATGGAATTATTGTCCATTTCGTACGTGGATGTTTCTGGAGACTTTTAGGCGCAGCTTGCTTTCAGAAAAGTATCAGAAACAAACTAATTTCAAGAAGAAAATAATAGAGTAACCAGATAAAAATTGTTTTCATTAATTATTTAAACAAAGTATTTGATTGTACTATAAATCTCATTAATGCATGATGGGTTAAATATTAAAAAATATAAATATAATAAAATTTTATATATTTTTACTTTTAACACACACACACACACACACACACACACACACACACACACACATATATATATATATATATATATATATATATATATATATATATATATATATATATATATATATATATATATATCTTTGGACACTATTTGATGATTGAAATGGCCATCACATATATATATTCACGATGGCAAAAGTAGTCATCACTAGAGTCATCATATATATAGTATTTTTTGTGATGACTCAAATAATCCATCACGAAATATTGTCTATTGTGGTTGCTTTTGAAAATCGTCATTAGGATCAATCACGCATGTTTGGTTTTCTAGTAGTGTTAATATATTATTTTAGGTAAAATATCGTATAAATCTATATCCTCAAAATAGGAGTACACTACTATAAGCAAGAAAATCTCGTACCTTGTTAGGGTTAGGGTTCCTTGTAATGGAAGAGACGAGAAATCTACGAAGAATACCGAATCAATCAACATATTAGAGAGGGAGAAGAATCGATAAGCAACTACCCGAGTAACACATGACAAAACTCTCGGGGGTCCCAATGTAATCGCTAGTTTCCAAAAGTCTTGTTAGGTGTTTAGAAATCTTAAGTGAATTCAAGTTAGGCTCAAGGTCCAAGTGTACTCACGAGTGTCTCAAGTCAAAACTTAATTCGAAGTCGTTCACAAATATAGAGAATTCTTCAAGCTCTCTTACGCCCAGAGAGAAAATCCTCCAAAATGGCCAAAAATCCAAAAATTCCCTTCTCATGAAATGAGGAGGCTAATATAGAGTTCCTGGTTAGGGTCATGTGTCAGTCGTGTGACTCTAAGAAATTTCAAAAATACCCTTATTAATAGAAAAATTACTGAAAAACCCCTAGTTACCCGGTTAATGCCAAAATTATCCAATTTTTCTAGCCACCAATCCAATCCCTCAATTAATTCTTAATATGAGTGTCCCCCACGAGCCTTCTGCCTCGGTACACGTGATGGCATCTCTCGGGTTATATTTATTTTTAGGTTTTCATTATTCAGTTCAGAAAATCGCGTCGAACAACTTTATTATTAGAAAATCCTAAAAAAAGGCATCACGAAGCGGACAAGGGTCAACCCTAGAGGGACGAACCCTAGGGTGGTCGAATGCTAGGGGTCCAAACCCTAGGGTTCTATTCCGTTTTCGGCTCGTTCCAATATTCGTTTCATGTTTTCTTGATCAATTTTCGTCTTGATTATATGAGAAACTTATCTTATCATAGAAGAGTTAAGAACGACCACTTTAAGTGCTCACAAGTTTCCTTGGTTTTGTTTTCATTATTTTCGATTTTGTGTACACCCCAACCTAACTCTCAATAATTTCCTCTATTATATATAGGGTTCTCATCCATGACAAACGTTTGTTATTGATATTATTTCAACAACCAAGATCTCTACCGGTGATCTCAATATTGGATGGTTGAAATTGAATAAAATTCCACTCCCGCCACATAAGGACATACTATAGGTGTATCTCCTCTTGCGGCACAGTTAATTACATTATTACCCCGCTAAACATACCTACCTGCGGCAACAAGAATATGCGGCAGTCCCCTTAATTCTTTAATTACCTGCCGCTTGAAGGATATACGGCAAGCTGAGCAGAAAATTTTTGTTGGGAATTTGGAGCAGAAGAAGAACAGAGATTAAGGAGTAGAATAAAGAATGTTTTTTTTATACTAGTTGTACTACTAATATACATGCATGTTAAGCGCGTAATATAAAGAAGGAAAGTCCTATTCTAATTTGAAAAGGAAAAAGATGGGCATTCAGTTTTTTGATTGATAATATATATATATATGTGTGTGTGGAGTATATATATCAACATTATACGCTAATCCCGCTAACAGGTATAGTAAATATATAATACTCCTTTGTATGGAAAGAAGTCTTATTTTTTATTTTAGTTTTTCAAATAATATTTTTGGGGACATAATTTAGTAAAATATTTATTAAATATTTAAATTTCAAAACTAATTTTAATTATTAAAAATCATTAAAACTTATGTAGCATAGCTTAATATTAAAAAAAGGGGAAGTATAACGTAACTATAATATTAAAATTTATTTTTGATACCTTAAATCTGTTTTATAAGTACTTAAAAAAATAGAATAAAATTCGTGCTCCCTTCCTTCAATAAATAGAAAATATTTTGACTTTATTAAGCCAGTTTTTAAAATGTTAAAACTCAACATCGATACGATCCGTTCACAAAAGAAGTTTCATTTAAAAATTTTGTGAATATTTTAAGATATATTTTTGTTACATATTATCCTTAAAATAATAAACTAGTAGTTTAAAAACTGCGACGTGATAATGACATAATGATAAGTTTTAAAAACAATAAATATGTAATTATAATACTGTTAAGTTTAGTAGTAGTTATAATTATTTCACCTAAAATCGAATATGTTCATATCGATTTTGAATTTTAAAATTTTACGATCAAAGAGGGATTAGCGTATACTGTTGATATATACTCCATATATATATAATTAATCCAAAAACTGAATGCCCATCTTTTTCCTCTTCAAATTAGAATAGGACTCTCCATTTTGATTTTACGCGCTTAACATGCATGTATATTAGTAGTACCACTAGTATGAAGAAAAAAAAAACATTCTTTATTCTAGTATTTAATCTCTGTTCTTCTTCTATTCCAAATTCCCAATAAAAAAAATAATTGCAGGTGGGTATGCTTAAAAGGAGGTAATTATGATGCCCTTAAATTTGGGTCTATAAAATTCAATTTGAATCGTCAAAAATATAAAATAACTATAATAAAATAGTACATAGTATAAAAATACAGAGCTCGATAATATTCAACTAAACTTTCACTATTATTATCACACTATATGAAGACTAATACAACTATCACTCGTGTCTTCACTCTATTCTCTGACTAGTCCTAGTTACACCCTCATTTCCTGGTGAACAATAAAACAAAAGAAAGAATGAACTCAAATAACCCAGTAAAGAAATATCATGACTAAGATAACGATGAACAAATTATTATTAGCATTCGACAGTTGAGTTCTTAATATCATATAATAAACAACAAATTTTAGATCAATAACAGCAGTGAAATGAGCAATCCATTAAGAAAATCATGTAAACTATGATGTCTATTAACTTCTCTTTTTTAGAAAAATCATCATCAATTTTTATCATTTGAAACACCACTGGTCATGATCATATCAGATAACAGTTCTTTTTTCTCCTTGACCAAAGAAAATATTCATCATGTGCCCTAAAAGACACTCAACAATTATATCATCTTTCCCTAGGCCAAAGACATTCACCAATCATATCATCCGTGCCCCAAACCACATATATTTATCAATTATATTATTTTTGCACTCAGGCCAAAATTATTCATAACAACTTGATTCTTGATAATTAGAATAACAACAAAGATATAAATAATGAACAAAATAAATAGAATAACAAGATAAACAATAGATATCGAAAGTTTACAATTTTACTTTGTTCAGAGTCAAATAATTTTCAAATTGTCAACACGATATAGACTCAAATTCAAGAATGATATTTAAGATCCCTAATTCAAAATAACGGTTGAAGTTCAATAGAAAGGTTCAAGTAAATAGGAAGGTTCAGGTGAAATTATATTAAATAAAGCGTAAATTATGAAGGAAATTATAATCATTTCAAGAATTTTATCTAATAATACTTACCATAGTAAGTTTAAGAGTATGAAAGAAAATGATATCACTTACCTTAACACGTGACTAGATATTGGTTCCTATGGATTTTATCAACTTATATATTTATAATTTAATTAATTAGTAACTACCACGTATAAATTTCATGGTGTATACTAACTCATATATTATGAAATCATCAAAAGTAACTATATAGTATAAATTTGTGTAGTGTACTGAATAAAGTAGAATAAACTTCAAAATAGTTTTTAAAAATAATATTTCAAAAGAATCTTCAAGAGAAAAAAATTCAAAACGAATCTTCTAAAAGAAGAATTTTCTAACGGAAGAGTTATAAACACTGCATGATGTGTGTGGTTACTTGATTAACTTTTATAAAAATACTTACTTGAACAGTACCCGTACTCTTACAGATCTTCACAAATACATACGATAGCTTAAGTACACTCAAAGAGAATTTATGCAAAATAATATTTAGAGAGTGAAAGAAATAATAAGTAAGGAAGTTATAAAAACTCCTTATGTTTAGGTCTCTATTTATTGACAAAACTTAACCAATATATATCACATATCAATTGTCATACTTAACAATTATTTATATTATTAATCCGTTATACACATCCTTTTAATATATTATGCATCCATTATTTATATTTTTATCTTTAATTTATATTAGTCATCCATTATTCATATTTTTTAAATATATTATTCACCCATTATTTACTTCTTTATCTTTAATTTATATTATTCATCCATTATTCACACTTATTTAATTATTCATTTATTCATCATGTTTCGCACATATTCATCCATTATTTATAATAATTTATACATATTCATCAATTATTCATTAATTATTCATAATGATTTACACCTACTCATCCGTTATTTATTAATTATTTTTAATCTATATCATTAATCAATTATTATTATATCCAATTATTGTGAATGCAGAAAATAAAGAAAATGAAAAAACATGTTACTGTGACAATTATTAGTCTAATAATATGAAATAATGTACAATAGCTGCAATGACAATTATTGATTTAATAATATAAAATATTGTGCATTTGTTATTGTAATAATTATTGGTTTAATAAAGTTAAATACTATGTAATGACAATTATTGATGAAATACTGTGCAATAGCATCTTTATCAGTTTAATAATATGAAATACTATGCAACACCGTGTACTACTGTATAATACCATGTGTGATTATTCAATATAGTGTGCTACTATTCAATACCGTGTGTTACTGTTCTTTTATCACTGGTAATTTTAAAAGTGATAATACCGTTGACAATTTTTATTTAAAAAGGTTACTGCTATCATTTTTTATATATGACAATATTCCGATGTGAGGGTCCATTAATAATTAATTATTTCTGCGCTGCAATACGAATATTCTCCGACAAAATGAATATTCTCTGACAAAATATAATTTGCATAAAATATCATTAACTTTAACTTTTAACAATTTAATACCTTGTTGTTTCAAAATAATATACATAAAAATTAAATTTTATTTCAAAAAGTCGGGCCCTTACAACCTTCCATTCTTATAAAATTTTGTCTCCAAAATTAACATATCTAACATTTCGAAGAGGTGGGGATATTTAGATTTCATTTTAGATACTAGCTCACAAGTTATTTCCTCACTATCTTGGTTCCTTCATAAAATCTTGACTTGAGGTATAACCTTTGAGCATAGAATCGGTCCCTTCTTATCTAATATCTTGACAAATACCTCCTTATATGTTAAATCGTCTGCTATAACGTTTAACTTCAATTCAATTATGTAATGTCCTAGAATTTCCACATCTTTATTAATTAAATTATTAATTTAATTTCCAACGAGTTATTTTTACGAGATTATTTAAATCTTTTTATGTGATTAATTAATTATGTGATTAAATAATTATGTAATTAATTACTAAAATTAATTAAAGGAGTTCACTAATATGTTATTAAATTAGTGAACAAACCCTAAAGTTTTAATATCAAAATAATTGATAAGTTTCCTATTAATTAAATATTCAATTAAATTGAATATAATGAGTTAATTAAATATAATAAATTAATTAATATGATTATTAATTAATGTAAATAATGTGAAATATTAATAATAATATTTATTAGTCAATTTAGTAATTTAATACTAATGGGTTAAAATATTTAATTATTTATTCAATCTAATTATTTATTTAATCATGGATTGAATAATTAATGTGTAAATTATTAAATTAGCCCAACATGGGTCAATTAGTAGCCCAAGTGTAGAATAATAAAATTTGACAATTTAGTAGCCCAAACAATTTAATAGAAGCCCAATTGGTATTTTAAATTAAAGCCCAATAATTGGCCCACTTGAAAAATACTTAAATTAACTTATTAATTATTAAAAATGAAAATGTGTCAATAATTTTGGGACAATGAAAAGTGGCATCAGCCGACCATGTGCTTGGAAGGATAGAGAAAATGAGTTTTTTTTTTTATTTTTTTTTATTTTTCATTTAATTAATATTAGGTTGCTTGTTTTGATTTTTGGGAAAGTCTTTTCCCATAAAATCCTCACCAACTAGGTATGGACTAGCTTTCTTGTGTAAGTATCATTGCTATCTCATGATGGTAATTTTGATAGATATATATTTTATATATATCCAAATTGTAAGTATACTTACAATTTTGGAGCTTAAGTGAGTCATTTCTTCTTCTTCCATCTTCCAAGCTAGAGAGCATTTGAGAGTGTAGAAAAAAAATATATTTGAGAGACTAAGAGAGGAGAAGGAGTTCTTGGTTCATGCCTTCAAATCTCATCACCTACTTTGGAAGAAAAAGAAAGATAGCCATTAAATCTAGGTAATGGTTATTCTAAATCTAAGTTTTATTTTTAAATCAAATAAATCATCATGTTAGTATAAACATGTTAATATAGTTATGAATGTGTAGTTGTAATATTTATGTCATGCTTGATTTTAATATGTTTGATTTGTATTTTGGTATATTTTATATGCTAAAATATGTATTTAATAGTGTGTAAACAAGTTTTGGAATTTATGTCCAAAAATATTTTTGTAAAACTTAGGTTTGATGTTCTAATATTATAGAACATTAAATCATGAGAAAAACAAAGTTTGAATCACTCAAAATGGAGTTATATAAAAAAAGTTATCATTTATGGTAGTTTATGTGATGTAAAAATTTTTATAAAAAAATATTGATATTAAATCATGAAAAATTAATTTTTCATGTTATAAATTAATATAAGGTGATTGGTAATTTTTTTGGATTTTTATTGTGAAGTTAAAGATTTATTAAAGGTATATTTTTTGTTAAAAATGCACTGTTCACATTCTGCTGGAAATAAAAAAAAAGGGGTTGGCCGCGCAATGCGTGGACAACTGTTCACCAAGAAAACGCGGAGCCAAAACGGCGTCGTTTTGGCAGAAGGAAATTTTACTCCACGCGTAACGCGCGGAAGCCAGTGTTCGGGGTTACAAAACGACAGCGTTTTGGGCCGTAAAATTTTGTAACACGCGCAATGCGCGGTAGTAATTTTTCCGGCGAAATTACGTTTATGCCCCTCCGTGTTTTTCTTGGTAAAATTACGTTTTTACCCTCGGATCAGTTTTCAACTTAATTACAGAATTGCCATCGGTCCGGATTTTTCAACTTAATTACGAAAATGCCATTCGGGTAAATTTTAATTAATTTAAATATTTGAAAATTAATTTAAAATTATAACAAAAATAATAATAATACAAAAATAATATTGGGGAGGATATTTTTCATTAAGTTTAATATTTAAATATTTTAAATATTAATCTAGTTAGCTAAACCATGGTTAAGTTAAATAAATTTATTATTTATTTATTATTTTAAATGTTAATAATAAATAAAGATGATAAATTAGCAATTATTATTTAATGCCTATTAAATAATACTTAAAGAGAGATAAAATTCATAAATTTATTATTTATTATTTAAATATTATTAAATAATAAATAAGGATAATTAAGTAATTAATTATTATTTAATTAACATTAAATAACGATTAATGGAAATTAAGTTATTAGAGTAATAATTTATTATTTAATTAAAATAATAAATAAGAATGATTTGATTATTATTTAACCTTAAATAATAATTAAAATTAATTAAATAATTAATTATTATTTAATTGACATTAAATAATAATTAAAGAGGATTAAGATTAGTAAACTATTATTTAATTTCCTTAATTAAATAATAAGTAAGGTTAATTACTTGGTTAATTATTGGTTGATTAACATTAAATTAAAGAAGGTTAAAACTAAGTTAATAATTATTTATTATTTAATTATAATTAAATAATAAGTAAGTACAATTAGTTATTATTTATTTTAAATAATAACTAGAGTTAATTAATTAATTTCTATTTAATCAATATTAAATAGTAATTAAAAAGAGATTGAGTTAATAAAATAAATTCAATTTAATTAAACAATTATAATAAGTTGTTTAAAGGTTTAATAAGTGTCCAACACTTAAGAAAAGTATTTTCTAACTTATTAAATTATTAACCTAATATGATTGAGGGTCTATAAGGTTAATAATATTGTTTTGACTAATGTAATTTATGTGTTAGTACTTATGTGGTAAATAAGTTCGTTATTAAGCGTATAGTTATGCAAATACGTCGTACTAATTATTAGACCGACTTTATTAATGTTAGGTCTTCCAAAGCAAGTTAGTTAAAGCTAGACAATTATTGTAGCTGAGCAAACAGGCAAGTTCTCTAACCCTACTCATTTATTGTTGAACAAGTTTCTATACTTGTATTTATTGTCAAAGCTTGACGTGGTTTAATTATTTAAAATTATCCCACATCCATATTGTTTATAAAATCGCACTTAGTGCACTTGAAGCTTATTAGTTCTTGATTCATGAACTGTATTAAAAATGTCTTAAGCTAATAATTCAGCTAGACATTACGTTTCTAAATTCAATAACTTGAATACTTTTAAAAGCTTATCCAAACCATTGTTGGGTGCGGATTTCTTATATTAAGTCTGAGAATTGAGCAACCCTAAATTAGGGGATTTTGTGTCGGGAAACCGACTTTGGGCGCCAGTGACTAAATGTAATGCATATACAGCGGGTTGAATAGGCTGATCCCCTTGAAAACCAAACAACTCAAAGGGTCAGAGGAAACTCTATTATACCCTCGTTAGTTCAGGGTCCTTAGTGACCACTCAGCATTTTAAGATTCAAATATTCTGTTATTAAAATTTGAATCCTGTTTCATTCACAATTGTTATATCTATTGTTGAATCATTGATGGTATTTCTCATTCATTCATGATATATTAAATCTATATGATTGTTCTAAACTTGCTGAGCAAACTAGTTGCTCATTCTTGCTATATCATGAACCATTTTTCAGATAATCCTGATTGCTCAAAGAAGGATAAAGGAAAAGGAAAGGCCAGAGCTTAAGTTAGTTTATGCATGCTAATTAGAAGCTTAAATGTGTATTTACTATTGAAATACCTTTTGTAATTCCTTATGATAGGAACTGTTTAATGTTAAGGTTGATAGACCCTGGTATTGTAACCTTTTGAAGGGAACCAATATGTATTATTCCGCGATATTTAAATGCAATGTATGTATTTAATTGTTAGTAATGTGTTGAATAGTGAGAACCAAACTCGGGGTTATGGAACCCGGATTTGGGGTCGTCACAAATTATGTGATTCAGATCCTTCACATATTTATGTAGTATGGATATGTGAAAAACGTTATGAATAATGGATGAATAGGTGTGAAATATGATAAACAAATAAATAATTAAATAAGTGTGAATAATAGATGAATAATATAAATTAAATACAAAAAAGTAAATAATGGGTGAATAATATATTAAAAAGATATGAATAATGGATGAATAATATCAATTAAAGATAAAAATATAAATAATTGATGAATAATATATTAAAAAGATGTGTATAATGGATTAATAATATAAATAATTGTCAAGTGTGATAATTGATATGTGGTAGATGTTGGTTAAGTTTTGACTATAAATAGAGGCATAAACATAAGGAGTTTTCGTAACTTCTTTACTTATTCTTTATTTCACTCTCTAAATATTACTTTGTGTAAATTCTCTCTGAATGTACTTAAGCTATCGTATGTATTTGTGAAGATCTATAAGAGTACGAGTACTGTTCAAGCAAGTCTTTTCATAAAAGTTAGTCAAGTAACTACACACATCACATAGTGTTTATAACTCTTTCGTTAGGAAATTCTTTCTTTGGAAGATTCTGATAGGGTTAAATTATATGCTATTTATATTCCTTAATACTCAGTTTTTATATTTATTGTGTGCTTAAATGTTTAATTATTTAGCTTATTTTGGTTTTTATAGGATTTTAGTTAATTTGTGTTAATTTAGGTAATTTTATAATATTTTTATATCTATTTTTATTTATGTGTTTTTATTTATTTTTAGTGTTTTAGGTGTTTTATTTATTATTATGTGTTTTTTATTATTTTTATTATTTTTATATTATTTTTATTTATTTTATATTTGATTTTGTAGGAAAATTAAAAGCTGAGGGCATTTTTGTAAAATCTGCAAAGACCGGGGGCAAATTTGTAATTCTGCAAGAAGCCGGTGGCAAAATCGTAATAAAGCAGATTCTTGGGGGTCTTGATTGTAAATATCCAGGCGGTGGCAGTTTCGTAATAACGGCGACAAACATCCGCGCAATGCGCGAAAATCAGCAGCAGGCGAAGACAAGAAACGACGTCGTTTTACGGTTTAAAGGAAAGTAGTCCGCGCAATGCGCGCGGAGACGCTGAACAGTGGCACGCAAAGGAACAAAACGGCGTCGTTTTGGATCTCTGTCCGCGCAATGCGCGGGAGCTGCGACGGGCACTGTAGCGAAGGCTCTGTTTGGCTGCGCGTTAATTCTCCCAAATCAGATTATTTCGCGAATTTTGCTCCTTTTTGATTCCATATTGGATTTTAATTCCAACTAGGGTTAGAATAATAATTCTTTTTCTTTTTCTTTTATTTTTATTTGTATTTTAAATCCTATTAGGGTTTGAAAAGAGTAATTCCTACTAGGTTTAGGAAGATTTTGGAGCCTATAAATAAAGGGCTTGACACACATTGTAAGATACAACTCTTCTATTAGAATAAAAATTCTTTCTTTTATTCTTTGATGCTCTCTATAATTATGAGTAGCTAAATTCTTTTTCTTGGTTTAAGTGATTGAAGCCATCAAGATTTATACACTGTGAGATCTAATTTATTTTAATTGTTTAATTTATATTTTGAGTATTGAATATTTTTCTGTGTTTAATTTTATGATTAATTTGTTTAATTGCTAGGGTGCACACTAGTTTATTATTCGTTGAAATCTATTGCTAAATTAAATATCAAATCCGTAATTGTTTGGTCACTTTAATTTGCGAAGAAACTAAGGTTAATAAATATTTTGCTTATCAAAATATTATTTTATCATAGAAAAAATATTCATCTAGATTAAATGCAGACGCTTGGATTGTGTTGTTTAGTTCAACGATCTCTTTATTTATTTATGCTGCTACTAGGTTAAATCTTTAGCGCTTGTCTGAGATTATTTAGTAGTAAGGGTTATTTAGATCGCTTGTTTCTGCTTAACTAAAATTAAGGAGAGATAGGAAAATTATTCGAATGAGAGTAATTATTCCACGTTGAATATTTAAAATATGAATTGATTTATTCTTGCATCAGTGATCAGTTATAAATTCTTGATGTTGGATATTGACTTAAACCAAGGCTTTTTTCTCATTTATTTCATCAAATTACTTGCATATTTATTTTAGTTATTTTTATTTAAATTATTTCTTTAATTCAAAAATCCCCAATTCTTGTTTGCAAAAACATAAAATTAAATAATCATTCTCTATGGGATCGACTCTTACTTACACTACTACATATTTATTTTTCCAAAGTAAGATTTTATTTTTGGGTGCTTGCGACATCACACCAGATTCGTTTTGAAAAACTTTCTTTTGAAGATTATTTTGAAATATTATTTTCAAAAATTAAATTTATTGTACTTTATTTGGTACACTACACGAATTTATACTATATAGTTACTTTTGATGATTTCATATTATATGAGTTAGTATACACCATGAAATTTATATGTGACAGTTACTAATTAAATTATAAGTACATAAGTCGATCAATTCCATAGGAAGCAGTATCTTGTCACGTGTTAAGAGGGATGCAAATTGACTCATCACTTCCTGTCCCTATATTCAAATCGACTCATTAGATAACAAAATCTAATTTAGGTGAGACACACTAGTGGCTAATTCTATTCGTCTCTCCCTTCCTAGTTCTAACTCCAGATCTCCATTAAAAATCATATCCCTAAGCTCTGATACCAACTATGACACCCCCAAATCTGGGCCCAAACTTGAGTTGTCAAAAAACATAATAACTATTACAATACAATGTACAACATACCACAATACAGTATTCAAATAATACACAACTAAGTCTTCATTATTATTGTCACACTATTTTACAACTTATGAAGACTAATACAACTACAAATTCGAACCTTCACTCCATCCCCCGACTAGACTCAACTACTCTCTCATCTCCTGTTGAAAAACAATAGAACAAAAGGAAAGGGTGAGCTCAAATAGCCCAGTAAAGAATATCATGACTAAGATAATGACAAATAAATTGTCGTTAGCCTTCAACAGTTGAGTTTTTTGATAGAATAATTTAAACAAATTTTAATTCAACAATTGCAGTTAAGTTCTTAAACAAAGTTCAGATTAATAATTGCAGCAGAATAACAACCATTAAGAAAATCATATGGACCATGATGTCCACTCGCTTCTTTTTTTAAGAAAAACATCATCAATTTTTATCATATAAAACATCATTGGTCATGATAATACAATTTCACAGTTCCTAGTCATAATCATGCAAGTCAACAATCCATCTTTGCACTACGGGCCAAAGATATTTAATATAACACCAACGGTTATGATTATACCAGTCTTCAGCCTTTGGTCATAATAATACTAAACAACAGTTCATCTTTGCCCAAGCTAAAGAGAACAATAACCACGTGCCATAAAAAACACACCACTATTATATCGCCTTTATCCTATCATCTGTGTCCCAGGCTACAAATATCCACAATAACTTGATTATGATTATTAGAATAATAACAATGATATAAATGATGAACAGAAGAAACATGATAAACAATAAATATCGAAAGTTTATAATTTTATTTGTGCAGATTCAAATAATGTCTAAATTGTCAACGTGATGTAGAGTTAAATTCAAAATGATATTCAAGATCCACAATTCAAAAGAAGGGTTCAAAAAAATAAGAAGGTTCAATTAAAATGATATTAGATGAAGCACAAACTATTAAGGAACATATAATTATTTCAGGAAGTTTTACCGAACAATACTTACCATAGTAAGTTTAAGAGTATAAAAGAAACGATATTCCTTACCGTAGTAAGTTTAAATAATATGAGATGAAAGAAGATAATATTCCTCACCTTATCACGTGACTAGATATTGATAAAAATGAGGTTGACCAACCTATATATTTATAATATAATTAGTAATTACCACATATAAATTTCAAGGTGTATGATAACTCATATATTATGAACAATCAAAATTATTTATATAATATAAATTTTTGTAGTGTAAAATAATAACCTCAAAAATAATTTTTGAAATAATATTTTAAAATAAATCTTCCAAAAAAAGCTTTTTAAAATAAATCTTCTCAAAGAAGAGTCTTATAAAGGAAGATTTGTGAATATCGTGTGAAATAAGTATTTGTGCGATTACTACTCTTTAATAAAATACTCACTTGAAAAATTTCTGCACTATTTTTAATTTGCAAACACTCAAGATAACCTTACTATTCTCAAAGAAAACTCACAAAATACTTGTAGAAAATATTTATGTTTTAGATGTGATTTTTCTCTTCAGCTGAGCAAGCTATTTATAGGAGAAAAGAAGGTATTGTGCGGTGGTAGGTAGGTGGCGTATGACACGCCAGCCTTATATTTCAAATGAGGCAGCGCAGCCGGCTACCAACCTCTCAGCAACCAAATTCAAATTTGATTTCTCATGTGACCCCCATAGAGGGCGCACATGTTTACTATTCATATATAATAATAATTTTTTTTTAATTTATTTCTTCATGTGGGTCCAACATATATAATAAAATAATGTTACAATAATAATTCAACAATAATGTAAGAAATATTTTACTAATAATTATTAATTTAATAATATAATTTACTGTATATTTGCTACTGTGAAAATTATTAGGTTCAATAATTTTAAAATACAGTGCAATAACAATTATTGGTTCAATGATATAAAATACAGTATAATGACAATTATTAAATCAATAATGCAAAATACTGTGTAACAATAATTATTAATAAATATTGTGCAATGACCACATTATCAGATCAATAATATGAGACACTGTGCAATACCGTGTGCTACTATAGAATATCATAAAATACCGTATGATACTATTCTTTTATCACCGGGTATTCTAATAGTTAAAAGTGATAATATTGTTGACTATTTTTATTTAAAAAGTTTAGTTCTATTGTTTTCTATATCCGACAAATATTTTGTTGTGGGGTCCACCAATAATTAGTTATTTCGACGCCGCCGTACTATCCGAATATTCCCCGACAAAATGAATATTGTCCGACAAAATAAAATTTGCTCATAACATCCTTAACTTTTAACTTTGTCAATTTAACCACTTACTGTTTCAGGAAAAAAAATATATATAAAAAAAATTAAATTTTGTATTTTATAACATTCAGTGTGACACCCCCAAATCTAGGCCCACATAGCCCAAACTTGAGTTGTCAAAAGACTACAACAAAATTATTACAAAGTAGTACAACGTTCAACAGTACAGTGTATAATAATACACAACTAAGTCTTCACTATTATTATCACACTTATTTTACAACACGTGAAGACTATAACAGTTATCCCTCGGACTCTCACTCCATTCCCCGGCTAGACCCAGCTACATTCTCATTTCCTGTTGAAAAATAATGGAACAAAAGAAAGGGTGAACTCAAATAGTCCAGTAAGAAATATCATGACTAAGATAATGACGAGTAAATTATCATTAGTCTTCAATAGTTGAGTTCTTGATAGAATACAATAGACTACAAGGTTTATATCAAAAACTGCAGTTAAATTCTTGAACAATGTTCAGATCAATAATAGCAGCGGAATGAGCAATCTATTAAAAGAATAATGTAGACTATAATTGTGACGCCCCCAAATCTAGGCCCACACAGCCCAAACTTGAGTCGTCAAAAGACTATAACAAAATTATTACAACAAAGCACAACGTACAACAATACAGTGTATAATAATACACAACTAAGTCTTCACTATTATTGCCACACTATTTTACAACACGTGAAGACTAGGATAGCTATTCCTCGGACTCTCACTCCATCCCCCGGCTAGACCCCATTACGTTTTCATCTCCTGTTGAAAAACAATAGAACAAAAGAAAGGGTGAGCTCAAATAGCCCAGTAAGAAATATCATGACTAAGATAATGACGAATAAATTATCATTAGTCTTCAACAGTTGAGTTCTGAATACAATAGACTACAAGGTTTATATCAAAAACTGTAGTTAAATTCTTAAACAATGTTCAGATCAATAATAGCAGCGGAATGAGCAATCTATTAGAAGAATAATGCAGACTATAATGTCCACTCGCTTCTCTTTTTTGTAAAAATATCATCAACTTTTATCATCTGAAATACCATTAGTCAAGATAATACAACTTCACAGTTCCTGGTCATAATCATGCAGATCAACAGTTCATCTTTGCACTACGGGCCAAAGACATTCAATATAACACCAACGGTCATGATTATACCAGATTCAGCCTTTGGTCATAATCATACCAACCAACAGTTCATCTTTGCACTACGGGCCAAAGAGAACATTCACCACGTGCCATAAAAGACACCGAACAGATGTATCGCCTTTAACCTAGTATACCGCCTTTAACCTATCATATGTTCAACAATTATATCACATCTGTGCCCCCGGCCACAGATATTCACAACAGCTTGATTATTGATGATTAATACAAATAACAGTGATACAAATGATGAACAGAAGAACAGGATAAACAATAAGTATCGGAAGTTTATTTTGTGCAGATTCAAATAATGTCCAAATTGCCAACATGATGTGGAGTGAAATTTAAAAATGATATTCAAGATCCACAGTTCAGAATAACGATTACAGTTCAATAGAAATGTTCAGAAAATAGGAAGGTTCAGTTGAAATAATGAAATTCAACTATTATGCAACATATAATATTTTCAGGAATTATAGAAGCAATAGTTCCATAATAAGTTTCGATTTAGGTGTATGAAAGAAAATAATATCCCTTACCGTAGCAGGTTTGATTAACAAAAGGTGAAGGGAATTAATATCCCTTACCATAGTAAGTTTGAATAATGGAAGATGAAAAAGATGGTATCCCTTATGAGTATAAAGGAAAATGATATCACTTACGAATATGGAATAAAAGTGTCATGTGATAATTCGTGTAGACAAATTATTTCCACACGAGCCAAATAAAAAGGGTTATTCACCAATAGGCGGTAATCCGCGCCGTAAGGTTATTCCCATTAATTTGAATACGAATAGTTATTCACCAAACAGGTGATAATCCGCGCCGTAAGGTTATTCCCATCAATTTGAATACGAAGAGTTATTCACCAAACAGGCGATAATCCGCACCGTAAGGTTATTCTCAAAGATTAATAAGAAATGAATACAAAAGGTTATTCACCAATAGGCGGTAAACCGCGCCGTAAGGTTATTCCCACAATTTAATACATGGAAGTAAATGGCACAAGAAAGAAACGATATTATTTTCGAGAATCAAAGAATAATAATCCCTTAAAGTAAGAAAGAAAATAATATCCATTTATGATGATGAAAAGAGTGATACCCCTTACCTTAACACGTGACTGTATATTGATTTAAATGAGGTTGATCAACCTATATATTTTTAATAAAATTAGTAATTACCACATATAAATTTCAAGGTGTATGATAATTCATATATTATGAACTATCAAAATTATATATATTTAACATAATTTTTGTAGTATAATATAACAACTTTAAAATAGTTTTTAAAATAATATTTCAAAATAAATCTTCCAAAAAAAGCTTTTAAAAATGAATATTCTTAAAGAAGAGTCTTCTAAAGGAAGATTTATGAATACCGTGAAAAATAGGAATTTATGAAATTACTACTCTTTAATAAAAGACTTACTTGAAAATTTTCTGCACTCCTTTTAGCTTTCAAACACTCAAAATAACCTTACTATTCTCAGAGAAAACTCATAAAATTCTTATATAAAAATTTTATGTTTTAGGTGTGATTTTTCTATTCAACTGAGCAAGCTATTTATAGGAGAAATAAGGGTACTATGCGTGTGGTAGGTGGCAGCAGTGCGCATGCCAGTGCTGAACATTTGTTCAGCAGCCGTCTCACCAACTTCTCACAATTTTCATGTTTATAATTCATGTGGCCCCCACAGAGGGTCCACATGGTTACTATTTCAAATAGTAAAATTAATTAATTAATTTTTTTTTTAAATTATTTATTTATTTATTTATTCTTCCTGTGGGTCCAACATATAAAATAAAATAATGCTACAACAATAATTCAACAATAATGTAATAAACACGTTACAGATTATTATTAATTTAATAATTTAAATTACAGTATATTTGCTACTGTGACAATTATTAGGTTCAATAATTTTAAAAACAGTGCAGCAACAATTATTGACTCAATGATATAAAATACAGTGTAATGATAATTATTGAATCAATAATGCAAAATACTGTGTAGCAACAATTATTGAATTGATAATATAAAATATTATACAGTGACAATTATTGATGAAATGATGCGCAACAGTTACGGTGTCAATTATCAGACCAATAATATGAGACACTGTGCAATACCGTGTGCTACTGTAGAGTACCGTGTGCTACAGAAAATACAATAATTTACCGTATGCTATTATTCTTTTATCACCGGTATTTTAACAGTTAGCACCGTTGACTATTTTTATTAAAAAGGTTATTTCTGTCGTTTTCTATATCCGACAAATATTTCGTTGTGGGGTCCACCAATTGTAAGACCCCGAATTTTATGAAATACAAAATTTAATTTTTTTTTCATATATATTTTTTTGAAACAGTAAGTGGTTAAATCGATAAAGTTAAAAGTTAAGGATGTTATGTGCAAATTTTATTTTGTCGGACAATATTCGCTTTGTCGGGGAATATTCGTTTGGTCGGGAAATATTCGTGTCGTACGACGGCGCCGAAATAACAAATTATTGGTGGACCCCACAACGGAATATTTGTCGGATATAGAAAACGACAGAAATAACCTTTTTAAATAAAAATAGTCAACGGAACTGTTAAAATACCGGTGATAAAAGAATAGTAGCATACGGTAGTTATTGGTATTTTCTGTAGCACTCGGTACTCTACAGTAACACACGGTATTGCATAGTGTCTCATATTATTGGTCTGATAATTGACACCGTAACTGTTACGCATCATTTCATCGATAATTGTCACTGCATAATATTTTATATTATCAATTCAATAACTGTTGTTACACAGTATTTTGCATTATTGATTTAATAATTGTCATTACACTGTATTTTATATCATTGAGTCAATAATTGTTGTTGCACTGTTTTTAAAATTATTGAACCTAATAATTGTCACAGTAACATATGCACAGTAATTCACATTATTGAATCAATAATTGTCATTACACAGTAACGTATGCTTTATTTTACATTATTGTTATCTCTATTATGATGTTATTTAAACAGTTGTATTTCATTAATTTATTGACTTGATATCTAAGAACTAACTATACTGTATTTATAACAATTAGTCATAATAATTGAATTGATAAAGTTATTTGTTTATAATATAAAGTTAGGTGATTATTAGGTGATATGAAATGAATGGTGTAGATTAAAGTGTGAATTATTGTTGAATAATTGAATTGATTTGTTTATAATATAAAGTTAGGTGATTATTAGGTGATATGAAATGAATGGTGTAGATTAAAGTGTGAATTATTGTTGAATAATTAAATTGATTTGTTTATAATATAAAGTTAGGTGATTATTAGGTGATATGAAATGAATGGTGTAGATTAAAGATAATATAATATTTGAAATGGATGGTGTAGATTAAAAGATGATCTTTAAATGAATGGTTTAGATTAAATGAATGATAAGATTTTTGGCTATAAATAGAAGCCTTAACTTAAGGATTTTTCATAAACTTCCTTACTTGTTCTTTCTTTCTCTCTCTAAATACTTTTTGTGTAAGTTCTCTCTAAGTGTTCTTAAGTCATTCCTAGTTTTGAAATCTTTTGCATTCTTCTTTGAATTCCCGAGTAGAATTTTCTTATGTACAACAACTCTTTCGAAAAATCGTAGTAAATTCATTATTTGTCAGAATTTAATGAATTAAAAGCCTGTCTCTTCAGTTTTTCGTCCTCTACAACTTTGAAGAAAGAAGAAAAGTCATCTGAAATCATCTTCATGTCTTAAAATACTAAAAACCGTAACCTATTCTGATTTTCGTCACTATTTTCAGTCTTAGTTTTGAAAATTCATAACTCATTCATATTAACTCCGAATTGAGTGATTCTTGAGTCTATGCCGCCTATCTTTTCGAGAGTAACATTATTTTAAAAACATAAAGAGATTTTAAAAAAACTCTAGAAGACTCAAAAGTCAGATTCTTTACTGCTACAAACAAGGAAGGATTTGTTCGGCTATAAACTTGTTTCACAATATCAAGGTAAGGAATATCATTCTTTTCACACTCTTAAATTTATTACGGTAAGGAATATCATCTTCTTTCATATTCTATTATTTAAACTTACTATGGTAAGGAATGTCATCTTCTTTCATCTTCTATTATTAAAACTTACTACGGTAAGGGATACCATCTTTTTCATCTTCCATTATTCAAACGTACTATGGTAAGGGATTATCATTATTTGATTCTCGATAATAATATTGTTTCTTCCTTACTCATAAGACGTGCCTTTTATTTCAATGTATTAAATTGTGGGAATAACCTTACGGAGCGGATTGCCGCATGTTGGTGAATAACCTTTCGTATTCATTCATTATTAATCTCTGAGAATAACCTTACGGAGCGGATTGCCGCCTGTTTGGTGAATAACTCTTTGTACTCAAATTCTATTAAATTGTGGGAATAACCTTACGGAGCGGATTGCCGCCTGTTGGTGAATAACCCTTTGTATTAATTTCCTTCACCTTTTGTTAATCAAACCTGCTACGGTAAGGGATGTCATTTTCTTTCATACTCTTAAAATTACTACTCGTAAGGGATACCATCTTTTTCATCTTCCATTATTCAAACGTACTATGGTAAGGGATTATCATTATTTGATTCTCGATAATAATATTGTTTCTTCCTTACTCATAAGACGTGCCTTTTATTTCCATGTATTAAATTGTGGGAATAACCTTACGGAGCGGATTGCCGCCTGTTGGTGAATAACCTTTCGTGTTCATTCATTATTAATCTCTGAGAATAACCTTACGGAGCGGATTGCCGCCTGTTTGGTGAATAACTCTTTGTACTCAAATTCTATTAAATTGTGGGAATAACCTTACGGAGCGGATTGCCGCCTGTTGGTGAATAACCCTTTGTATTAATTTCTTTCACCTTTTGTTAATCAAACCTGCTACGGTAAGGGATATTATTTTCTTTCATACTCCTAAATCGAAATTTATTATGGAACTATTGCTTCTATAATTCCTGAAAATATTATATGTTCCATAATAGTTGAACTTCATTATTTCAACTGAACCTTCCTATTTTCTGAACCTTTCTATTGAACTATAACCGTTATTCTGAACTGTGGATCTTGAATATCATTTTTAAATTTTACTCCACATCATGTTGACAATTTGGATATTATTTGAATCTGCACAAAGTAAACTTTCGATATTTATTGTTCATCCTATTTCTTCTGTTCATCAATTGTCTCACTATCATTTGAACTAATCTTCAAGAATCAAGCTGTTGTGAACATCTGTGGCCGGGGGCACAGATGTGATATATTTGTTGAACAGATGATAGGTTAAAGGCGATATAATAGGTTAAAGGCGATACATCTGTTCGGTGTCTTTTATGGCACGTGGTGAATGTTCTCTTTGGCCTGTAGTGCAAAGATGAACTGTTGATTGGTATGATTATGACCAAAGGCTGAATCTGGTATAATCATGACCGTTGGTGCTATATTGAATATCTTTGGCCCGTAGTGCAAAGATGAACTGTTGATGTGCATGATTATGATCAGGAACTGTGAATTTATATTATCATGACTAATGGTATTTCAGATGATAAAAGTTGATGATGTTTTTACGAAAAAGAGAAGCGAGTGGACATTATAGTCTGCATTATTCTTCTAATAGATTGCTCATTCCGCTGCTATTATTGATCTGAACATTGTTTAAGAATTTAACTGCAGTTTTTGATATAAACCTTGTATTCTATCAAGAACTCAACTGTTGAAAGCTAATGATAATTTATTCGTCATTATCTTAGTCATGATATTTCTTACTGGGCTATTTGAGCTCACCCTTTCTTTTGTTCCATTGTTTTTCAACAGGAAATGAAAACATAACAGGGTCTAGCCGGGGAATGGAGTGAGGGTCCGAGGAATAGTTATCATAGTCTTCACGTTTTGTAAAATAGTGTGGCAATAATAGTGAAAACTTAGTTGTGTATTATTATACACTGTATTGTAGTACGTTGTGCTTTGTTGTAATAATTTTGTTGTAGTCTTTTGACGACTCAAGTTTGGGATGTGTGGGCCCAGATTTGGGGGCGTCACACCAATAATTAGTTATTTCGGTGCCGTCGTACGGCCCGAATATTCCCCGACAAAACGAATATTGTCCGATAAAATAAAATTTGCACATAACATCCTTAACTTTTAAGTTTATCGATTTAACCACTTACTGTTTCAGAAAAATATATGAAGAAAAATTAAATTTTATTTTTCATAAAATTCGGGGTCTTACAAATACGCTAGCTAAAAATCCAAATATAGCAATTTCAAACTTCAATCCGCCAAGCCCTTATTCAAATTCCTACAAAACAATGTCTAAACATATGAAGTTAAAATAAAACATGTAAAACTAATATAAAACACTTAAGAACTCTCAAAATAAAAAATAAAAAATATAATTAGGCACAAAATAATTATAAAAACTAAGAGTTAAGAGATAAAAATATAATAAAATTCATCCATATAATTAAGGTAAGGGATATCATTTTCTTTCATACTCTTAAACTTACTATGGTAAGTATTATTCGATTAAATTCTTGAAATGATTATAATTTCCTTAATAATTTGCGCTTTATTTAATATCATTTCACCTGAACCTTCTTATTGAACTTCAACCGTTATTTTGAACTAGGGATTTTGAATATCATTCTTGAATTTGAGTCCACATCGTGTTGACAATTTGGACATTATTGACTCTGGACAAAGTAAAATTGTAAACTTTCAATATCTATTGTTTATCCTGTTATTCTATTTCTTATGTTCATCATTTATATCTCTGTTATTATTCTAATCATCAAGTATCAAGTTATTGTGAATATCTTTGATCTGAGTGCAAAGAGAATATAATTGTTCAATATTTATGGCTTGGGGCACAGATGATATAATTGGTGAATGTCTTTGGCCTGGGAAAAGACGATATAATTGTTGAGTATCTTTTAAGGCACGTGGTGAATGTTTTCTTTGGTCTAAGGCAAAAAAGAATTGTTGTCTGACATGATTATAACCAATAGTGTTTCAGATGATAAAGATTGATGATGATTTTTTTGAAAAATAGAAGTTAGTAGATATCATAATCTGCATGATTTTTCTAATAGATTGCTCATTTCACTTCTATTATTGATCTAAAACTTGTTGTTTATTATATTCTATCAAGAACTCAACTATTAAAGGTGAATAATAATTTATTCATCGTTATCTTAGTCATAATATTTTTTACTAAGCTATTTAAGCTCATCCTTTTTTTTTTGTTCCATTGTTCTTCAGGAAATGAGAGTGTAGCTGGGACTAGTCGGAGAATAGAGAGCGAAGGTCCAAGTGATAATTGTAGCAGTCTTAACATGTTGTAAAATAGTGTGACAATAATAATGAAGACTTAGTTGTGTATTATTTGTGTATTGTATTGTAATAATTATTGTTTGTATTTTTGGCGTCACAGTAATAATGTAATTAACCGTGCCATAAGAGAGAATGTACCTGTCATATATCCTTGTTGGTAAGGGTGGAATTTTATTCAATTTCAGTCATCCATTATTGAGATCAACGGTAGAGATCTTAGTTGCTGAAACAGCGCCCATGACAAACGTTTGTCTTGAATGGGAACCCTTATATATATATATATATATATATATATATATATATATATATATATATATATATATATATAGTCCAAGTAACAGCAAAGGATTGCAAATATTCCAAGATCGATCTTAATTATAGAGAATTAAAATAGTAAGTCCAAAAATTAGAAATATATTTTTTTAATCTGTTCCAAAATTAAATATATAACTTTATTTAAATTATAAAATGACATAAATTTGACTCATATTTATTACACTTATTTTTATAATTCCTAACATGTCAATATTTATATTTTAAGACAATTATGTCACAATTAATATATTTCAAACAAATGTTAGGAATATATTTTTTTTCCTTATTAGTCTATTTTATAAAAAAATGTCTCTAATTTTGATAAGGAGGGAGTAGTTTTTCCTTATCTTTTATCATGATGGATGTAGATCTATAAAAATCCATGTGCTTTTGATGGTTAGAAGTAGGGGTGCACAAATGGCCTGCGGCTCGGCCTTGATCCGGCCTGGTAAAAGCCCGGCATGGTTCGGCCTGGCCTGAAGGCCACAAATAGGCCACATTTTTTTGGCTCAGATCTGGCCTGGCCTGGCCTGACAATAAGCCCGGCCTGGCCTGAGGCCTGACCCGGCCTGGCCTGGGGCCTGGCCCGGCCTGACCTTGGGTCTGGCCTGGCCTGGTTCACCAAAAGTTTGGTCCAGTCTGCAGATTTTCTTTATTCGCTACTTCAATTCTACCACTATAGACGAAAACTTCATCTTTGTAACAACTCATTCAATAAACAAAATAAAATTGACGTATTTTAATACGTTCATTCATGCATGTTTGTTTATATACAAATAAAGAAATCCATGAAAACACATTGACTAGTGTAATATATAAGGATTTTTCTTACATAGCTAGCAACCTACACTTCTTACACATCTTTCATTGCATCTTTATTTTAATAGATACTTAGCGTAACAACTAGAAAGTCATTTGCAAAATAATAATAATAATAAAAAAGATAATTTTCATTATTGTAATTTAAAAACTGTAATTTGTAATACATTACTTTTAATTAATACATCAATTAAGTTTAAAATTTTAATTGGTGTTTTAATAATATTTAAAATTACTAAAAAAATATTTGAATAGATCGAATCTGACTGGTCTGGTCTGGCCTGGCCTGGCCCAAGGCCTGGCCTAGCTTGGCCTGCAGGCCTCAACAGGCCCCCTTTTTTAGCGCCAAGCCCGGCCTGGCCTGGTCTGCAGGCCAAAAGTTAAAGGCCCGGCCTGGCCTGGTCAACGACCAAGGCCTGACAGACCCAGACCGAGCCAAACTAAACTGATCTGTTGTGCATGTCTAGTTAGAAGTATATATTTATTGAACAAATCTTAATCCCAACCACCGGTACCTGTATGATCCACACGGCGATCTTAACGGCAAGTTTTTTGTAGACATTGCTCATTAACATAAACTAGGAAAAATTTCTATGTTTTCCAAGTACACCACATTTCAATTAATTAATCTAAAAAACAAGCAAAATGATATATATATATATATATATATATATATATATATATATATATATATATCATAAACCAGAAGTTAACGTGAAAAATTAATGTTGGATGTGATTAATCATGAATTATTGGCACGACTATTAATGTTGGATGTGATTAATCATGAATTATTGGCAGGACTGTGTTAGTATATTGGATAGTTCATGTCGTCAACAATGACATAAATATCTAGTACTATATACATATATATAAGAAAAAAAAATTAGCCAACAATCCGTCAAATACTTAATTGTATAGTTAGTCTACAATTCTCTACACAATCTAGCAAATAATCTGTCAAATAGTTGGTTGTAACAAACAATCTGTCAAACAGTTGTGCAAATATTAAAGTAAATATTAATTCGTCTAACTATTTAACAAACTGTTTATTACGTATAAACAACAGATAACGTACCTAGATATGAATTATATCCCGTATATAAATATATTAACTAGTAGAAAAGAAACATAAAATAATACAGATCTAGGCTTGAAGATAATTGTACGAAGAATCATGTCATGTGGACTGCTTTCTAAGTTGAAGTGTACAGAAGGGGAAAGGGGGAAAGGAGGGAAAATTAAATAAATGGTGGATGAAGTTTTATCCGTAGGCCTACCAATGTGTCTAAAATTCATGGTTTGGTAGTATAATTTAATCATTTATGTGCTTTACTTTGGAACGTTTGGACAGGAAACTTACACCCTTCATAAAGTGTAACAAAACAATGTGCCTCTTAAAAGTTTCATTGACTTGAGATTGCAATATAATAATCCCTCTATCTAATATGATAGATGTCCAAAAAAGAAATTTTGATATGAAAGCAAGTAAAGCTATTTCCCTTTATTGTTCTAGCCACATTCTCTTGTTCTACTAGGGCTTAATTTATTTGAGGGGTCCTCTCCCCATAACTCTTTCTTTTTCTTCTCTCTCGAACCATAATTTTTCAAACTTTATAACAAACTCTATAAACCTCAAATTTTTGTACAATTTGAAGATATTTTTTATATTATATCTTTCGTATACATGTATATAATCAAATTTATATTCGAAACTTTTTTCCTTGCGTGCATCCCTTGTCAATTATTTAATGAAAAATTTTCTTCCTTGATGTTAGAGGTAATTGGTGTGATGCATCAAACAATTATGTGCCCAAGTAAAAGTAAAAATAATAAGGCAATTAATGGTAAACCAATTCTATACTTCTTCAAGCAGCCCTTTCATAGTCATAAAACAAGAAGAAAATTAAAAACGAAGTCAAGTCATGTTCACCATATATTAACAAACAAATGAAGCCTTATAAACCAAACATATAGATTGGGATCTTGCTATGATTCTTCTCCCCCCAACCTAAACCGGGAAAAAAAAAAGAAGAAAAAAGAAACACTTACATATACTCAATAGCACATTATGCATTTCTCCTAACTTGTGTGTGGTTGAAGATTGGTGTAATTGATGTCATGTCATATTCCTTCACCCAATTTGAAGCTTTTCATTTGATATCCATAGTGGTCCTCTGAGCAAAATGGTCCCTTAATTAGCTAGCTTGAGCCAGCATAGGGGACAAATTTGCCATACTAGGCTCTTTGCTGCCATGTGACTTGGTACAACTAAACAAAGGAAGATGGAATGTTGTATGGGATAAAAGTTTTAGCATCACAAAATATTTTTGTATTTAAAGAAGCACCAAAGCAACTGTGTCACTTATTGTAATTTAATTGGGTTTCATGTGAACAAGGCAAGCAAAGATGTTCTAGATACCTAAAACAAAATAACACTATAAAAAAATATCTCATTTAAATAAAAAATATTAATACTCCCTCCGTCTAAAAATAAAAGTCATTGACTTTTGCAGTCAAATTAACTATTTTTAAAATTAACAATTAAACATATATATTTAGATTTTCAAAAAAGTAAACATTGAGATTAGTACTAAATTTTATGTAATTTATAATGTTTATAAATTTTTTACATATATATTAAATAATAATAAGATATATTAATTTAAAAAATAGTCAATTTGACTATAAAAGTCAATGAAAGACATATCAAACATAGAATGTCCCATTTAGAAGTATCGTTTTAAGTTTCAAATTGTCTTAAATCATCCCGACCAAAAGACAAATAAAAGTCCATTAGCACAACAATTGTGGACCCTGTACATATCCTCTAAATCAAATGTTTCCTACTTCTTAGTGTGTGAGCACATGTAATATCTTCACATCATACACCCTTCTAAGTAAGTTGAATGTAGTCATAAATGATCAAATTTATGATGTAGCTATGACTCTGTTGATACTTTTGTGATTGGCAAAAAAAAACAAGTTCAAAATTTAAAATTTAGTCATCTACGTGTCGATATATACATGTGGGCCACAAAATTATAAGTACCCAAAATTTACGGTGTGGTTGTTGAGTAATCCAATGTAACAACTAATTATTAGGTTACAAAAGTGCATATGGATTCTTTTTCAAGCGTCATCTCTTTAAAATTGACAAAACGTAAACATTAGATATAGGAAACTGATATTTTCATTTTTTTTTATATTTTTTTTGTTGATATTTTCACACTGATCTACATTTTAAAATTATTGCAACAGTTGTAGACGTGTAACGACGATAAACCATCGCTATATCTCTAAATATGATTGAAAATATCAAAAAAACATATAAAAATATCAAATTCTTTAGATATATACTCAAGATTCAAGAATACAAGCAAATGCACATTTTTATTGATGATAAAGCAAGTTTGACTATACCAATCTTTAAACGTTCACTTTGAGCCCCTACACACAAATATGGGGGTGGTGGAAGCTAGTTATATATTATATTAAAGGAAGGAAAATACTTATATTGATTATAAGCGTCTCTTTCTATACAGCCCCTTTTTATTCTTTGGTCCTCCTCTTTGTCAGAGTCCTTATCCATCCATTACTCCTTACCTTAACTCCCTCCAGCTTGCTTCCCACATGGCACACACTCCCTTTGTTGGACCTCTTCCATCTGCTGAGCTGAAAGAGGTGACCAATCCGCTTTCGCCACCTCAACGTCGATGTACGTGGCTTTACGTGCTCTATCACTGTCTTGGTTGCCCCTTTAGCTTCATTCTTGACCAAGCTGTGGTTCCATGAGAAGTTGCAATGCTCTAGAGAGACCTTAGAGACTGTGCCTGCACCCCCCTTCTCCCATGAGCCCACACCAATATTGTTTTCAAACTTGATTGATATGAAAGAATCTGCAAACCAAATTTTTTAACATTAATTAGCGATTCTCAAATGCAATTGCTTAAAAAATTTAAGTATTTAAATAATATTAACCAAAAAAGATGGCCTATTAATAAAATTCCATCTTTATTATATTTATAGAAGATCATAGATTCTTTGCAAAAGTCATCGCTACAATAATTGAAAGTAAGTTTCTCTTCTAACCCCCCCCCCCCCCCCCCCCCCCCCCCCCCCCATCTTGCGTTTTCCCTAAGTTTTATGATGAAATATATCTCTAAATTTTAAATATAATAATATAGTTTCTTAAAAAAAAAGTACTTAATATAATGTGCATTTAATTACTATATATATATAATATGAGAGATAGAATGAGCATGAATACAAATTACTTTTGGTCAGAGTAAAGTCAAAAGGACTGTATATATAATAGGAATGATGGGGGGGGGGGGGGGGGGGGGGGGGGAATAAGTTACAAAGAAGAAGTCTACAATTAAACTCAAACACCAAACAAAAATGCGCTTTTGTTTAGGAAAAATATATATATGGAGAGAGAATATTTACACTTCTTCGTTCGCGCTTGTGCTTAGGAAAAATATTGCATCTTTTTAAGTACCGGAACTCAAATGGAGAAATTTAAAATGTATTTATCACTTTACTATATATACGATGTCATAAGAGAAGAAAGATAGGTGATAAAAACATAATCCATCTGTATTGTTGACAAAAAAGATGATGTCAAGAAACAAATGATAAATATTACAGTAAATTGTATATATCTATACATATACATAGACCGACATAAAATATATATTCATATATTTTTGGAACTTTGAGCAAACTTTTAATTCACCACTAAAACATGTAATTCCACTACATAAATCTGATATATGTTTTCATGTATTTCAAGAGCAGAAAAACAAGAACATAAAAAATAAAAAAAATGATCAAATTAACAAAATTAACCTACCTTCATGACTGGTGGAAGCATCACTGTTGAAATCTTCCGATTTCCGCTGCCGGAATTCGAAGCGGTTGAGCAAAGATCCTAGAGCAAAGATTTTAGGTAGAGTAAGCTTCTGGTAATCACCTCTAAAACTTTGATTTCTAATGCTTTTAGCTCTATGAAGATTATGATGACCTTGCTTAGAAGCCAAGATTATAAGCCTCTCATTCAAACACAAAGGGCATACCCCTATAAGCACTTCTGCGGGATGAAAATAACAACATGGCTTATCTTCTCTATGATCATTCATATTAATAATCAAAAGAGAAGAATAGTACTCAAGAAAAAAAAAATAACAGGAGGGAGTGCTAGTGATATAATGAAATTAATATGGGAAGAAATCAGCTCGTTAGTGTTCGTCTATATATGTCTGTTGCAATTTTTATTTTATTTTATTAAGGATGGCCCACAAGTGGGGTATATATATATATGAGTCTCCATCCGCGGCAACCAGTTGTCATAGATACTATTCCAACAATCAGGATCCTAGTTGTTGATCTGAAGATTGAATGACAACCAATTATCAGCGTTTTTAGCAGAACCCAAATTAGCTTTATTCTCTGTCGCTAGTTTTAATAATACTAATAATAATAATAATAATAATCTTTATTAAATTTATACTCTTTATTAATTTTATAATCTTTATTAATTTAAAATTATTATTATTATTATCGGACAAATTTTATAATATATAAGTAATAGACTAATTTAAACTTATTATTACAATTTTATAAAAAAATATATAAATTTTATTATTGTAATTACAATTTTATTATCATGAAATTCTGATAAGTTAGAAAAAAAATTATATAATCTTTATTAAATTTATAATCTTTATTAATTTAAAATTATTAGTATAGGAAAAATATTAAAATTTAAAATTATTGAAATTTTTATTATTATTATTGGACCAATTTTAATTTTGAAATTATTATTATTATTATTATTATTATTATTATTAAAACTAGGGGGAGGGAATAAAGCCAATTTGACCTCCACTAAAAACATTTCTTGTTTATCAATTTAACTTGTTTCAAAACTTCCGCTAAAAATGTTGTCGTTTGGGACCCTGCCGCTACACCTTGTAGAGTCAAGTAAGTTGAATTAAGAGCATATTGGTAATTTAGCGTGCCGCTAAAAGGGATATAACTGTCGTTATGGCAAAGAAAAATTGCTTCCAATATGAGTCATTCAATCTTTAGATCAACGACTAAGATCATGGTTGTCACGGAAGGAGACCTTATATGTGTGTGTGCGCGCACGCGCGCATATTGTGATTTTTTGGAAAGTAGTACAAATTTGTGGACCATTTCCGATAAAGATTTGATGATTTTTCTTAAATGGTTAGAGTTTTATGATGAAATAAGTATAAGTACATAACATTCAAATATTATATCTATTTTAACTATTAAAAAGTGAGATATGAAATTAAAATCAGTGTTATATTTTATTTTTTAATGATTAAAATGAATATAGTATTTAATTTTGTGTTTGATTGTTATATATATATACTTGTCCTTTACGGTGTTTGGACCTATTCAGCTTTTCTTTCTAATGTGGGAAAGTTATTCTAAATTGGTCAACCAAGATTTTTTAGGATTGAATAGTATTTTTATTTTTATTTTTTTTTGAAGCCTCGGCATTCAATACATAATTGTTAAGTTCCATAAAGTATGAGTAATGGGTAGATTTATTTGTATCAAACGGTCTAATTCATTAAAATTATAAATTATTATAAATGATAAAAAAAAATACAATATAAAAAATTAAAAAGATAATTTTTTTAAACAGAATAATAGTTAATCAGAAAAAAAAAAAAATAGTCAATCATAGCAACAGTTAGTGGACAGTAGATATTTTCTTGAAAAATTATATTCTAAACGTAATAATAGAATATGCAGATTTGAGTAATTTTTCAATACAAGCAGAAGAAGAACTGTCCGTCATAATAACGTCATAGCCAAATCTGAATAATCTATCTTCAATAATTCATGCACCATAAAAATTCTCACAAATGAAAAAGAAAATCTCCCAAATGGAGAAAGTAAAGTTTTCCAAGAAATAATAATAAATCCTCTCATAAAAAAGAAATCAGTCGTATCATGAAGAAAATAAGTCCCACAAAAGGAAAGACAACTTGAGCCATCAGTGTACAACTCCGATGTGAGAATCATTACGTTCACCACCCTCTCTGTTCATGTATGGCCGAGACCAATTAGAATTAAAAATCCTTATTAGAGTTCCTTTATAACTGAAACTCATAATTAGATAAATCCGCAATGGGATCTCTCCCATATCAAAAACCCAAATCACATACAAATGTGAACTTTGACTCTTCTATAATATCAAGATGCCAAAATATATTGTACTCGGTCAACACTCAAATCGAATCCTAAATACATATAAGCCAGCACCTAAATTGAATTCCAAATAATTTTATCCAACATGTATGTATATTGTAGTCAATATAGAAGAGTAGTTGCATATATAACCAATACAAAATTTGTTAAACTCGATTCAAAATTAACTTTATACCCTCATGAGAAAGAATATGATGTGTTTGGAGCATTATTTGGAGTGACTCAAGGAATTCTTCAATGGTACAGAAATAAGGGATCTCATGATTCGATGTAGCTTTATAAAAGTGATTGGATTTGACAAGAAAAAATGACGAATGCAGCTTGTTTGATTGCTGAGTCGATTTCGAAATGAAGAAACCTTTCTCCCATTCTTTAAAATAAAATAATATAAGACATGTCTAAATATTGTCGAGCAATAAAGAATTAAATAAAAAAATTAATAATTTGCGCATAGAATAATCAAGAAAAATTAAGTTGTTCTGGTACCCCTAAAGGAGGAGAATGCAAGACAACTAATCAGAGGGAAATGATCATGGCAAGCTTAGTCATTACTTGTGAACCACCTTATACCGCCCATTCTTCTAAGCAATGTTACATCTATCTGCCTAAAATTCATAAAGTCGTGTTAGCATCCGAAATAATAAGCTCAACAACATAACACATTGTCAAGCTTAGAAATGGTGAAAGATTTCCAATGGAGACCAACTAAGGCAATTGACAATTCCAAAGCAATTCAAACCTTTAATAACACTTATTATTCTGATAACATAATTTATTACTATGCCATTATATATAATATTGTTTCGACACTATCAATAACTAAAACAAAACAAAAACAAAAGAAGAAAACAAATAATTAAATAAATTATCAGAATTACTTCATATCAGTGATTAAATGGCCACTCTCTCCTAAATTATTGCATATGAGCTGCAATATCTAGATGTATCTATTATTGATTTGCCAAACAAATTTGTCCTAAATCCACTTTGGTCAAAGTAAAGAAAGAAATAAATAATTAAAAAATTGTATGGGTGCACAAAAATGCCACAATTATTATATTTTAAGTGTAGTGACAGCAATAGATACAAGTAGTTTCAAATATAGTCCATCGGCCAACACAACCACAAACATATTTTGTGTGTGCGTGCTCAAGTGCACGAGTCATGCACAATAGAGAGAGAAATATATACTTTCTCCATTAGTTGTGCAAAAATATAAATATTTATTTTTATTTTAAAATAATTGTCACTCTGATAAATTAAAAGTTAGAGCAAATATCAGTTCAAAACTACTAATTTTTTAATTTAGTACACGACAAAGGTATTTTTCTATGTTACAATATCTTAAAAGTAATATTAAAAATTACTTCATCAATTAATAATTTATTTTACAAAATTGACATTTTTACGTTGTGGGAATTGAAATCAACAATTATTACATTTTTTATAGGTTGGATGCGGTGGGGGAGAGAAGAAAATAGAATTCCATTTTTCCTAAAATAAACGTCTTAATTTTATTTAACACGCTGTTTAAGCAAATTACGACGTTTAATTTGGGACGGAGATATTGCAATAGAGCGTCAATGAAACATGCTAAAAAGGGTGAGTGATGAAAAGAAGGAAACTAAAGGTCACATGGGTGGAAAAGAGGGGGTGTTTCCATTTTGGTAGGTATGTGTCAAGTTGATAACACGACGGAGGACCCATGTTTGGAGGTGGGTCTCTTCTAATATTCATCTTTATAGTGTAGTCTTTTCCAAACTTAATAGCCTCTTTTTCCCCAACTAACCATCCCCACAATTTCTCTCTCTCTCTCTTTCTCACCTTCCAATTTCCCTACATTTTCCTCTTATAGGTTTAACATTATTTTTCTTTCTTTTTCTCTTGTTTCAATTTTCTTAGAACATGATTATGTCGACTATTATTTTATAACTAACTTAACAAATCATTGTCTCAATTTATTATGATCCATTAAATATCTTATTACACTATTTCTATAATTATGATCATTTATAAGTTTTAACATGTGCGATAATTGAATTTTTGAGTTCTCACTCTATTGAGATTTCACTTCTTGTGATAATCGAATTTTTAACCTTTTACTTTAATGAGATTTATCGTATATCCATTGGGACATCGTCAAGTTTAATGACATCAAGAGACAGATAACTTATGTTATCATGACTAATTTTTTTATTCTTTCTTTTTTCAAGTTCAACATTATTTTTATTTCTTTTTCTCTTATTTCAATTTTCTTAGAACATAATTATGTCAATTATATATAACTCTATAACTAACTTAACAAGCCATTATCTCAAATTATTATAATCCATTACATGTCCTATTACACCAATCTCTTACAATCGTTTGTACTTTTATACCATGTGATAATCGAAACTTTAACATTTCATTCTACAAACCTTTAACGTTTAAGATTTGTTCACTTAAGATATGAAATTGCGAATATCAAATTAATGAAAAATTTAGCTTCACGTACAGACAAATGTTTCATGTGATAATCAAACCCTTATGCTTTCACTTTAGCGAGATTTTATCTTATAATCAAACCCTTAACCTTATACTTGACCAGATTTTATCCTATAACAATAGGGTCACCCGTTTGGGTTAAGACTGCACCATTTTAATGAAATCAAGAGGAAGATAATGTCATAGCAATATACTTGTCGTCTAGAAATGAGAGTAAGATTTTACTTGTTTTTTAAATGCATGTTAAATTTAACAAAATTCCCTAAACACAAATTTTAGTTTTGAGTTAAGATAGCACCAAGTTTGATGAAAACAAGTAGACAGCTTGTGTATATCATGGCAATGTACTCCCTACATCCAACAATAAGAGTCAGATTTTATTTATCTCAAATGCATATTAAAATTTATAATCTTCCCCAAAACAAAATTTAGTCTTAAAATTTTATTACTGAAAAATAATCATAAAAAATTATGTCGAATATTCCGGAAAAGAAAGGTCAAACTGGCCCATTTCTGAATGGGGGAGTATAATGCAATTTGTCATCATTTACATGTATTACAAGAGAAGTATATTTTCATATATTTTCAACAGGTACAAAAATGAGCAGTGACAAACCTGAATAAATTCAAATGCTATCCCATAAAATCACATTTAATAGCTCATGTTAGCACCACTACTCATTACTTTCGAGTTTCCCCTGAATTTACTTCCCAACTCCACAAAAAGTAAACGGCGAATATGAACTACAAAAAGAAAGAAGTACAAATGCAGGGGAAAACAGAATAATGAAAACTTGAACATGGATAAAAAGTACTTATGATGAATATAGCTGCGCAAGGTCTATAGAGAATGCCTTCCTAATTGCGTCCCGTTTTATCTTGAGAGCTGCAGTGACAAGGCCGGATTCAGGAGTCCATGGTTCAGAAAGCAATTTGATATTTGCGGGTATCTCAAACTTCTCCAGGCGTGCTGCTTTTCCTGCCTGTTGAATAAGAAAACAAGGCATAAATAAATGAAAATATTCCTAGTTAATGCATATAAATATAATTCATATTTTATAGGACGTGAAAATTTTCATTTTGACACATTCCTCGAGTTTTGAATGCAAAAACAAACATGGGAACCGTGGAGGAGGACGAGTAAGGGGCAGAAAACTAATTCTAAACAGGCATCATCGTTGTAAAGTAGTTGAGAAACTGAAGTGATTCTTTTGTAGTTTTTTTAATGATAAAAATTGAAATATTACTAATACTAAATACAATACTGACTAATATAATGTTTTATACACTAATACTATATATGAAATTAGTATAAGAATTAATTAATATATATTTCCTAAATTCCAAGTTAGTATCATTATATAAAAAAATTGTGTTTCTTGAACTTTTTACATTTTATCATGAATTAATATTTACTCGCACTGACATTTTAAAGTATGTGTTTATATATAATTATATGTATATAAAAACTCTATTTCATATGTACATGTGTTGATTCGAATCCCAGAATTCCCATTTTTTTAGAAGAACCCAAATCCTTGGTTCTTACTTCTTAGTATACATATGTTTTCTACCATTTTGGCGGCCTCACTTAGAATGAAACTCAAAAGGCACATAAATATGAAATACCTGCACAAGTGAGCCAAGCACTTCCTTTATGGTTTCTTCTTTATGGCACAAGTCTGCAAAATCTGCATATTTGATACCCTTCTTCAAGGCCCACTCCTCCAATGCGGGCTGCGAAGCCACCACCAGAGCCACACAATAACTTTGGAAAGGATCAGCATGCAGCACAATAATGTCAATGTATGGGCTTACAACCAGAGCAGCCTCAACCTGCAAATAAAGAACTCGTCATTAATGAAATTCCGATTAACATACAGATCAACGCAGGAAAAAAAGATAATTTATGACAATGTACCTTTCCTAGAGAGACATATTCTCCATGCTGAAGTTTTACTATGTCCTTTTTACGGTCAATAATCTCAAGGCAACCATCGGAATGAAATCTCCCTATGTCACCTGTGTAGAACCACCTCATTCCTCTCTCATCAACCTTTTGGCAAAAAGGGAGTAATATAAGGTTCATCAATTCTCGAAAACATCTTTCTCAAGTAAAAATAGAGTAGGTCAAAAATTTACCTTGTACACTTCCTTTGTTCTCTCCTCATTCTTAAAATATCCAACACTAACATGTGGCCCACCAACAACTATTTCTCCGCGAGGCATTGGAGAATCACTTGCTGAATAGCCACCCTCAGGCCAATCTATCAACTAAAGTGAAAATAGTTTGTGTTACATTTACAATGACGGAAAATCATATATAGTATATATCAAAATCAGTAATCACAAAATTCATGATTAAACAATCAGACATAATTAACAAATTAGAAAAATTGGACATCTGATACTATAAGTTCTATGATTAAGACTCCATTGTGAGAGCGTTTGTCCAATATTGGCAAGATAAAGGCACGCAAGCTAGCATATATGAGTTAATAACTCCAATAGTTTCTGTAACGCTTGGGTTAAATGCTCAAATTGGTACAAGAGTTGGGTATTCGAAGACTCTTGCGTCAAGTCACTCTGCCATTTGTTTGTCCTTTCAAGAATCTGCAACTGAACTATTGTGTACATGACAGAGGTGCGAGATGACTCGTCTCATGACAGTATAAATAGTCTCAAACTAGTATATATGAATAGCAGATTCTCCAATTAGTGGTGAGTAATTTTCAGATGGATTCTCTAGCATCAATAAGATAATCTTGTATAATGTAGAAGAGGATACCCATTGTCAAGAACATCTCCAAAAATATTGTGTCATTGCACAATCATACAATGCAAAGTTGATAAGAGGTCATCAACAAAAGGATTTAGCATTTAGTCAAACATCATTAGATAAAAATAGACATTACATTATATTGTCATTACTCATAATAGAGAACAAATTAATTCGACTTAGAAACAGATAATTATTAATTAAAATGCACCCTGTCTGTAAAGCAATGAAAGTTGGTCAAAATTTTCTGTGTAAAAATTAAGGTGGATTGTATTTAGTTATGTTTTACCTTGATAACCGAGCAAGGAATTGGAGGCCCAACACGTCCAACAGATGTATCATCATACTCAGAGAACGTCGCACCAGCACAAGTCTCAGTTAGACCATACCCTTGACCTATTGGAGCGCTGTAAATATGAACAAAAAATGCAACAAAAACAAAATGAGAAAAAACAACTAAAAGTCTGCATCAATATAGAACATTCAGACATAGTTGTTTTTTTAAAACACAAATTATTATTCATGAGAGTGAAAGAAAAAAAACTTGACATTGTGGTTTTATATGCATCCAGTACAAAAGGAAACGAATTCCTAGATTGATGGTGAAGCATTAGAAAAGGATGATGTTTGGTACAAGTATACAAGTGGGAAAGAAAATAAAATTTTGGAAGTATATCTGGGTGGGTGCAAATATCACTTGCATGAAAGACTTTCTAAAGTTTCTTGCCTTTGCAGTTACTATAGAGTCCATGGCGGCTAACTCTGTGACGTTAAAAGAATATACAAAAGGAAATCTATGTATGAAGTATAAATCGAAAACTCTTCTAAAGCTTTTTTATTGTTTTTTTTAGGCAAAATGCAATTTATCACATGTAGTTTACACGTTTTTGCACTTAGCCACCTGTGGTAAAAAAACCGCCAATTACCCACCTGTAATTTAAAAAAGTTGCATACTCTCACCTATATCCTAACACCGTTAAATGTAGTCATCAATTGACACTAATACCCTTAATTTTTCCTTAAATTTAACAAAACATACTCCTTATTTATCAATAACACAGTTTTTAGTCAAAACACAACCTTAAATCCACATTATTCAATATATTTAAATGATTATGTTAGTTTTCAGGAGAAGAAGCCTTCTCACATAATTTAATATATTTAAATGATTAATTTTTTCTGCAATTTATAATGCAAGAGTAATTTTTAAACCAACTAAACTGTGATATTGCAAAACAATAGCTTATGTTTTTAATAACTCAAACCTTAAACAAAGGATTAAAAATTGTGAATTGAAAATCTATAAATTTGGTTTTCTTTAAAAAAGAAGACTTCAGTTACATGTTACAAAATAATGAGTTATAATTGTAAAGTGGAAGTACATAAAAATTAAACAGTAAAACAAAAACTAATTTTATATTCAGTAGCTATTGCAAAAACAATAGATTATAATTATAAAGTTAAAATCTATAATAATTTGCTTAGTTATACGAGTCTTTAATTAGTTTAAAACTTTTAATAGAACTATTAATATATCGTATATATTTTTGGAAAAGCATAACATTTTTTTAACTCGGTGGAATTGTTGATAAAAACTACTGATGAAAATTTTAATTGTTCGCACATACATTTTCATGAACTTGATATTTTTAATCAATAGCCATTAACATTTTATGGGATGACGTTATTAATTAGATATTAGAAGTAATAATGTTATTTCTTTTGACATATTTCAAATTAGTAATATTATGGGCTATTACATGGCGCATTTAACTAGCATTTATATATAATTTTGGACTATTTTTTTAAAGATTATGTAGTAACTTTGTTACAATTATTTTTCTAATTATATTTTTTAAAGAATTTGTTGTAACTTTGTTATAATAATTTTTTTTAATTGTATTTGTAACATAATTAATTGTATCACATTTTCTTAAATAATTAAAATATTTTACACTCAATAAATGACAAAAAATGATTTTTTTTTACCTTAATATGTTTTACAAGCGAATTTGGTCCAAGGGATTTTATTTTTTTAAAATTGATATTGATAAAAAGTTGCTAAAAATGAGAATATAAAAGCAAAATACCGAAAATTGCTCATGTGTAATAAGAGGGCATTATGGTCAACTGCATATAAACTATAGTAGTTAGAGACACCATCCAATTACTTTTTGGCGAGTGGATACCACTATCTGTTAAGTTAAACGGAATTGAGTTAACGTGCAATTATATTTATACCACAAGTGGTAAATTGGCAGTTTTTTTACCATAGTTGACTGAGTGCGAAAACGTGTGCTAAATTGCATTTTACCCTTTCTTATCAATAAAATCGTCATTGGATAAGGAACTATGGTTCTCAAAGGAAAAATACTAACCCAAGACAAATATTGATGAATCTTTGAGTATTTCCAGAAAGAGGAGCGCCTCCAGACAGCAGAAAACGAACGCGACCACCCAAAATTGCCCGAACCTTTCTAAATACCAAAAAGTTCCACAAAAGCCTTTCTAGGCCCCATGCCCCAAACCAACTGCCATTTATTGCAGTCAATCGACGAGCATATGCCAAATCAAACAATTTCTTTGATAGCCCACCTGTTGCATCTACCTGCATTTTAGCAAGTTCAGTACTTACATAACTGACCTCATCTTGAAAATTACTGTTAAGGAATAAAGTACTTGTTTGCATATGAATGCATGAAAGAAGAGAGTCACACCTTCTTCCGCACACCATCCCTAACACGATCAAGAATTGCTGGGACGGCTGCCATAATTGTTGGCCCTAACATAGAGGCATCCCCCTTTGTTCCCCTCTTTATCTTGTTTGATGTATCAGTTAGAGTCAAAGGAGACCCATATCCTATTGAGCATCCTACAGCAACTACTATATTCTACAACATAAACATGAATTTGTTAAACTACTCTACATAAGCAAATGACCACTAAGAGAGGAATAGAAGGGGAACATACCTCAGCTGCTAGCTCAAGAATATGTGCGAGGGGCAGGTATGCTAAATAAACATCCTTGAATCCAAGGTTAGGAATAATGGTCATGACAGCAGACACTGTAGCTAAAATATTGCTATGCGTTATCATTACACCCTGCATGAAGTGGAAATTCCATTAGTCTCCCACCATTGCCGTATGACATCATTAGAATATATGCTCAATGTCACAAACGCAGCATCCACATTTGCAAGGTATTATTCGTATCCGAAATAAGAAGCACAATTCACTAACCTTTGGCAATCCTGTACTCCCACTTGTATACATTATAACAGCAATATCAGCTGAAACGGGTAAATCAGCGTCAACAGGGTTCCCTCTGCCAATTTTTTCTACATCAGAAAAGGATGTAATTTCCCAACTACTGCTTGCTTGAATCAATGAGCCATGTGACGGGATTTCATCATCCATACATATGACCCGTTTTACTGTGTCAAGTTGTCCACTTATATCTAGAAGCTTTTTCAATTCTCGTTTCCCACAAATCACAGTTGTAACCTCTGTCTAGCAAATATTAAATGGAAAATCATGTGAGATGGTAGTGATAGAAATGTTCATCAAAACAATTCAAAAACAAGAATCATTTTTTTTAAGGATCAAAAGAAGGAAATGTTTTATAGTTTGCAGAAACTAAGGCAGAATGGAGTAAAATCTAGCATGCTTAATGAAGTAGTTTAAAAAAATAATAATAAGATAAAACTGATAAGTGGTTAAGATTATAAAGTTAAATAAAAACTTTTGACATTGCCTTTGCCACAAAAACCATGTCATTTCAAGATGATTTATTTTTAATTGATTTTGATTTAAAAATTTAGATCTAGCAAAAAGTAACTGTATTTCAGCACAAAATTTTAGATTGCAGCACAGTCTAGAATGTTTTCTTCCAAACATCTCATTTCCTTACGTACTCTAGCCCTAATTCAAACACCCTCTATAACCTTTAATCAAATAGATTAGAATGAATCATTATGGGTACGTGTAACATAATATCATATAAATAACTCAGTAACACTTCAAGTTGGGCTAACATATAAATTGGCCATCAGTCAAAACAGGACAAAAGAATTTTCAACTTTCATTCAATTCAATAAACGAATAGATTATAGGCAATAGAACTGATTCGGCAATGGTGCACATTTTAATGGCCAGATTTCCAGACCAAGGGTTTGGAGGTTCAAGAGCCATTCCATACCACTCTGGCCTAGATTCAAGTCTCATCAGCCTCTCCATCAAAACAGATGTAACAGAAAAATTCTAAAGAGTGCCCAATAAGAATATGATATGTTACATCCTTTGCATGCAGAAAACTAGAAAATTGTGTCTGAATTGGGACATATTAAGGCAACAAAAGCAACGCATTGTCGTTGTGTTTGTAAATAAGAGAGAGTAGCAAGAGATACCTCGTTTAATGAGTGACACAGGGCTTCCTCCCCCAAAGATGCATATATAGTCACGACTGTGACATTGCGACGGAAGCAACCCTGATACAACGCAACCACAGTTACTATGTTATAAATTTCTGATAGTAATGTACGATTTACGTCGTCAGAAATAAGTAAATCAGAAGGAAGAAAGCTGTATTACTGTCTTTATTTAAAAGCTGTATTGCATTATTAATTTTTGATAGGCATATATGGGTTGCAGTAGAGCACCACTATTATCTGAGAGCAAAATAGTTAAAATAAAATTTTGAAGATGAGCACCTGCAGTGCAATAAACCATTCTTCTCGTGTATCGGCAAAGATAGCTACACGTTCTTCCTTTTTATGACCGAGTTGCGCTAATCCAGACGCAAAGTTGCACACTGTTTTGAACACTTGGCCATAGGTCAACCACTCATAATCACCCAAATGAAGTTTCTCAAATGATCGCCCATCTCCAGAAACTTCTAACTCGCTAGAAATCAATCTCCGAGTTCCAAGAAATCTCTTTTCTCGGTGCTGCTTGGATGAATGCTCAAAAAGTTCCGCAAGTGTTGTAATGCCTTCCCATGCTGATTCCATAGGGGAAGAAAATTGATAATTTCGAATTGCAAACCCAGGTTCCCCACCAACATCAACAGGCAAACCCCTCTTTTTTCCATTCTTCGAAGTCCGAAGGAGAAGAGTCAATACAAAGGGAATAATGACGCCGACAAGATAAGGACTCATCTTTGATAAAACACAATCTATAGCCAATCAAGTAATTAAAGTCCTGGTAACAGAAAATGATAGCCAGTTATATTTACTTGTAACTTAGATCTGGAAGAACTAATTTATTAAGGTTGTGTTTGATAAAACTAAATAATTAAGATCTAAATGGTTAGGATATCTTAATAAATTATATCATCAACTGTTTAAAAACTAAAAAGGGAGTTGTCTCTTAATGACACTATTTTACCATTTTAAAGAGTAAAATTTTATTTAACAATTTCAAATATTCAATTTAATAAAAATGAGTAAATAATATTGTTAAATGTATTTATACAAAAAAAAACTTACCAAAAAATTTTCATTAAGAGACAGCTCTTAATAATTTATTCTTAATTTTATGTCTTACGATTAAGAGGCATTAAGAGACTAGCAAAATTTTAACAAACAATTTTTGCCTCTTACCGATTCAGATGTGAGTCCATTAAGAGGCATTAAGATGTAAACAAACATAACCTAAGTCTCATGTCTCAAAGAGTAGACAGACCAAATTAAAATAATACATAAAAATTAGAAGTTCATAATTGATCGTTTACTAGTAACTGGAGGTATCAGTCAGAACCTTCACTATGCCAAAAAGCCTAAAATTATACATCAATTGTCCTCACAAGATCAAAATGAGATAGTTTAGAGATAGTAATGCATTCAGTACAAGTACATCAATGTGTTACTGAAATATCAAAGGGAGATGGCTCAGATATAAGGTTGCATTTTAATTCAGTCAAGTTAGGTACTCCACGCGTTTAACAAAAGGATGAAGGTCCCGATGAAATACAAATTACCCTGTTCTTAGCACTGATCCCTAAAAATACAGAATCAGCTAAGGAAGCACTAAAGTTACTTCAGGATTAATAACAAAATTTGAAGTACATGATCATACAAGTTTGACCCAACACAAAAAAAAAAAAAATTGACCCAACCCAAATAAAAACTTCGTAAATCACAAGAGGATTATTGTTTTCTATATATGCTATAATTTACTTTGACTCTACAAGTTTGAGGCTAAGTCCTTGAACTCTATAGGCAGTCTCATACTTAACCACACTTACAAAATCAGGCGTCAATACTTAGTAGTCAGTACTATGCCCCGAGTCAAATGTATTGATATATAAGATTTCAGGAAAATAGCAACAAAGCCAGAGAACAAAGAGTACAATTCACCAATATCAATATTCAATAACAAAAATAAGAACTATAGCATCAAAACCCATAAAGAAAATCACATAATCTAAGAATTCTAACTCAACTAACACAACGGGCTAAATATACTATTTTACAACATTCCTGTCATTAAAAAGGTCATCTTCTGATGATATAGACAACACAGATAGAAAAAGAAGTTCTAAAATTTCACCACAACAAAATGGAAGATGATTATGGACTAATCAAAAAGACTAACAAAAAATTACTTAGAAATGTTACTAAATTCAATACACTAAATACAAATATACAATAAAATCATCTGCAAAGTAATAATTAACCAAGAACATCAAAATACACAATAGAATACCAAACATCAAAAAAATTCACTCCCCCGTAGATAAAACCAACTTTAAACCCCAAAAATGCAAAAGAAGTAAAAATCAACCAAACCCAGTTCAAGAAACAGCTAAATGTGTAAAAAAATTCATACCTTTCTTCAGATTCTGAATTCAAAGAATATATCACTGAAAACAAGAACAATTTCCCAAAAACACAGTGAGTTATTTCGAAAAATTGGGGTTCTGTGGGAGTAATCAGAAGGGGAGAGAAGAGAAGAGTGTTAATATATAGTGGGTGAAATTAGCGGAGAAATCAAGAATGCAGAGGTTGTACTATTGTAGTGTCAGAAGGTGAGTTTGAAGTTTGAACAGATGGTTAGTGTGTTATTGGTCTTTTTTTCTGTTTTCTTCTTTTATTGAGGGAGTCGTCAGAAATAAATAGACGGATCAGATCGTTTTGAGATGACACATGTGCAGCATTACACAAATCTGACCGTGGAATTCAGTGGAGGAGACCGGATTCGGCGCATGAGGTCCAAATGCTAGACGGCAAAAAAATAAAATCTCTTTATTTCGAAGGGCAGAAATTGTCACACTTTTTCTTCTTTTTTTTAAAGGATCCGTTTAATGTGTATCTTAAAGATACACATTAAATATAAAAAATAATAGATAAATTTCATTAAATATTATTTTTTTATATATTTGTACTGAATTTAATACATGGGATCTATTAATATATTATTTTTTTATGTATTGAATTCAGTACAAATATATAAATAAATAATATTATGTATTAAATTTCGCAATAAACATGTGCTCTAAAGCACATTTTAAAAAAATTATTTTTTAAATGCCATTTCCTATTTATTTTTGTTCTTATTTTAAAAAGAAAATGTCCTTTTCTTTTAGCTTTTATTATCATATGCCCTCTCTTTCTCCATAAATTTGACACCTATGTGTAATATGGGAGTAGTAAAGCATTGTCTAATTTATGTCACATTTCCTTTTTCACCATGAATTCAAACTACATTACATTGAAAATAATATTATTTTAAAACACGGGTCGTTTTACTATAACCTTGGAAAATACTAAATTAATATGGAATCGATTTTCAGTGATGCTTTTACTTGATAATTAATAATGAAATTATGAAATGTTTAAATATTCCCCAAAAAATGATGCGTACATTATTTTATTTTTTATGCGAGACATTTGTTTAGATTTGTTTAAACTTTTGAATGAGATAGTTATGTTGGTTATGAAATTTTATGTACATGTAATTTATCATCACTGTGTGAGCTTCAAATAATATGGAGTCAATTGGTTTTGTATCATTTTTCTTCTGATTTTAATATTTTTAAATTAAAATGTTAGTTTAGACTATGAAGGGGAAAAAAATTAGACTTTTTAATTATTTTGGAGGGGTATTGTTACGTATTTTGAGAGTTTTTTGTTAAATTATAATTGAGACATGTTTCAATATATAAGATTTAATAAAATTATAAAAATAGTTCACCATATTGTAAATCTGTTTTTAAAAAATACTAATAATTTTTATCCGGATAACTGACAATAAAGAATCGTTATATATATCATTTTCCTTCTAAGAGAAACTTTAGAATGAATATGGATTTCAACTAAATTTGTACGTTCACTCTTGGAAATATTTTCTCTAACTAAATTTTGTCTAAAATACAACTAAGCATAATTTTTATAATATCAAATAAAAATACTTGTAAATTATTGTAAATAGAAAGATTAATGATAGTGCAGTATCATGTGTTATATATGAATATTAAAATATTTTAAAGAAAAAAAAGAAAAGATCAACAAAGATGACGGATAGAGTATGGTTCTATTATATTTATTTTATTGTTTATTTCGCATGATTGGGAAAAAATTACTTTTCTTCATTTTTAATTTGCATTTTTCTATGACTATTTAATCTCACACACATCTTCGTTCAATTGTGACACAATTAAAAAGGCAATCAAGTGGGAGAAAGAATAATAAAAAAGATACATAGATATTAGATAGGGTCAAGAATGGCGACCGGTTAATCAATGCAAGTGAAACTACAAGTAGTCTGATTTGGGTAGCTTAACATGTCTAGAATAATAAGATTAAATGTGTTTACAAATTTTATTTAAAAATATGATCGGACATAAAAATTCGTGTTAAATTTTATTTTTTAATAATATAAATAAAATTTATATAAAAAATTATATTCGTAGATTTATTCGGTCTAGAATCATGCATTGTTGTCGTATCATTGGATTGGTGTTTTGATTAATTATTAATTATAAATCTCCATTATTTTCAGGGTTTGAAAGAGTTAAAAAAAATAATTAGAAAAATGTTATGTTTCTTATTTTACTATTTCCATTTATTTTATAATTTTTATATTTATAGATGCATTAAGTACAAATTTATTGGCCTTCTTTTCTTTTCTTTTTTTGTCAAGGACTGATGAACCCTTTTTTTAACATTAAATTTGCTAGAGTGCAAAAGTAAATGGCCAAAATTAGCCCAAGTAATGGGAAATATGGTCTTGATTAGTATTGTTTGACTGTGTTGTCTGGAGTTAATTTTTGTCAATACTTGCTATGACATGTTTTTTTCAGTAATCATTTAAGAATATTAAGTTAATTTCTTTTATTAACGATTTTAAATGAATCAAATATGAAACTCATAAAAGATATTATAATTGATTGTGATAAATTGGCCTTGATTTAGCGTGATAAAAAGATAGTTATGTTGTTTAGGGAAGTCAAATTAATTTTATGTCAAAGAGAGATAGCAGAAGAAAAAAAAAATCTCGATCCTACAAAAAGAGTCTAATTTATTAAAAATAATAATTCACAAAAAAAAATAGTCCAAAGGGTTGTCTCTTTATTAATAACAATAACAACAATTAATAATATATAATAACATGATATTCTCAAATATATACACAATTTTATTTTTTATGTCGCACTACTAAACTAATTAATTGACCAACAAGTCTCGCATAAAAGAAAAACACATTTCACATAAAAAATAAAAATAAAAACTCATCTACATGAGAATCGAATATTTGATCTCAATATTAACCCCTAGTCTAAAATCTTATCGACATTAACCACTATTGATCCATTCATAAATATAAGTGAACATTGTATTTGAAATTAAAGTAGTTGTTGTTAATTGACCGTTTAGGCCTCCTTTACACCAACAAAATAAAAAAACAAGAGAGGATAGAAATAAAGGACGTTAATGCTGAGCCGACGGAAGTGTTTTAGTAATGGGAGAAACTTGAGGATGAATTTGTATCATAAATAAATTTGTAGTTTCACTCTCGGGAACAAGAGTCCTATTTCTCAAAACTAAATTATATTCCTAAAATACAACCAAACATATATAATTTTCAGATATTCTTTTAACGTCAAATTGAAATACTTGTAAATTATAATAATCTTTTCAAGGAAAGAAGTTGCGTCAAATATTTTAAAGAAAAAGATCAAAATAGACGGAAAGAGTTTAACTCTATGGTATTTATTTTATTATATATAAAATCTATTTTATTGTTTATAGTTATTATTATTCCTTTATACACGGAAGGAGAATGATGCTATGCATTTATAAGAATTGTTTATTTTTCATGATTGGGTTAAAATTTCATTTTCTATGACTATTTAATCTCGCACCTTTTTCATTAAAGTGTGACAAAATTTAAAAAATTATCAAGTGGGAGAAAGGAATAATATAAAGTAAAAAAGATGGATAGATATTAGATAGAGTCAAGAATGGCGGACGGACTAATAAATGTAAGTGAAACTACATCGGTCTGATTAGGGCAGATAAAATATGTCTAGGATCCTGCATTGTGTTTTGACTAATTATTAATTATAAACCCCCACTATTTCCTGCTCGAGATAAATAATTTTTAATTAAAATACGTCATGTTTTTCATTTTATAAAAAAAATTGATATTTTCACAAAACAACTTAATATTTTTATATAAAAAAATTCACATGAGTAGTAAGTGAGACATACCTCCATACGAGGAGGAAATATCAATTCTCTTTACAAATTCCATTTTCTGTACAAAACTCTTTCATAGTTTCTATACTATTATAGATGCATGAATACAAATTTGTTGGTTTTCTATTTTTGTCGAGGACTGATGAACCCTCTTTTAACATTAAAAAGCCAGTGTGCAATAGTAATTGGCCAAAATTAGCCCAAGTAATGGGAAATATGGTTATGATTAGCATTGTTTGATTGTGTTGTCTGGTGTTAATGTTTGTCGATACTTGGTTTGACTGTGTTTTTCAGTGATCAATTTTTAAATTATTAAGTTAATTTCTTTTATTAACAATTTTAAATGAATCAAAGAAGAAACTCATAAAAGATATTATAATTTATTATTTTATTTTTTTGAAACAGTTGAGCGACTGTAAAAATTTATTGCTCCAAAATACTTGGTGACCATCATCTAACAAACATATAGGAACATGTTATGAAAAAACTTGGGCAAGCTCAGCAAGACCATCAGCCAATCTATTGCCCTTCTTACGAATATGAAAAAACATTACAAATTCAAAACTATTCGCTATTCAACAACAATCCTCCAGAATAATAGATGAGAGATAAAAGATTACTGCAGATTCTATCAACTCCTGCGCCTAGAATTGAGCCACTATTATCACAAATCGCAACACCAACGACAATAAAGCCATTCCTTCTAACAGAAGCACAGACTTTCACCACAACCAAAGGAGGCTTTTGCCCTTTTTTCACAAGATGGGTCGAGCCTGATGCCCATATGAAGGATTTCCAAGCAGCTCTCAAGCCAACTTGAATTCATTAAAATACATCAGACTGTTTGAAACTCCCATCAACAAATTGGAGATAGCATTACCAATAATTTCACCATTTCTGTTATTCCAAATACACCATGAAATCATCCCCACAATACAAATTGCATAAAGCTTAGATTTAAGGGAGATAACCAATCACAAAAAGAATCATTTTGAATGCCATCACATGGCAAACCCAATGGAGAAACAAACCAAAATGCAGCAGCCGCTGGGCAAGAGATAACAGTATGAAAAACCGTCTCTTGGGCATTCAGAACACGCACCCATTTTGCGCCTACAGAGGTTCCGCAGAGCAGGTAAAAAATCTTTGCATGCTCTCCAAAGAAAAAGCTTCAACTTTGGGGGAAGATGCAATTGTCACATACCTTTCCAGTTTCCAGTCCGAATTACTTCCTAGTGAAGAACTCCCTAAATTGCAGGAAACATTTGGGGGAAGATGGCATCTTGAAAGGATCCTTTATTGAATATGCGAACACGCCTGAGTCAGAACCTTAATTTCTACCAAATACTGCAGTATTTGAAAATATCAAATTTGGTGATGGTGGTCGTAGTAGTAATACCACTTAAAAATAAATATAGGAATTTGAGTTTATGGTAAATAACAGGTTGAGTACCATGCAGTATGCAAGGCAACAATCCATAACACTATCCATGGTTTCCACATTACCTCGCTATGATCGTAAGTTGTGGTACAAAAACTTGCTAATCATATGCAGTACACAATTCAGGCTTAAATGAAAAGAGAATAAAGTTTAGTAGGATGCGATATGATTACATTTGGATTTATTGTGCAATTTTTGTTATTAACAATGCCTCCCATCAATTTTTCATCATAAAAAGTACCTTTTGATTCGGTTGATACTTGATAGGTTCATTTGGGCAATATATCAAGCAGGTAACCTACAACATAAACAAATACATGCCAATTATCACCAGTTAAAACAGGTTTTTTAACAAATATCATCCCACAACTTTATAATTCAGAAGCTAGCAAATATATACAGAAAATATCTTAATTAGAGGACAAAGTCACACATCTAAATGAATAAAAATTGAGAATTCATACTTAGCATCCAGGGGCTTTTGAGGACTAATGAATGCGCAACCAAGGATGGATCTTATAGAGGGAAACAATTACAATTATAAAAATTATAAAGTATTTAAAATTTAAATACTATCAAATTAAAGATTTATGGCATTCATAAGAATACACTCAATTATTTCACACCTTCAACAGGAACTGTTTTCAAAAAAGCAACAATCTTCTCTACTGACATTAATATACTGATGTAATAAAGTATCATTCACAACTAAAAGAGTCACATTTATTACAAAAATGAGCAATCCCATAATGAAACTAGATAAATTAATCTCCCAAATTAGAAAGTGTAGAAATAAGGGGATGAAACTCACTTAAAGGTGATCCAGGCCCCAAAGAAGAGAAAGACGTACGCAATATATGGAATGTATTTGCGGATGTAGCAATTGCAGAGACTGACTAGAGGGAGAGATTCGGGTGCGGGTTACAATGATGAAGCCTGGTACAGCCGTACAGGCCAAGCCCCCTCTATTCGGCAACAAGAGTTGGTTATAGAATAGTCTTTTGAAATAGTCTAAACCATGTCAGCCAAGCATCTTAAAAAATAAAACCATTGCCCACACAAACTCATACACGGTTTTTCCATTGCCAACTAAATAAAGACCAGAATAAAGCCAATACCATGAGCACGGACAAGCCAGGGCAGGCCTTATAGTATAGGGGGAAAAAAGCATGGTGGCGTCAATGGAGTTTTCGTGTTTATGGTGGCGTATTCACGCTCATGGTGGGGATTTCTCCGAGTAACCAAACACTATTATGCAGGTAACCAAACAATAGTATGTCGATTTTTTGCTACATTTAATCTAGGTAACCGAGCACTAGTAAGGAGGTAATCAAACACTATTATGGAGGTAACCAAACACTATTACGATGATTTTTTGTTGCAGTAAATCTAGGTAACCAAACAATAGTATAGAGATAACTAAACACTAGTATGGAGGTAATTAATTCCTGAATGTGTAGTAATTAAATTTTTTCGTGCAGTAAATCTAGGTAACCAAACACTAGTATGGAGATAACCAATTCCTGAATTTACTTATTTTCGGTATGTATCTATATTTCTTGTTTATCGACGCTTATTATAACTTAAGTTATGTAACGATCATGATTTTCTTTTTTTCCTCAGTGTGGTAATCAACTATGACTTTCCATTAAATCTCAACAGTGATGTAAAAAGGATTAGTCAGGGTTATGATGGCGTCCATCATTGATGTCACTATGAACTTGAAGACGAACTCAACGGAGTTTTGGAGGAGATGACTTTAATTATACTTAATGGCGTTGGTATGCTAGTGGAGTCAAAGTAGGAGAGAGAGATGAAGAAATTGAATTGAATTGAAATAATTTAATTTACTTCTTCTTGATTTAAAGAATTTATGAAATTTAATTTATTTCTCCTTGATTTAAGGGATTTGTGAAACTGAAATAATTTAATGTGAGTATTGCATTGCGCTCTTTTTATAATTATTTTGTGAATGCACTAATCTTGTATTTTTTTCTCAATTGTTGTATATTACTGTAAGGAACTCAATTTTTAAACACCACAAATAATTCATGTAAAAAATACCTTATAAAAATATAAGCTCAATCAATCCTTTAGAGCCCATAGTCCAATTCAAATATTAAATACTTTAAAAAATTAACAGTATAAAAAAAATTTATTTAAATAAAAAATATTAATACTCCATCCGTTCCAAAATAAAAGTCTTTCATTGACTTTTATAGTCAAATTGACTATTTTTAAAATTAACAATTAAACATATATATTTAAATTTTTTAAAAAGTAAACATTGAGATTAGTATTAAATTTTATATAGTTTATAATGTTTATAGGCTTTTTACTTATATATTAAATAATAATAAAATATATTGATTTGAAAAATAATCAATTTAACCATAAAAATTAATAAAAAAACGTACCAAATATAAAATGCCTCATTTAGAAATATTTTTTTAAGTCTTAAATTATTTTGAGTCACTTTTGAGATAAGCTTATATAGCAATAATAAGCTCAAATTAAGGTCAGTAGAATCATAATAGGCTTAAGGACATAATAATACAAGCTGTCCGCGCGGCTTAATAATCATAGTAATAGGACAAGCTGTGAGTACGATGATAAACTTATATAGCAATAATAAAAAAATTGAAACTTAATCCTATTGATTGATTTTTAAAAGTTAATGTCATCCCTAGATTCACTCTCACAGCTTTTAGGCTCACATAGCTATTTTGATTACACTAGACCAGTTATATATATTAAAACCCTATTTATTTGTTGAACTAAACGTATAAAATGCATTTTGATACAAACGTTCTAAAACATAATACAGTTACGTAGATGTGGCAAAAATATAATTACAACTTCACCATATGATTTATGAATGAAAAGCATCCTCTTATATATATATAGCCATTGGCCATACAACCACTAGCTAAGATTAAATAAACTGAAATGCTAGCTAAGATCGACTGTTTAGAATCATATTTTAAAATATCAAAGACATTTACAAAGTATTTAGAATATTCTATTAGAAACCTTAATATATAAATAAAAGATTCTAGTGAATACCAGCTAATGTAGTTAAATGAGCGGCTTGGGGTCTAATAAGCAAAAACATGACGTGATCTCGTTGAAAATACTTATTTTGATACTACACTTATAAGCAATTCAACTGATTTTAACTATATGGTACTACTTTTAGCTATATCTTTTTAGAAAGCTATTCCTAATATATCACATTTTGAATAAACATATTTTGTAAAAACTACGCTCTTTGAAATAAGCACAAAAAAAAAGGTTGGTTAATTTCACCACAACAAAATGCAACATAATAGGCTAAACAAAAAGACTAACCTCAGATTATGATTTCAAAGAGCATATCACTGAAAAACAAGAGCAAATTCCCAAAAACGTAGTTAATTGTCTGGAAAAATTGGGGTTCTGATAGATCAAAGAAGGTGTGGGAAGTAGCCTGATCAAGGGGAGGGGAGTAATACATGGAGTTTGTTTTTCCCATTATGTGGGAATTTTTTACCAGTATGGAGAATCTATTATCAGTGGCTATATGTTACTTGTGTTACCGTATCGAAGAATTTGTCACATCTGTAAATTTTTATGGTGTCGCCAACTTTTGACTACGATCGACTGTTTTGAAGTAATTATATTTTTGTGTTAAGTAATCTCTTTATGAATTGAAACAGAATTATGTATTCAATATATTTCTGTCAATAAAAATCTGTGCTGGTATAAAACTCTTTTATAGTTTCGGTACTGTAGATGCACTGCCGGAAAGGACATTTTCTTCCTAAAAATGTCAAAGAAGTGCAAGCCACAATGCGGCCCATAACCTAATTTATAAACATGTTACCGAGGATAATTTCATTTTCCTCTTGCAATAAGTTAAGGGGGGCATGTGCCATTTCTCGTACCCGGCTAATAATGTCAGCCAACAGTCACTTGCAAGAATAATAATCGGCATTATGCAATATTTTCTTGTGGGGCTTTTGACTACTAATGTCGAACGTTGGATCGAAAGTATCATCAGCTTAAGATAGCACAAGTTTTGGTCTTGTGGAATAAGGCAAAGAAAAGGCATGAAAGTAAAAGAACTGTTTGATTTGTTAAACGACCCGATGCTGCTTTTTGTATAGTTGCATGGAAAATAGATGGTGCCTGTGGAATTTTGTGGGTATATGGCGACTAATTGACACTTTGGCATTGGAGTTGTAGGCTGCACTCGGTCCAATTTTCATCACCAACTATACTTTTCACACATTCTTGTTTTTTCAATTTTAAAATTTTGTATTAGAGAGAAGATTAAAGAAGTATTTATGTTCTTTCATCTAATATAGTTTTTATGCTTATTAAAATAAACACCCAGAAAAGGGGGGTAGAAGAATGAGCATCAAGCAAAAATGGGAGAGGGCAGGCTCCCTTAATTGTCCAAACGAATGCAGGCAAGAGAGAAGGAAATTACATGAATAAGCAACCAATTTATTGTACTGAATCAACATATTTCCTGCTGCTTGAAGTCTATATATTTTTAGGAGTGGAACTCATTGATTGTGAAACTTCCCACGTTCCCTAAATTCATAAAATCATAATAATACACACATGAATCAGCAAGAGAGAGGCACGGGGGTGGGGGGTGGGGGTGGGGGGTTTGAAGGGAGAGCACAGAGGCTGCCCAAATAGAAGGAAACTCCAGTAATTAAGCAAACAATTTCTTGTACAACACGAATTAGCATATCTCCTGCTGCTTGAATCTATATAATGATACCAATGGAACTCAACGATTTTAAAACTCCAAAGTTTTCTAAATGCATAAAATTGCAATAATAAACAAAACACAGCAAAGCATAACGTCAGCAAATTTTACATAAATCTCTTGCTATAAATCTCATGCTTGCTTTGGTGCCTGGCCCAATGAGTCGACATTCCGGGATTCACATCAGCTCTCTTCATCTACCAGAATGGTCGACTCATTGCCAACTCCAACGTCAATCAAGGAAGCCATATCATCATCAAGCAATGTCGGCAATGGGGAACCCTGCAAATTTGAATTATATCTTATTACCCAGACTAACGCAATAATACTCTTCTACATGGAAAAACAACATTAATTCTTTCCTAATAGCCCCAGGCAATTTAGTAGAAACTGGTCGAAGTGGGAAACAGTATTCACAGATTGACCAACAAAATGGTTAATCAGATCAGCAGTACATCAGAATGACCACTAGATGAAGCAGTTTTCTAAGGTCGTAGATTCAGAGTCAAATTTTTATCACTAGCTTTAAGATGTTAAATACAAACCTCTTCTTGAAGAAACAGTATAGGCTTGATGGACTTCAACTTGAAAAAACTCTCGCAAAGAATCTTCAGCTTTCCCACCTAAATACAGAATATATATATGAGCATACATTTGAGAACACAACCAGAATGAGACATGCTTAGAAAATAGGCATATTACAGTGGTGGTCGCTGGAAGCTTCTTTTTCATTGGGGGCTTTTCACCAATTGATGCTCCAACACACTTCAAAGTGATTGCTGAATAAAGCATATCAAATCATTGAAATATTATACCATTAGTATTTGAAAAGCTAATTGCAAAAGTTCACTACATACAAATAAGTCCCGAAGCCATTTTCTGAGGGCCTGCTGTTCCATTTGACGGCCTTTCGTCCTCAATTCCATGGAATACTTTAAGCTCAGAGAACCTGCATACAAGTTGAAAGACATATGAAGTGTAGGGGTGAAAATCGGTCCGAGTTACTCGGTACCCGACTCGGATTCAACTCGATAATATGATCCGGGGCTCGGATTCGGTAGGCATCCGAGCCGAATATGAGCCAAGCTCGTTTATGGGATTATAATACTGAACTCGAATCTGAGCAGCACACTGTTCGCTCGTTTTAGGGTTCGAGTACACTGCCTTCATCTCATCCATACTCGATCCTTACTCAATGAACCCTACTCGTTTAGGGGTTCGATGTATGACATTTGATAAATATAATGATGTTACTAGAAATTGTATTATAGTATAATTAATATTATAAATTTATCATTGTAATTTTTGTAACTTGTATTTTTATATATAAATAAAATTGAAGTTTTTCTAAGTTTTCATTTTTATGTCTCATTTTGGTGTGATCCATCTCAGATTCGAGCTCGAATAGAGGCTCGCGAATTACTCGTTGTGAAAACGAGTCGAGTAACTTCGAGCCGAGTAGTATCGAATAATTCATCGAGTCGAACTTGAGCAGCCTTAGAAATTATCATTTCGAATTCGAGTCGAACCTGAATACAAATTTTCTGATCCGAGTCGAGCTTGAGCATCAGAGTGTTCGGATCGACTCGGGATCATTTTCACCCCTAATGAAGTGGGCAATCATTAACATTTGTCTTATTTGAATGTTAACGACAAAAACATAGATATTTTAAGGTTTTCCTTCCTATACTAAAATATTAATGGAATTAGCTACACCAAATCAACTGAACCAAGAAAATCTGAAAGCAAGTACCAAACACGACAAAAAACAAATTTACTATGTTTAAGCGGGCACCAACAGGTCCACCAATGACTAGGAAATCTACAGTGCCAAAAATAAACATCATTCCAGCTCTATGTGATTGGTTTAGCAAGATGAAATATACTCTCTACGTTCCACAAAAAAATCCATTTGCAAACATTAAAAATATATTTTTGTTCTATGTTTACCCTTTGTGAGCCCGTGAAATAAAGTGGGGTGTGTGCACAACAAACAAACTCATTGGAGCACGTGTGACCCAAATGGATTGCACGTGGCCCGAACTAGGTGACCCGCGTGTGAATTTCTAGAAGACAAGCATAAAAATGGTTGTCTGGTTCGGAAGACCTACCCTTGGACAAAAGACCTACCTATCTGGAAGACCTACCTTGGGCTTTCGTCAAGAAGATTCAGAAGACATTCCCTCTGGCTTCTGTCAAGATGGTCGGAAGACCTACCCTCGGGCTTCCGTCGAGTTGGTTCAGAAGGCCTACCATTGGGCTTCCGTCAAGTTGTTCAGAAGACCTATGCTCGGACTTCCGTCAAGATAGTCTGGAAGACCTACCCTCAAGCTTCTGTCAAGATGGTCAGAAGACCTATTTTTCAGAAGACCCTCAAGCTTTCATCAAGACGTTCGGAAGACCTACCCTTAGGCTTCCGTCAAGATGGTTCGGAAGGCCTACCCCTGGCTTCCACCAAGGTTGCTCGGCTCCAGTTAGCCTTAATGATTGTGGAAGAGCTGCCTGGACACAGGTCGCGCATAGCACAACCACAAATAGTTAAGTTTAGGAGGCTGCCTCCTTGAGCTCCCCCACAGAAAGCTCAAGGAAGCCTACTCCATATGCGACCTGATTGAGGGAGCTGGATTAGTGGGATGGAAGAATAGGATGATCAGGCTTCATAAAGATGACACATTGTTCTGTGAGACCCACTTCACTTGAGTGGCACGTGACTTAAGTCAGGTGCCAAGCATGTGACCTGGAGTGACCTAAACCTATAAATGTCTCACAATTAGAGAGAGGACTTTTTGATCATCTCCACATCTAGGCTCTCCCAAGAGAGTTTTGCACTTGTCATCTAAGTGAAGTTTGCCTGTTCTTCTCCCCTTTCCTACTCTCAATCAGACCATCTCCTCCGTTAATTTCTCGTCTCCTCAGCACAACCCACCAAATCCCTAACCCTAATTTGACAAGGTGTGTTTTCCCGACTTACACCCTTGAAATAAAAAATTATTAGTTTAATAGTGATAGCATGATAATGAAATTATGATGGCAAGCTCAAGAAAATTGTGTCATTTTTATACCATCAATAAAAAGAGGACTCTTTGTGGAACATATTTTTTATACAAATGAAAAAAGAACGGGAGTATTATTTTGCTTTGTGCCATTTGTCAAATCACGAGTCCCATTAAGATGTAATGTCAAAATTCCTGAATGGTGTGTCGTGCATTATTTATATCTATTCAGCAAGAAAATTGCACCCCTAATCCCTAACCCTAATTTGAAAAGGAGTGATTTCCCAATCTACACCCTTGAAATAAAAAATTATTAGTTTAAAAGTGATGACATGATGATGAAATTATGATGGTAAGCTCGAGGAAATTGTGTCATTTTATACTACTATCAATAAAAAGAAGACTCTTTGTGGAACATATTTTTTATACAAATGAAATTCTTTTCGTGGAACAGAGGGAGTATTATTTTGCTTTGTGCCATTTGCCAAATTACGAGTCCCATTAAGAGGTAATGTCAAAATTCCTGAATTGTGTGCCATGCATTATATATATCTATTCAGCAGAAAAATTGCACCCCTCAACATAACTTCCTGTAAAAATTTCCTAGTGAACAAAAAATAAGAACATGAAAAAATATTTAACAAGATCAAATTACCTGGGATGCAGCTGCTTTATTTCTTCCTGGTTGCCATGGAACTTCGACATCACTAAGCGCAAATAACTGCAAGGAAGATTCTAAGTCAAACGGAAACTAAATTAGGTTAAGTCATAGTCACTAAGAGGTTGGTTTTTGCACTTTCCTAAACCACCTCTAGAAAAGTCTGTGTTCCCTAATTAAACTTCATTCTTGCCTAACATTATTAAATTATAGGACATTAAGTTGTGATTGAAAATTTGAAACCAAATGTTGCAGACAATAAATTAAAAAACCTATTAGCTCTACAAGCTGGAAACTATTCTGAACAAGAGAAGCCACAAGAGAAAATTAAAAAGTCCATAATACAGATTGCACAGATAGCATATGTGGGAGTCTAAAAAGCCTCCAAAATACGAGTGGCTGTCTGCATCAAAAAGTATGCCTGCATTAGAATTTCATTTCAAGCCTGAATTAAAGGCACAAGAAACAAAAAAGTACCGAATCTCAGAGTCCTTCCTTTCTCGAGGGCTAACCTGAAATATGCAGAAAACAAAGATGCATCAACTTCAGTTTACTTTAGAGAGCAATATGAGTCACCCCCAATATAGTTTCAAAAATTACCTCACTCCCGTTCAAAATTTGAACTTTTGCTAAACGAGCAATCAAAATAAATCTTGAGATGCTGCCTTTCCCTGGCTCAGTTACTGGATTCTCAGATAGCCTTATATCCTTGTCACATAAGAACAACAACCAGCAAAGAGCCCATTGATCAATGATGAAATCTACTTGGAAGAAAGAAAGAGGAAAAAAACTCCTCTCCAACCTCCACCCCCAACACACACAAAGTTTATACGAAGGTTTAGAGGAGGAAGCCTGGAGTAAGCTGATGTTATACAGTTATCTCTTGCCATCAGCATCACTTGTCCCACATGGTAGGGTGGCTTAGGCCTATATTCATTTGTTTACACCATCCAAATAAATGTTCCATATATATACAAAAATAAAAAAATATAAATATATATATATATATATATATATATATATATATATATATATATATATATATATATATATATATATATATTGTGGGAATTTCATTCATTCAATGACCAAGTTTCTCTAAGTCTGGTCGCTTGGGCCATTGTACCATTTGATTATGGTATGGTATTATCAGATCCAAACATAGGGCTACTTTATTTGTTTGCCATATCTTCGCTAGGTGTTTATGGAATTATAATAGCAGGCCGGTATATCAATCAGTCCAGCGCGGATTGCAATAGGGAGCCGGTTCAACAGGAAATTCAATATAATTTTTTTAATATATAATTCAATATATATATAAGTTCCCACTATTCAATATAATTTTTTTACTTGTGAAAATGCTTCATTGTCCTTGCCTATGTTATCTCTTCTAGTATAAAGAATTAAAGATATTCAGGTTAGTTTGATAACCAACAATGGCAACTTTGGCGATCACAAATGCTTACAGCACAACTCCACGAAAGTTAAGCAATAGAAACAGTAAGGGGAAAATAATTTGAAACACGAATTGTATAGTTTAGCAATAAACAAATGGTGCCTTACCACTAACCGAGGAAAACAGTTAAGCGAGTCAATAGAAGCCAGATCCCCAATGTTATTACCTCCTGGAAATGTATGGAATAAGTTATTAGCTATGATAACTCAATAAAACAACCAGAATCAAGTTCCATAGAAGAAAGGATCGTTATAATTACCTAGAAGAAGGCAACGCAAATTTTGGAAAGGCATGTAACTTTTCTCAACTGATTCATAACCACCAAGCGGTTTATGTACTGCATCAGTATCAGGGTAACGTATGTAGTTTAAATTATTCTTGTTCAAATGAAGTTGCTCCAAACTGAATGCAGAAAGCACATTCTATCAACTCAAACATATAAGAATAACTGGCAAGCAAGAAGACATTTCTTTCAGATACCTATGTAGCTGAGAAAGCTTCACAATTTCATTCCAATCAGTTAGACAGTTGTCGTCCAAATTGAGAAGCCGCAGAGAACTAAATCCTTGGACGGTTGTAGAAGACGTGGTCTAAAAAAAATATTTATACATTAAGTAATTTAAAAATAAATTATACAGCAAAATATTACATATAGCAACATGACCGTACACAGGAAAGCACCTACAAACAGATATATATTTGAGATCAGATTCCTTACTGCAAATATCACATTTCTTCAACGTATACTTCGCACCATATTTTTTAGATCAGATTCCTTACTAATACTAAACATCTTTGGACTTGATTCTTTAAGAAAAAACATTTCTTTTTACAATTATAAAAAGTTAAATGTTTGATTCGCTTATTTGGTCCAAATAATCAGATTTTGGCAAAATCTAGAAAAAGCAGGGGGGGTTATGTTTCAACATTTTATAAGTACATATTATCTGGTAAAATAAATTACGTGAAGAAAAAAAATAAACTTCCGCAGATACAAACCATAACATACTTCACAGCTTTCAAATAGGAATTGAATACGTCACTGTCTGCCTAAAAGAAATTTATCATTTATGACTACAAAAGAAGGTGTAAAGACCTTTATTTCCCTCAGTTTGTTTCCCATCAGATGTAGCTCTTCAATTACTGGAAGTGAATCTTGAAGTACTTCAACCTGCAGTTTAAATAAATAACCCTTAATCTAACATTAATTCAAGTAAAGAAAGGAAGAAATGAACAAAACATGATGGCTTACGTGCATCCAGTTTAAGCCAGTATTGTTCAAAACTAAAATGTGAATGTTCTTCAGTTGGGGCGATAATCCAATTAGATCATGTGACATTATATTGTAGGATAGATTGAGAGCTGTAAGAGCTGGTAACTCGTTGCAGATGGTGCCAACATCCTGCAATAAAACATAAACCCAACAAGAGAGTGATTATCTAGCTTTCAAGCAGCTAAAGCTGGCAAAGCCAGTTTGAAAGAAGCATAGATATGCATGAGTCATGCAGATATGAGATAACCAATTACATAGGAGTATGCTTTACAAGTAAGAGTGGCAAGAGAGAGAATCAACAATCCAACGGCATGAATTGCAAAATTTCTCGATGTAGAGAACATCCTGTTATTTCAATTACTGCAACAAGATAATTGCTTTTTATACTTACCAAAGAAAAAGAGGAATTTGTTTTTTCATCAAACATGATTATAACATGAGCAAGTTTTTATAATCTGAATTCAAGTACATCATTCATACTTTTAACCTATGCAGTTTATATGAATGTTCATTTACCACACAAGGTCTAGAACTGTATTTCACATGTTATAAAGACATGCATACTGCAATCATTTCTAAGAATCAACTTTTTGTAACAAAAAATCAATATCTAATAAAAATTAAGTAGAAATGCTAATGCATTAGGACTTCAAACAAAATTGTACAGTGTACCCAGGCCAAAGACTTAACGGGACAAAATCAAAATACTGTAATCGCATCCAAGGAAACAAAATAAGCAAAAGAGAAATATAAAATACAATTATATAAATAAATTATAAAAAAAAAAAAAAGAATACAGAAAAGCCACTTCCCAATGGAAGAAAGTAACTTTTGCATTCACGAGTTCTAAACAGATTCTAAGTTAAGTATAAATGAACCCAAGGGGTTGCTCAAGTGGCAGCGTGCATCATAATGGGTGTCTATAATAGGTACAAGTTATTGGTTCAAAACTTCATAGAGCCCTTGGGAATAGGGTTTACCCAATGCACTCCCAAATGGTAGTGGTGCCCCCGTTAAAATTAAAATATAGAAAAAGAAAAGTGAAGGTTAAATAAGCAGAATACATGTTACTTGCAAAACCAACTAATTGATACATATAAAATTGATGAGTAGAATCTTCACTTTCATATACTTGAAGTTGAAAATTATGTGATAATATCTTCACTTAATAAGAAACATACTTTCCATTCTGAAAGCAGATTTCCACTCAAATCAAGCTCCTTTAGATCTGCAATTGACAGAAACACCAAATGTAACCAACGCTGAGAATCATCTAGCAACTCAAAATAAGGCCAACTAATAACGTATCAAGTCATTTAAGATGATTGGAATAAGATTTCATTAGAGGACATGTTGAAACATAAAAACGAATTATAGAAAAATAGATCAGCAATATGATCCCCAGCTATCGTTTTGTCTAGTGAAACAATAATTGTAATAGAGACAACACGAGATTCTCATGTTGTACCATAATTTTAATTTTTGAATTTCAGCCACGTGTGCACAAGAATGTAGTGTGCTAATTGATGTGGATTTATAAGAACTAGGTTTACAAAGGTAATTAAAGTACTTTTCATTTAGTAGGTCTAGGAATCTAGTACAAGAGTGCATCATACTATCTTCCGCGATTTGGCATCATCAGTTCATCACAACCAAATTCGAAGATCCTTTAATGGCACAAACTAATAAAAACAGAGACATCTCCAGAAATACTGAATGGTGGGAGTCATAATGAAATTGTAAGAAGACAAGTAGAATAGAAAAAGTAATTAGCTTACTTGGTACACTGGCACTGATTTGAGAAGGAGGTCCAGGAGAGCTAACCCCTAAATAAAACAGTGATGCACTTGTTAACTCCTCAAATCGTTTCAGCTTGTCTTGAATTTTATCTTTGCCCAAGAGCTGAACAGATACTCGTTTGTTGCTTACAGAAAAGACATACATTTCATCTGCAACAGAATAAGGCATGATATTCAGATAAGCCAAGATTCAGTAACTTATGATATCTAAACTAGGGAAGTCAGAAGAGAAAGACCATAGCAAAACATGTCGTACAAATAATGAGACACTGTTAAGCGAAAGGTCCAAAAAAGCATGCCTCTCTAATTTTCAAGGAAATGATTAGAATTTTATTGCCTGGAGATTGAACTTAGAAAGAGTGAATTCAGGGATGCAGGAGTTACAAACTCAAACTTAATAGTAGCGAGAATTATAATAGTAATAGGATTATCTGTGACATCATAGTTCATGATAACATTATGAGCACCCCCCCCAACCCAACCCAAATCAAAAAAACAAAAACCTGTAAAAAAAGGATTGTTGCAAAAACCAAGAATAAAAGATCATGCCAAAGACCCTAAGTGTCAACCAAATTTTAGAAGCACTACCAATTCAACGCATGTAATTGAAAATCTTACCATATAAAACATTACAATCCTCATATTATACATACATATATAAATATATTGTGGGTTATCGCAAACAATCTAAAATACTATGCCGTTACAACTTATTAAAAAGGTATACTCTATCATCGTATTCATATTACACATTGTTATTTGAGGTGCCAAATTAGAGGTTTTGGAACCCAAGTCTTGATTTGAAGATGTACACCTCAAAAAGAACCCCCTTAAATGCTGTCCCCCACCCCAAAAAAAAGCCTAAAAAAAACAACCAAAGGAACAAGTGTCAAGAACAAACTGTCATGATTGTCCTAATTTCTCCTCTTTAAACGCCAGTTAACTTCTTACCATCACTGTCTATTCTCGGCTATACTGTATATACTATGTAGTCTTTGTCATTACTAAAACTAATAATCTATTATATCCCAGATAGGAAAGAAAAACCCCACAAAATAGAAAACCATTATACGAAACTTTCCGATTATCCCATTGGTTTTACTTTTCTTACATTCAGGATTCCACTTCGATTCCCCCTTATAATCTTTATACATACATATAAAGTTTGTACCTTTATTGAGTTTTCAAAACCAAAATTAACCCGAACTCCAAATAAATAAATAAATTTCAGACTAGAGAAAATTAACTCATTATTACAATGTTCAAAGAACATATACACAAATGTTACTGCCAACAGAGATACAGTTTATACCTTCTTCTTCTTCAGTAGAAATGGACCGGTACCGGAGTTCCAGAGCCTGTAACAACGAAATGCCAGAGCTCAAACTGTGTGGGCGGACAAAAGAAGCTGAATTTGGGGATTTAGCTTGGAAATATCGAACCCCATTAATGGATCCATCGTGCTTGCCATCTCCATCATTGTCCCAATCGATGCCCACCCAGTTCCCAGAATAGCCTTCAACTGCTCCTACATACTTCACTGTCCCGATTCGCCGGCAGTCTCCGGCCGAGTGGACTCGCTGCCCGATCTTGAAATCGGGCGAGTTAGGGAAGCTTTGCATTCTCGGAGTACCGACGAACTTCAAATGTATTCCAAATATTTAAGACTATAGACGGATGAGGAGAAGAGAGGGATCAAACGACGACGCTGTTGGAGGTGGCTTCCTCGGAGACTTGGACCTGGCAAAAGTGACCCGGTTCTGCGGGCCGGACCGACTCCTCAAAAATCGGACATTGGGTCTTCAAAATATAATCGATGAAAGTTGAGTCGTTTTGGCCAGACTTGCGAGTTAAATTTTATTTTTTATTATTTATGTCTGATATTGTTGACAAAAAAAATAGTAACTTAAAAAATAAATCAAGTAAAAAATTACGAAAAATATAAAAATAAATTCTAATATTTTATTTTGAATAATAACACAAAAAAATATTATAAATATAATATATATTATCTTTAGTCTTTTTTTTACTCTCTTTTCTTTTAAATATTGATATTATATATATTTATCAATTAATTAATTACAAGATTAGTTAAATTTTAATATATAAGAGTACCAAATGTCTATTAAATTATTGATTGTTTTATTTTATTTATTAATAATTTTATAAAAATTATGTGTCATAATTGTAAATAATTAGAGTTAATATTAATTTTAAATTATATGTTATAATTATAAATAAATAAATATATATATATATAATAGTAAAATAGTCCACTGGTCAGGTCGGGTCAGACGGGGCACAAACTTCATTTTTCAGCCAATAAAAATTAAACCGTGTTAACTTGATTCACCGTTAGTCCAACCCGTTTGCCACCTATACTCAGAGTCTTATGAGACTGAATCCACGAGGACCCATCTGTTGGGTCTGTGCCCTGTGGTGGGGTCCCAATCGGGAGAGAAACGATCAGGGCCATTGAATATTTGAACGATGATCTGACATCGTAGTTTAGGAGGGAATTAGTTAAGCTTCTGTTTTGGATCGTTCTGTTTCTGTGCTGTGACGGTGAGTTTAGAGAAGCCCGAAAGGTTGAGTGAGGAGAGAGGAAGAGATTTGAGAAAGTGAGAATGAAATTGCAATATAAATTTTAACTGTTTAATTTTTATAACGTAGACTTTATTAATTTTTAATGTCGGCATAACCGGTGTAGATTTTTAGTGTTAATTTATAACAACCTTTATTTTTTATATGTTTTTTTTTCACATGAGGAGATTTTTTTATTTTTCTTTCTTTTCGATTATAATCCATATCAATTTAGATTCGTTATTTTTTATACTTATTTATTAATTTTATGATCAACCAAATTAATTTAATTGTGGGATCTTTTTATAAATTATTATTAGTATTATTATTATATATGTTTTGATTGATAGTAGTAGTATACAAAAATAATAAAATAGATTTTAAATCAGCCTAATCTGATCACTATTTTAAGTCAATTTAATCTTGATGCGAAAATTTTGAGTTTAAAAAATATATACAGAAACAATGTGTTCAACCCAACCTACCCAGATTTTTTTGGATTGAATACCTATTATATACTATAGATTGGGTTGGATTTAATACTATATAATTCATGGCAAATATTATTTTAAACAAATTAACTAATTTTAGCTCAGATTATTTAACTCATTCAAATATAGTTATTTCTAAATCATATTTTTATGCCTTTCACCATCAACTTTCGAAGCTACGCTCTCTAATGAAAACCCTCACTTTCTCTCTTGTATGTCCTGAGACTACCTAGGAGGGTGACATATTCACTGTATCTACAGTAAGTATAGTTTCCTTCCTTGTTAGTTCATGGCAATTAGTTTAACTATTGATTTAATTTTTAAATAATGTAGATTGGTTGTGGGAGTATTGTTTATTTGGAGAACTATGAAGGGTTCTGGGATTATAAGGCTGGAATTGGTATATGGAGATGGATGATTCATGTTAGAATTTTCATGAAACATGAGTTTTATACACATGCTGACATGCATGTAAGGTGTTTGTAAAAATTACTCAAAGAAAATGTTTTCCAAAATATGAAAACAAGTTATAATTTTTATAGTATAACATGTATTTATATGTTATATACGTTGATGGAAATGATTTAATACAAGGAGCATTGAATTGGAGGTGTTGGAGTAAGAACAAAATCTGTAGAATTCATGTTCTGCTTACCGCGTCGAGGCGCGGTGTTTGTGAGGGAAGATTGCACCGGAACACAGTCTGCTAGGTTTTGAAAAATAAAAGAACCAGCATCGGGGCATTGGAATAGTGAGAAAAGACAGTGTCGGGGTGTTGTCCACTGAAAAAGAAATAAAATTTTATTTTGAAAAATAAATTACTTAAATGATTTAAAATAATAATTAATATTATTTTAAATTATAATTGACCTTTATTTGGATAATTAATTCTAACTTGATTAATTATTAAAGATTTAATTATTTAATCTAAAAATTTATGGGAATTGGATATTTTAATAATTTAAAGTAATAAATGAGATTATTTTAAATTATAATTAACCAATTAGTTTCGATTGAGTTAATAATTAAATAATAAAGGAGTTAATCTAAGAAGATGGAAAATATATGAACAGAAAAAAATAAAAAACATTGTGTTAAATTATGTAATAATCATACTTGTGTTACATAGGTATTATGTGGAACGTTAACATCACGAATTCAAGTGAACGACTTTAAGTGTTAGCGTAATTAACGCAAATACAAGTTTTTAAGTTTTATCTGTTATGTGTAAATTTGTCATTACTAAAGAATTGTGTTGTAATATGAACACAGCGTGTATGATACTTGATGAACATGTATTAAGTGTTATGTGATTGAATGTGAATCATGAAAAATGTGAAGTGTGTTTTAATTTTACCACATAAAATTTATGATACATTGCATGAAATGTATGACACATATAGTGATGCATGTTATGAAACGAGAATGCATATGTATATAATACATTGTATGAAATACATCACATATGAATAAAATGCAAGCATGTATACTACGTGAAGTATGAAATGTGTTAACTGTTGAACTTGTTGAGTCGTCACGCTCATTCTTACAATTAATTTTGCAGTTATAAGTCGAGGCGTTGAAGTTGTTTACAAAACGAACCTTTGTTGTGTTCTTTTGTTAAATTGTACTAAGTCATAATGACTTATTGTATCCAAATTATACTAGTTGTATTAATTTTGTAACAACGAATAAAATGTATTTGTTTCAAAAATAAGTTGTAACTTATATTTATTTTGTAAGGTAATATAAATGATATACTTGTGTGTGGTTTGCTGTATTAAGATTTTAGCTTATTGTTTTGAAAATCCAATTTGTAATATAACTTATTTAGTTTGCTGGATTAAAATAACATTTTGAAATCGAATCAAAATATATGATTTTGAGTAAAGACGAAATATAAAGGTTGTGATTTTGGAACTGAGGATTTACAAACTTTTAAATAACTGAATTTCAATATCCATATTGATATTAATATTGAATATTATTTATTATTGTTATAAAAAGTTTTTAAAATTCTCAAAATTTATCAGTTATACTACTAAATGATGACATAGAGTTAGATTGAGGATGTATCGTGAACATCGAATTTTAGGTAAAATAGACTCGGATTTGGAGGCGTCACACAGGTTGTGCAGTAACTACCATTTAAATTCAGCTGCAAGGGTGACATTTAATAACAGGTAGTATGATCTGCGTCCTTGGTCCATCAGCATTCTTCCGGATTGCAAAAATGTTGCCTTCAACACTGCAAAGGTTGGAGTTCAGATATCCGAAGCACAGATGTTGCCCATAAATGCGGAGTTCTTTTTGTGGGAAACATTCAAAGAAGACATTTCATCAGGTTATACTGATTCAAGAGATTAAAACAACAGTTACTGGTCTCTTGGAGCAGTTAAATTAATTTAAAGAAAATCAATACTAATCTTATAATTCAAAGAAAATACCATATAGTTGTAGATTGAGAAACTTTCAATGTGAGAGAGTTAAGGGCAAGTGGGCAACGATAATTGTAATATGGGTTACTTGGAATGGACCATAATCATATGGGTCTAAAATATTTGACCTATATTAAAATGAGGTAATATAATTTTGGTTTCTTTTTAACTCGTGACTAAATTATTCAACTTAAAACCGAACTGTATTTTATATTTTGGCCACCTGGTGTATTGATGTCCAACCAAATTAGTTCAATTAAGGATTCTCTATTTGATTGTTATATATTGTTATTGATATAAATTTTAATATTTAAAATTTTAAAATGTAGACTTTAAATTATATCTGTTTTAAATTATAAGATAATTATTGATTTTTAAAAATTAATTTAAAATATTTGTAAACTCATATTGAAATGGTTCGTCAAGAATTATGAAATAATAAATTTTACTATAGATGGTAGTTTTAGATAGTTTACGATAGTAATCGGTGTATTAATTAAAATTAATAAAATTCATATCAATTTTAAATTTAAAAATATTTTAAGTTGACTTTAAAAAATTAATAATGATATTTGATTTTGGAATATTGTAAGTATTTTAATTTTTACAATGTAAATTTTAATATTTTTATTTTTGCAACATAAATTTTATTTTTTTATTATTTTGCAATATGCAATCTAATGTTGTAATTTTGTGTGTACATTTTAATATTTTAATTTTGCAACATAAATTTTAATTTATTATCATTATTTTTGTAATATAATCTAATGTTTTAATTTTGTGTGTAAATTTTAATTTTTATAATTTCATAAGTAATTGAATAATTTAAGTGTAAATCAATCTCTCTCACAATTTTTGACTAACAACATACACAATATGTACGTTCCAAAAACTTGATCTCCGTTGGTATTTTTAGTCAAAGTTGCTTTATAACTATTGAAAATCAACTCTCAATCCTATGAATCGTGATGTTTGGTTAATGCCAGCTTTGTTGCCCACATTTTATTCTTTTTTATTAAAATATTTCTTCCGTCCCCAAATAATAGTCATTTTAAATCTAAAATTAATTACATATTTAAACAAAATAATATCAACAAAAAATTGGAGAAAAAAAAAGACAAAGAAAAGCAAAAACTCTCCCTTTTCTATAATATGTAACGGAGATCCCAATTGTTTTCCAATACTTGTTTTACAAGTGAAAAAAAGTATTCTTTTTCTTAATTTACAAAGGAAGGCTTCCTTTCCTTTTCCAAGAATCAATCCTTATTTTCCACCTCACGTGCTACATCTTAAATTTCCCTACGTAGTACATTGGATCAAGCATATCATGTTACCAAACAAACATTGTTTCACGCTCCACTACAGCTGCCTCTAGCTGCGGAATAATTTTAATGCATTTCCGTAATTTAGCTAGCTGTGTGCGTACTCAAAAACACATTGCATGTGCATCATTATTATTCACCCAAAATTTTAAATTTAAGTTGTGTCGTGTCTTTACCACACAATTGATCCATCCTTGCATACCACATAATTATGAAAATGATATATTTTATAATTTTATATGTCAATTTTTTTATTGTTTACGTGAATAATTAACTATAATTGATCATATTTTAACGATGTATTTGAAATAGTGAGTTAATTTTATAATCATAACAAATCTCATATATTTTATATATTAATATACGTCGTAATTGTAATTCGATATAAAAAATTCATAATACACAGCTGGACTCTTGATTTAACATTACTGAAGAGTAGGAATTAATTATTATTTCAAATGAACGAGCTTGAAGGATCTCTTTGGATATGTTTGAGATATTATTTTGAAAAATAATTTATACACCAACTAATTTTATATTGAATATATATTACGACTAATAACATGAAACAGTAAAAAATAAAATAAAATCGTAATATGTGGGTATATTCTCTACACTCTTTTATTCTTTATGTAGAAAATAAATATTAATATTAATATAAATTTATATATTAACACTCCACTGTATTTCATTTGTACCAAGTACCAACCCTTGTTTGGATTTTATGATGAAGACTGATAGATTTTAATAATATATATGTTATCACAAGTTTACACAAATACATTAACGAGAATCAAAATCATACCTCGAAACGTAATTTTTTGGTGCGGAAGAACTCGTACGGTTGAAATGCCAAACTCAAACCCAAACAGTGTTCTCCGAACTACAGAATGAGAATGGAGAACAAATTCACGATCCGTCACAATTTGGGAATTCAGTTGTTACGTTTGGAGCTCTGTATCTATTTTGGCTTAATCAATATACTGTATATATTCTGATAACTGATGATGGGATGAATATTAGAAGAACTGATGTCGTGGATTTTATAAGCTTAGTGGTTTAACCCACTCTCTATAAAATCTCCAACCACTCAGTCAACTTAACGTTATTATTATAACGTTAAAAGACTTCTCAATAGCCATCTGATTAACAACTAAATAGATCGGACCCTCCATGAACATGCCATTTAGATATTCAAGATCCAACAAGGACAATCTAGGCTATTGCTTATTTGCCAAAAAAGCACGCGACAGTCAAAGCACTTGCCTTTAACCCAGAGTCCAAATAATAAAATTAATAAAAAATAAAATTCAATGTTATGATGATACAATAATGTAATAAATTTTAAAAAACACAAATTTCGGTATGGTTATAAATTTTCAATAATGACTAATTTTAAAAGCTATACATTTTATTATGCAAATTATGTAGGTTAAATTACCATTTTTTTATAGCGAAACTATCTACTTTGTTTAATAAGGGATAATAAGAAGGAAAAAAAAAACTAGACGGGTGATATTATTAAAGTAAAAATAACGTTGTCAAAGTAATAAGTATAATTTAAAACGATAAGTATTATTATATAAATTACAAAATATAAGTAAATATATATTTAGTTTGATAATAATATTTTTACTCTAATAATATTAATAGTCAAAAATTAATATCAAGATTGACACAAAATCCGCTATTATCAAATTAATAGCGGCATAACACACCCTTAAAATATGGCCATCTATAGTTGACTTGAATGATTATAAATATGTAATGACTACAATTAAAATAAATAAATAGTAAGAACCAATAAATAGTTCCTTTGAAGAGTTTCAAGTGTAATCGTAATAATCATTTCATTTAAGCAAAGGGGCCGTTTGATATTCCATTCTCTGTGATATTCGTTTTCCGATGAGTCTCTGGTAATCACGGAGCATAGCAAGTTTGAATTTACTCAGATCTTCTGTACATCAATTCTTTTCAAAAGGATATGTTCTTCGCAATCTATAAAATTCAATTGATTTTTGGGATGGAGCTGTTAATTTCGTAATGGGTTTTATTTTTCAACATTAAATAAAAAACTAAAGAGTTCTTATATAAAAAATATTAGTAAAAAGTTATGTTCAATCATATGCAATTTTTGATAATCAGAAAAGTATTTAGAAAGAAAGTAATACTCTAATTTTATGATAAATGGAATACTAATTAATAAGCAACTCCTTTTTCTTCTTCTTCTTTTTGTGTGTGCAATTAAATGTATTAATTGTATATTATTATCAAATAAAAATTCTAAATACTTAAAAAGGGTAAAAGAGGTAAATACCCTTATTCATATGTATCATATGGACCAATTATCAAAAATATTATTTCATTTCGCATTCAGGACTTCTGTTTTATTCAGCTCATTCATATACTCTTAAATATTATGAATTGTTCATTCAATTTTATAAAACAACTCCTAAAACGGTACTATATTTAAAAAATGTATTTAAGAGAATTTAGTAATATAATAACAAATATTTATAGTTCAAAACACTTTTAAAAAAGCTAAAATTTAGTGTTAAAATAACATTTGCACTAAAACTTATTAATCATAATATTATCATAAAATATTAAAATAAATTAGTTAAATACAACTGTTATAATATTTGTTTTTGTGTAATGTCACAAATTTAAGTCTACTCATCAACAAAAAATCTAAATTCAACATACATTATAGAAAATTAAAAAAAAAAGGTAATTTTTTTTATAAATTCATTTCCCAAACTTCTTCGTAAACCTCTAGAATAAAATATATCCTAATAATTAAACAGTAATAATATAATTTTTTTAAAAATAAAAATAAAGGAGTTGCCTAACCTCCACTATAAGTTATTTCCATCCCGTATGAATTCCAAGTTATGTTATGACTTATGAATCATGTCCAAGCCTAAAGTTTAATTTGACTAATATGCCTAATGCCGCCCCTAGTGGGAGTCTAACCACCGAATGGCTTCGATTTTTTCTTACAATAAAATAAATGCTTGAATTATTTTCCTCAAAGATAAATAAGCAATTTTCCTCAAAGGTAAAGAGAAATAATATTCCTTCCAATGAAAAATAAATCAAACTCTATCTCTAATTTTTTTAAAAAGAGTTTATTTTTTTAATGAGAATTATATAAAATTAAAAAAAAATTTAACTCAAATATCGTTATTTTATTATCATATCATATTACTAAACAAACAAATTTTGTGTGTGTGTGTGTAAATATAGAACAAATATATATTTTTAATATTTACAAATTTTATAAATGATACTTAGAATAACACGAGTATTTGCTTTCTAAAATTTTTCGTTCTACTATCTTGTATGACAAAATCTGAATCATTTAATTTGGTAGTAAGACGTAAATTAAAATTTTGGAGTGACGATATAAATTTTCTAAATAAATAAGGGAGTTGATATATTTTTCTTAAATTTTATCATTTGTCACTACTATAAAACTAAAATTGACGAAATAAAATGAAATTGAAATTTTGAAAATTGTTTATTATTTATGAAAAATAATTTTTATATCGAATAATTTTAGGACAAATTTATATTACGACTGGTGTGAAAAAATAAGATAAAATTCTCTCATATCTTCGCATACATCGGTGTAACATTCAAATTATTTATTAAGTGTTGCTAGATATGTGTCATATATAGCAATACTAAAATTATGTTGATATTAAATAATTCTACATATATATATATATATATGAGATAAGAGAAATGATCTACATATTATTTGTCTATTTTATCATGTTGAATTTCAATCATTCAAATTCGTTATTAAATTAATTGACATATAAATAACTTTTCTTATTTACTAATAAAATAAATAAATAATTTTTTACAAATGTTAATTATACGATTTAAGATTTTTTTATACTAAAATCGTACTAAACGATTTATTTTTTAAACCGTACCGTAATAACTTGCATAAGTCAAAAGTTCATAATATTTTAACTTATTTTTTATTAAATTAATTTAATATTTTTATAACTTGTATTATAATAACATTCATTAAAATAACTCAAAAATATATAAATAAGTAGTCAGGTACCATATGAATACATGTTCAATTAAAATTAAGATAACATTGTTATAATTTAACATAATTATCTTTTAATATATATCAACTATACATAAAATATTTATAAATTAACTTTTAATTTATAAAAGTAAAAATTATTAAAAATATACATTTGAGTAACTCTATAACTATATATAATTTTACATAATAATAGTAATATTATTAAATAAGAGATATAATTAAAATAAACAAGTATATATAAAATGATTTAAGTAATTCTATGTTTATATATAATTTTATATAAAAATAATAATAATATAAAATATATAGATATAATTAAAATAAATAAATATATATAAAACAATATAAGGGCGAGTGCATTACTCAAATATTATAATTGTATCGATCCCGCTTGGAACTTTTTTATACCAAAATTATATTGTCGAGAACAATAATTTAAATAAAAATTGACCGATTCAATGCGATTTTACCAGTTTCCAATAGAATTTCGATTTAAATTGTGATCCCTACTCCTTCGTACAATATTAGAGAGAGAGAGAGAGTGTGGGACTTTACCAATAAAGAGGTGAGATAGCGTGGAACAGTGAGAATGTGAAAGACGTTTTGGTAACAAGAAAGTAATCTTAACCGTCCAAACTAGTCGCGTGAAACTCACACGCATTAATCCAATGGTCATAAACTGCACCATGCGCACATAAATTTTGCAAGCTAACAATTTAGACATCACATGGGAGACGAGGCTTCTCCACCGTTACGTTCTCTCTCTCTTCCTACTTAAATCACTGATTATTTCTCTATCTAGTTGTTCATCCACTGCTGCTTCTCTCTCTCGAATTGAGGTGGGTTTTTGTGGATCTTTTGGTAATGGGTTCGTTGATTGATTGATTATTCGATCTGGGTTTGCTGCGTTTTTAGAGAATTGAGAGAAAGAAGAGGTGATGGAGGAGAATTGGCTGTGCCAGTGGAGTGTTATTCGATCCATTCTTGCAATTGTTCAATGGTGGGGTTTCAATGTCACAGTTATTATAATGAACAAATGGATCTTTCAGGTCATTTTCTTCCATCTTTATTTAATTTCTTTGCTAATATACATTTGGTTAATTGGGTTTTCTAAATTTGGTATTTTTAATTTGTTTTTTTCTCCATGTTTGGTGCCCATTTGATTGCTATTAATTTTTTGGATGTAATTTTTAACTGTGTAGCTCGGGTTTTAGCAAGGTCCAAAGTTTCAAGTTGTTGCGTTTTATGTTCATGGTAAACATTATTTGTTTAGAATTGGGTACAATAATTGTGATTCTGTGAACCTTAAACTAGTTGGGGTGTTGAGTTAGAAGTTGCGACTTGCTAGGACTTTTGGTTTTGTTTATAAATGGCATACTTATTTTTAGGTAAAAGATGGGTATAGGGTTGGTTTAATAAGAAAATCTTTTGGAATGTTTTGGATTGCTCTATTGTGTTCATCCAGTGATCCAGAGGCTAGGTAGTTAGACACACACATAAATGTGGGTATGTACTTGCAGGATATTGAGCTATCTGATTTGGTGGAAAATGCCAGTGCATAAGTCGGGATTTTATTTGCTGTTCTCTTTTCTTATTTCTCTGGATTAAAAGTGAAAAATGCTGCATAATATTTAGCAGGTCTTGCGGGTATTAAAAGCATAAGTGATATTCTTTTATTGGCTGTTTGTTCCTGAAAAGTCTAAAAAACCAGTTTTTAAAGCATCGTTGCTGATTCTGTCTGATGGAATGACCAAAGCCCTTGCTACGGCCATTAGTTCTTTAAATATGTTTCATATTACACGTCAATGCTGAAATTTACTTTTTAAGTCTTACACTAGTTATCTAGCAATTTTCTACCTTCGGTTGTAAGACGTTGCAATGTTATTTATGTTTTCCGAGAAATGGATTCTTATAATTTTTGTCATCACAGTTAATAGGATTCTGATTTTATTATTATTATTATTTAACTTACAGAAACTGGATTTTAAGTTCCCTTTATCAGTCTCATGTATACACTTCATATGCTCGGCTATTGGTGCTTACTTGGTTATCAAGGTTCTGAAGGTTAAACCTCTTATCGTGGTTGAGCCTGAAGATCGTTGGAGAAGGATATTTCCCATGTCATTTGTGTTTTGTATCAACATAGTTTTGGGAAATGTGAGCTTACGTTACATTCCTGTTTCATTTATGCAAACCATAAAGTCATTTACGCCAGCAACCACAGGTTAGGCTCTCATATGTGGTTTTGTGATTTGTCCTTGTGCGTTCTGAATTCTTCATATTTTGTTTTTGAATGTATCTGATTCTTCTGATGCATCTAAAACAGTGTTATTGCAATGGGTTGTTTGGAAAAAATACTTTGACTGGCGAATTTGGGCATCTTTGGTTCCCATTGTTGGAGGAATACTTCTCACTTCTATTACAGAGCTTAGCTTTAACATGCTTGGATTTTGTGCTGCCTTATTTGGCTGTCTTGCTACTTCGACAAAAACTATCCTTGCTGAGTCACTGCTGCATGGCTACAAGTTTGACAGGTATGGTCTTTCCCCCATCACTCTTTTTCTCTCTCCCCTCAACCCCCAAAAGGGGATGGGGCCAGAAGTTTCTTAAGTGGGTCTGTTCACTTACCTATTATTCCATGCTTTCTGACTTTCAACAATCAACAATATTGTGTTTGTAAGTAGATGTTCCTGCATGCACAGAAATCTATAAAATTTAGCTAAAACTCTTCGAACAAATTAATACAAAGTATAGTGCTCCTATAAACTAAGAGGTTCACCATATTTTATATGCTTGTATAACTAAGTTGTTTCTATCATATTAGTTGGATACATATATAGCATGTCAATTTGTTAGTGAACAACTACTGTGGGTCCATGCGAATCTTGTTATTCTCTTTACCCTACTGCAAAAAGTGGGTATACACTTCTTTTATTCATAGGCTTGTACTATGCACACCATGCGTCAATTACTCATACATCGGATTGTACTATGTGAAACCCTGCATCCATTACTCTTGATTCTTTAGATCACGATGGCATTACATTTGGTCAATCATGGTTCGTTGTATATGCAAGAATATCTGACCAGTCAGTTGGACAATATTTTAGCCTACATTTTGAACTACCATTACGGTTTACCCATTATTTGAATTAAACTTTAAGGTATCACATGTTTAACAATTTTAAAATTTCAAGAATGCTGCAACTGAATCTGGATCCATAAAGTCAAGTACTCTTGAAAAATCAAAAGAAGAGCAGTGTGAATTAGAAGAAGAATCCTAAAGTTCCCAATGAAGTGTTCCATTAGACAGTGGTACAAACTTCCCTTAGTCTAAGAGTTGATTGTTATCATTGCATTCCCAACATTTCCGAGAGGAAAAGTTGAACTGCTGGTACTTAATAAATTTAAGAATTCGACAACGCCTGTAATAATGCAAATGCACCTTTCTACGTCACTTTTCTTCATGGAAGATGAATGATAGATGTTTTCTCAACCCACTTTTCCATTTGATATATAGTAGTGCACGACTACAATTAATTGGGATCTTTCAAACTTCAATTCTTTCCTCAGAATTTCGTGTCAAAAAAAGTGAACATGTGAGTACGGCCATACGCAGGTCCTGCCCTTTTCTGCTTTCTTTCTCTACTGTTGCCTGATTAGATTTAGCTGCTTCCATTTTACTGAGACTAGTTCCCCTCACTATGCAATGTTGTATTGATGGTTTAATAAAACAAATATTACTATATTACATATTTTTCCTGTATGGATTAATGATTTTATTTCTAGTGCTGATCTAGTAGCTCCTTCTGTGTATTCTGTAGCATAAACACAGTGTATTACATGGCACCTTTTGCTACTATGATCTTGGCGGGACCGGCTCTACTACTGGAGGGGTCTGGGGTTTTAGAATGGTTTCGAACATGCCCCTCTCTTTTCTCATCCCTCATCATTATCTTCGGATCAGGAGTGATGGCTTTTTGCCTCAACTTCTCTATCTTTTACGTGATTCACTCCACAACTGCTGTCACTTTTAATGTTGCTGGAAATCTTAAGGTGAGGTCAATATAGGTGGATTGCATCTCATGCCTATTTTTATCTGTTTACATTGTTGTTAGGTTAACTATAATTTATCTTGCGTCAAATAAATGTAAATGATTATCACCTTTCTTCACCAACATTGCCATCATTATTATAAAGTGCTCCTTTGTTTTAATATTATAAATTATTTTGGAAGCTCAGGTATTTTGCTTTCATCTCATATTTTATTTGTACATGTTGAATATCATGAATGTTGTAAATATAACAATTAAGTTACAATGCATAATCCTTGAACTATCACAAAACAAATAATTGGCACTTGAATGCTTCTCCTTTTGGCTTGCCTTTTTCCATACTCATGTTTTTCTTAAAATTCTTTCCTACTGGATTCATAGGTGCATGCAATTTGTAAAAACCTAAGGGACCCTGTTTGGAAATAGATCACTTTCAAGAAAAGTGACCATATTTTCAGGCAAACACTGATTGTTTAGAAGAGGAAATATAGATAGAACTAACTTCACCGAGAAAATCATTCCAAGTAGGGATGTTAATACACTCGTTTATCATGTACTTAATTATTCTTGTTTGTTTCATATTTCTTCTCAACAGGTAGCTGTTGCTGTTACATGTTCCTGGTTGATATTCAGGAATCCAATCTCGGCTATGAATGCCGTTGGATGTTCAGTGACACTCATAGGATGTACATTTTATGGCTATGTGAGGCACTTGCTCTCCCAACAGCCACCGGGAACTCCTCGGACACCTAGGACTCCACGGAATCGTATTGAGCTGGCTCCTCTGATAAACGATAAATTAGATGATAAGGTTTAATTTAATTAGTCATAAGGTTCGTGGCAGTTGGGAATATAGTAATAGGACTACAGTTTATCAAAGAATGCGAAACACTCGGCTTCTTTTTTGTAATCTTTCATTAGATCAATTGGGAAAAAAAAATGACAGCATCTTATTTTCTTTTTCTCCTGGTGCGTTTTTCTGCCAAGCCCTTTTTCTCCCTATCAAAGAGACAGGAAGTTTTCAGCACATTTCCAAGAAAACTTGGCTGTCATATATATGGTTGCTAGGGAGTATGATCAATCGATAACTAAACTCATCTTTCCAAAGTTTTGTGGTTATTTGTGTTTCTAGTTTTTACGTTGACCTTTCTACGGTAACAATTTTGGCCCATTTGACCTGGTCACTGTGGAATGCCTTTGTTCTACACCCCATTGCCACAGCAAAATAAGCTCCCTTTACACTATACATGCAGGGAATATGCAAAAACAGATTCGGATCCTCTCAAGGCTTCAGTGATCTCACCCACTTGTATCAGTGTATGTAACGCGCGCGTATATATAGAAATTTATCGATAGTACATAATGTCTAAAACTTATATGATTATCAGATATTATGAAGCAGTCCGAGGATGGCAAAGTCGTCTTTTCTTCCCGCCTGCAACACAAACGACCCTCCAATTTTTACCATGAAGGTTGTAAGATTTGGTAAACAAATAAACTCACATAGATAGCCATCATTTATCATGGATCGAACACTATATCTGTATATCCATTTATATATATATATATATATATATATATATATATAGAAAGAGAGAGAGAGAGAGAGAGAGAGGGAGTGATGCTGTCCATTAAATTTCATTAATACTCTCCAGAACAGATCTAGTTAGTACTAGTTAGGAGGGGAGTGGTTACAGACAGGAGTAATATTAATTTTTTTTTTCTTGGGAATGTTACCAGGGGTAATACTACTACTACTAGTCTACTACTAATAGACTAACAACACATTGACATTATTACATCTTCTCATATTAATACTGGTACCATAAATAAGCTGTTCGGCTAAGCTAAGAGCCAGAAATCCTTCTGCCATCTGGTGCTGATCAAGTATCCACCAATGCCTTGGCTCTGCTTTCGCACCCCTATTGTCAAGCACTCCACATTGTTTATGCACTCTTCCACAAATTTCTCTATCCTGCTCCTCCCACACAAGCTGTAACAACAATTCAATTATGAGAGACGATAGGGATCCCATAAATATAAAAAGATATAATCATACTTGGGAGTTGAAGAGAGTTTAAATACACTTCAAATCTTATTTGTCTATACGACTTTGCAAACTCAGTTTTTGAACTCTTGTTTGGAGCTTATAAACCGTCCAAACGGACCAAACCGAACAAGCACCAAATACAACTTGAAAACTGATGATCTAGGTCTCGAAAATGGATTTTTTTAAATAAAAATAATAATTTTACATATAGGAAATTGTAAGAAAAAACCCACCAATTAAGGAACGAAGAGGGGTTTTTTTGACCCAAGACCAGAACAGACACTTCTAGCTTCTTCACTTGGCTCATCACTATGGCCAGCTTTGGCCCTTGTATCCATAGTGCTTCCACTTCCACCTGAAAAATAAAATAAAATAAAAGTAAAAAAATACCACCATCAAATATTTCATTCAATTTTCAAATCAATATCAAAACAGAGAAATCTCAACAACATCTCTCTATCTCTCTCTCTCTCTCTCTCTCTCACACACACACACCCGACCACACTAAACAAACAAGTTGGAAAAGAAGTACAGAGCATCTCAATAATCCCTCCCCCTCTGAAAAAGTAAAGCAAATATGAAATGAAACACTATTATATGCTCTGAAGATCCCCCATTTTTCTCTTTCAAAAGAATAGAAAATAAGTATTAGACCTGAAAAGTGAAACAGCATAATAGAAAAGAGAAAATAGTTGAAAACTGAAAAAGTGAAAGACCAAATGGGATCTATCAAAAAAGTAACCAGATCTCATATCCATGAATTTATACCATGAAATTAAACAACAAACAAATTAAACAGACACACATGTATATATTACCTCAGGCTTGCAAGCTTTACAGAGTGAACCAAGTGAGCTAGCCAAATATGGAGAGTTGGAATCAGGGGAGCTTTCAGAGAAGGATGCTCTGTTATTGATGGAAGAATTAGGAGGAACAATGTGAAGAAGGGTGAGCCTATCACCTTTATTGGCAACATGAGTGAGGGCCCACATCATAGCATGTTTTGAATGTGAAGATTCATCCACAACTACCATTACCCTCTTCGTCATCACCAATCCTCCATTCTCACCATACATCGTGTTGTTATTACTATTAAGCCCGTCCATTTGTTGCTTCCAGCTTCCCTCCTGGCCATTTTCACCGTATCTGCTGGAGTAATTTCCAGTAGCCCATCTCTTTGATGTTGATTTCCATCCCTCTTTTCCACTTAGCTGCCTCATAAATGACCCTGAACTTGGCATTTCTCCTAACAACTCCCCTGTTTTTCCTTTTCCTTTCTTCTCTTTAGAGGAGATGCGGTATATTCTAATTAGGGGACAGGAAATTGGGACTTGTTCCAAGAGTGTGTGTTCTTATAGCATGTGAAGTGTAACAGAAGGTTATGAACTTTTGAGAGAGAGACAGAGAGCTGGTTGGAGTAAAATGGGGTGATGGGTTATGTTATTATAGTGAGAGCTGTGTGTGTGAGAAAGGGAGGAAAAAATAATATATATATATATATATATATATATATATATATATATATATATATAGAGAGAGAGAGAGAGAGAGAGAGAGAGAGAGAGGGGTGGTAGACAATGGAAAAGAAAAATACAAAAAAAAATTGCACAAAATTTAATTTTGATTATTTGTAAAAAATATACTCAAAGGCATTTTTTATGAGATAAAAGGAGTATAGTTTTCCAATTTTGTAATTATTAAGTTTCACCTAATATATTTAGTTGTTGATAAAATTGTATAAATGATCGATCGCAGTTTTTTCTGCTTGAAACAGTGAATGTGGTAGATTAATTTAAGTGTAGAATTTATCATGCAACAAACTTTAAAAATTATTTGTACTTGTATTAGTCTGATTTTAATCATCTTTTGTGCAGATGAAGAAGAGGTCACGGGAATCGCTGGCTTATCTGGGGTTTTTATAAAAATATATTTATAATTAAACAAATATAGAGTCTAATTTTGATGATGAAACTTGAAAGCGCGGGTTCTTGGTTATGCACTTGATGAGATTCTTTCGTACACTTTTTAAATAATAATTTCTCTGGATCTAATCTATCTATCTATATGTTGTGAATTAAATAATTACTATGAAAATTTGGCTATGGGTAATATATATATATATATATATATATATATATATATGTATATAAATTATCTCACAAAATATGTCTGAATTACAAATCTCATAAAGTTTACTTAACGCTTAATTTTTAAATTAAAGAAAGAATTTCTAATATATTTACATGTAATTTATTATAAATAAAATAAGAACTTATTTATTCTCTTTTATTTATTTTTAATTTATGTAAATAATGTAATTAACATATCTTTTATGAGTAGGAGGGAATAAATCACAGATATCTCATGCATGTGTTCTTTATGTCACAGTCCATCTTTAGAGGGAGAGAGAGGGGATTAACAAGATTGAAGACCCTTCGTTTTGATATGGTAGCGACCTTTATATTATCAAATCATGCAGGAGAAGAACATCTTATTCAAATGTCTTCATGATTGTGAACCTTATCATTGTGTTTCTGCCCAACCATATCTGTCGATCAATAACTTTTTGTCCTTTTTTAGAAATTTTCTTAAGTTAAATAAAATTAGTGTGGAAACAATAAGCCAATAACCCCTCCTTTTGATGTGGTTATAGTACTCAATCCCACAACAAAATTCAAAAAAGTTTGAATTTTAGGAAATGTAAGCAGCATCCTAATACTAATGATCAAAAGTATTATATTATGGGTTCTCTTAGCATGTGCTTTTAGCGCACATGCTAAACGCGAAAAATAAAGGTAAATTTTATTTATTTATATATTTGCACTAAATTCAATACATGGGGTTCACTAGTATATTACTCTCTCCTTTCTATTATATAAGTCGTTTAAGACATGATTACACATATTAAGAAATGTCATTAATACTAATGTTAGGCAATTAATGTTGGTTTGAAATTCCATTACTACTCATACACTCATTAATTGTTATTCCTTCTCTCTCTCTTAATTATTTCATCTTCAAGAATAAAATAGGAAATGATTAAATTTGTTCTCTTAGATATATGTAAAACGACTTATATTTTGGAAAGAAAAAAAAACTTCTAAAACGACCTATATAATGGAAAGGAGGGAGTATTTTTTTATGCATTGAATTCAGTGCAAATACATAAATAAATATTATTATGCATTATTTTTAGCGCTTAGAATGTGCCCTTAGGGCACATTCTAAAAAAATCCTTATATTATTACTATAATCATCTCCTCCTTTTAGAAATGTATTACTACTGAGGTGATGTTTGATTTGTCTTAAATTAATATAATAATTTTATAATATAATAATCTTCATTTCCTAATTATTCCTTTCATGCATATTTTTTAATTGAAGTCCAACAAAAATCAACTACAAAGTTTTTACAACTCCCCTTTCAACTCAATTTTATTTATTTATTTAATTCATATAAAAATATAAAATTAATTAATTACATTAATAAAAATATTAAAATAAATAAATTAAGGTAATAAAAATGGATGAATTATGGAAAGAAATAATTAAAATTTAGTAAATTTAATAATTTGTGAGGTTTTGTTAATTAGACAGCCAAGGAAATGATTTGAACGTAAAGTTCATGTGATTGTGCTCTTAAGGATTTCCAAAAAAAATTGGAAGTGTGGGGAAGGATGAAAAAGTTAAACATTAACAAAAATAAAATTTTCAAAATAATGCAACTTTTATTTTATAGATTTATGTTAATATTAATAGTATTTTAGCTATTAATTTATCTACTCTTCGCTTTCCCTTTTTTAAACTCATGTACATGAAAAACTATAAATAAAATTATTTCTCTTATAAACTCTTCTTAAAGTCACAAATACAAGAAAAAGAAAGAATTAAAATCACATCTCATCTCTTTCTCACTTATACTTTTACTCCTTTCAAATCACAAATACGTTATTAATGTTTTTTGTGTGTGATGTTTATTAGGTAATATATTCGAGGTTTTGAATACTATTAAAAATAAAATTAATGATATTTAAAAAAAGACGGGGGTAGTATAAATTAAGCGACAAAAGCTATAGTCTCAGTTGCTATTAAATATATAAAGTTATGATAACAACAATCATAATTTGCATGATTCCAATAATATGGGTAGACTCCCACCTCCCTCGTACCCATAAAAATTATGTTGTTCATGCATAGTAAATAATAAACTAATTACAAAGACATCATTTGCATCAATCCTGGTCTGTTGTTACTCACTAAAAACCTTTTTGCTTAGTTAACTGTAAGCAAAATCTTTCTTTAAAATCTCCATTCTCAAGGTAGACCATTCAAGAGGTACATAAATGGAGCATTTCTTTTTTAATCGTTACGTTTTTTTCCCTTAAAATTTTCATACCTTTCTCAAATACACTTTAACTAGACAAATATATTAATAAATAATTGATATTTTGTACGTCTAGATAAAAATAGTCGTCGGTTTTTGTCCGAGTAGAATTAGACATGTTCTGTCTAGTTACCTAATATTATTTTATTTAATTAAATAGGTTTTGAATTCGTTTCATATCTCTAAGTGTTCTTTTTTTTTTCTTCACTTTATAGAGTACGTACATTTTTACAACAATATTCTATGAAATCTGAATTAATTTAAAGAATGCATTTTCTTTAATAGAAAAAGGCTAAAATATGATTGGAATCAAATAATCACATTAGGCTCAAATTTATTTATTTTGCTAAATCAATGTTTTTTGTTCATATCCACACTATCAATATCCATTTCTGGCCTAGTCTTTGGCCATAACCCACCATCCATCTGTCTAACCATTTTCAGTGAAGGGAAATCAAAATATTCCCAAGAACCAAATGTTCCACTTGTGTTCGGGTATTATCGTAAATTCGATGAAATTGAAGAAAGATTACCATTTATTTGTACCTACTGTGGTCACGCACATCTACTCTCACGTAAAGAATCCTGAAACCTGACACCTAAAGTATTTATTACATGAATAAATGAACAGTAACTGAATCACTTTAAGAATATACAGTACATATTATATATTTCGTCGTCTCTTAATATATGTTATTTTAAAATTATATATAACTATTAAAAAAATAATTATATAATATTAATTATTTATATTATTTTTGTATTAAAATAATAAAATATTATTTATTAAATAAAAAATAATGAGAGAACTAAAGTTATATTTAATATTTAAAATGATATTAAAAATTAAGTAATTAATATTTACTAAAAATTCTCAAACGATAAATATTAAAGGACAAAAACACTTCTCTAAAACTATATTTAAAAATAGACGGTGGAGTATAATAGTTTCTATATATGGGGCATGTGTTGCTCTATGATAAATTTATATCAATAAAAAAATATTAATATATAAATATATGAGATAAATAAAAATTAAAAAAATAAAATTAAACACTATTGTTTTATATCTTTTAGAGTTTTATATTAGTCGTAATTTAATTTTATTATTAAATTTGTTAATATATATATATTATTTTTTGTGTATAAATTATGTGAGAGTAAAATTATAATTTTATAAAATTTAAAGAATTAAGTAAAAAAATAAAATAGATATTAAATTAAAAATGAAAGAATATTTTTAAAAAAACTTAAAAAATTTATTTACACGGCAACCAACCTCCAGTTTTATATATTAGGCTAATAGAGGATATTATTAACGATATTAGGTTAAAAAATTCGTGTTATATCTTATTTTTAAGAGTTCGTTTAATGTGTGCCCTAAAAGTACACACTAAGCGCGGAAAATAAGAGATGGGATTCGCTAAAAAATATTTCTTTATATAGTTGCACTGAATTCAATACATAGGGTCCATTAGTATATTATTTTTTTATATATTGAATTCAGTGCGCCTACATAAACAAATACTAATATTATACATTGTTTTTTGCGCTTAGTGTGTGTCCTAAGGGCACACATTAAGAAAATCCTATTTTTAATAATTAAAATAAATATAGTGTTTAATTTTATATTTAAATATTGTCTATATAGCTTTATTTAAAAAAAATTAAATTAATATAACATCGAAAATTGGGCCTTTGGAAGTATTCTCTATACCTGTCTGAGTAGTCGTACTACATCCAAATAATTGCTCCCGATTTATTCGCTGGCATTTGCGCCAAATGACCATACAACCCTTCTGGTTTTGTTATAACTTCCTAGTTGGTATCCTACGTATGCGTACGAGTAAACTTTGGACTATGGAGAGAGTATGGAGTTGAAAAAGAAGATATTTAATAGTACACCACATGATTATAAACACGTGCAATACACGTGAACCATATCGGGCCATATTATTTATTTTTTATTTTCTATTTCACACACACACACACACACACACACACACACACACACACACACATATATATATATATATATATATATATATATATATGGGTAATCTGAATATCTGATAAAGATAAGAGTGGAGTGAAATTGGACCAATAGGTCAATTTTCAATGTAGATGAATCTTACAAGGCTCCACAAGCAAGCATTAGTGTAAAATTTATCTAATTTGGAATTTATTTGCATTTACTCATATTTTTTTTTTAATTAGACTTATCCGTATTAAAGATAAATAAATTTGATTTCACCTTATTTCATTTCTTTAATTTAAAAATGAGTTACACTTATTTATCTTTAGTATGAATAAACTTAACGGGTAAAAAATATGAATAAATCTAAAAAAATTCATTATTTATTGTTGATAAAAAAAATTTCTTTTTAATTGACCCACTTTCGTATTAATATATTTTTTTAAATTAATATTATTGAACTTGTGATTAGACCGTAAACTCCAAACATATAACACTTCATACTTATAATAAGAGATAACTTTACATACACTACAATCAAATATTACATATATTTTAACTATTAAAAAATAGGACTTGATACGGATTTTCATGTCAAGTCCTATCTTTCAATGATTGAAATCAAAATATTGTGTTTAGTATTGTACATTTATAATTATCCTATAATAAGTTTTCATTATGTATTAAGAAATTATAAATTTTACTCGTTACTTGGTCCCACATATAATTGCATTTGTGCTATGTCTGATGCTCAAATTCTAGTTTTGAAATTATAACTGAGCAACAAAAGTATTTAATTCTATAAAATTGGAAATTTGATTTCAGTTTTTAACTTGAATCTTTGAGTTGTCAAATATAACGTACGAATAATCAGTGTCCTGCATGAACTTGTTTTATACATCGACTAAAAAGTGTTTTCCCCTCTAAAATGGCAGAAGATAGGGCCATGTATATAATATATATACCATATATGTATGTTTCAGATATATTTGCAGACATAGATATAAATAGTAATTTGTTTGTACATTCAGAATTCAGAGATTGGTGGGGTTGATTACAAAGCAAGTGGTGAGTGATTCTGTGACTGTAAGGTTGGTTTAACTTACAGACTAGACTTGGCCAACCAATATTATTTATAATATATATATAAATTAAAAAAAAATAATTATTATAGGTACTATTCTAATAAAATGTTTTACACTATTTATAGATAAATCTAACGGTTCAAAATAGACACTTGTCTACACCTGCCGTGCCGCTAAAAGGAGTGGCGACAGGCATAACAGACATCACTACTCCCAGGGCCGGTCCTAAGAATTTGGAGGCCCTGTGCAAAAAAAAAATATGGGCCCTTTTCAAACGCAAAAAAAAATTCATCCTCTGTAGGAGTCGAACTCGTGTCACATGCTTTGAACTTAAGAATTTTAGCCAGCGCCTCCAAGGCAAGATTTGTTTATATTAGTCACATTTTTAATATTTATATAAAGTATACATATACAAAAAAAAAAAATTCCGGGGCCCTCCAAATTTGGGGGCCCTGTGCGGTCGCCCACCTCGCACCCCCTCAGGGCCGGCCCTGACTACTCCTGGCGGTAAGTCTCGACAGACACCGCTACTCCTCGGCAAGTGTTACTACTCTTTCTAACGGCATGATTAATCACCCAATTTGTTACTCCTTATAGTGACACGATTGAATATTACTCGCTCCTCCTAGCAGTTTGATGTCATATTAAGGGGTAAAATCAACTTTTCATGTCCTGCCCCTCTTAGTGGTAGAAGATACCAAATCTCTGCCCTCACATTTTTATTCCATTTGTGCCTCCATTTTCGTAGTAGTTGCAAAAATTTAATTTTGGTGGCATCCCTTGCAAAATTAAGCACACTAATTGGTTATTTATTTATAATTTTGATAAGTCTTCTTCAATGCCTGCAGTAAATATATTTTTATCTAACTCTTTTGAATTATTTTTTAGTTTAAATTGTATAAATGCATTTGAGTTTGTTAATAAAATTGAAAGTAGTAAAACTGAAATAGTTAAATATATTGGCCAATTATTTTTTAAGTTGAAAGAACTTGAAAATTTTAATAGAGTCTATGCACACAAAAATTTGAGGTTAAAATTACTACATATGTATATAAAAAAGCCGATAAACCAACGACTTTAAAGAGTTACCAGATGATGAATATCTTAATGAAAAAATAACGAGATAAAGAGATTGTAAAGGACACACATTATCTAAAATTAAAATGTTTGTTGTGTACAGTAAGAAAGAAGATTATTGGTGTATTTCTAACCTTGAGTTGAATCACAATCATTAATTAGTGATACCTACTAAAGTAGATTTGATTGAAACACACATGAATATTACTTCGGTGACAAGATAACTAATTGACACTTTAAATAAGATTGATATTGGATCTAGCATGATGATGAACATTTTGAGCACAATGGGTGGTGGGATACAAAACATAAATTTTAGTGATAAAAATATTCGAAATGTAGTTAGGGATTTAAGGCGTGATTCAAAAGATGAAAATGATGTACAAGTTACAATTAATTATTTAAAAAAACTTAAATCCAGAAGTGCGAGTAAATGTCCTGAAGGCCCAATGAGTAATATATGCTCGCCTCAAGGTCATGTTATCGTCAACGTCGAATATATATTCTTTGGGCTTTCTAAGCTCATCTTAGTTTTTCACCAAAGACGGCATCCCTTGCAAATATCCATACTGCCTCATGACCTGGTCCGGTATTTGATATTCTACAATATCAAAGTGAATCAAAGGAATCCAAGTGGATCTCGCCAACCTTCCATCAAAATTAATCTCCATCATAACATCGTCCCATTTCATATAAGGCCATTAAACTTTCTCCTATGTAGGTTGCCTATCTAACTCTTCGTAGTAGAATGATAAATGATGATGGGAATTGTCTCGTATCAGGATATTTATGATTAACGGAATATGCCCATGCCTTTACTCTACTATATAACTAAAATTGAGAATCTTTGCTAGGGTTTGACATTATAACTAATAGTCGCTCATATACCCAAATCTATAATACTGTGATACACCCATTTATAAACTTACTACATTTTCTAATGGTTGTATTCAAATTCCAATATAAGTGCCCAACTAAGCCGCACTTTAAGCATATAATGCACAATCTTTTATATTAACTACAAAATACACATATCTAGAATGTACTTATTTGTTTTCTTAGGGCATTTTGAAAAATTTTCATACAATCAAACCAATGAAATATAATCTCTTTTTCTTACAATTTCATATCCGGAGACAACGACTGACCCAAAACATTCCTTAAATAGGTCAAAAGAGTGTCAAACAGAGGAGGAGTTGAGGGTTTTTCAACACCAGTAACCCAAATATAAAATGCACAACCGCTATTGCATGTCATGATTATCTCCCCACAATTTAAGTGATTGTCTCCGATTGTCATCTTTCAACTAAGGTAAACTCAAGACTTACATCAATTTTTGTAATAACTGACGAATAGGTAAAAATTCCAAATCCACTCTTATGCAATAATATTTTTTGAACATTTGTTAATTCTCATTGGTTGTATGTTATTCTAATAATTTGGAATGACATAAGTTTACCCCTATCCTTATCATCTCATATATTATCTGACACATAATTTTTTTTTTGTCATATAAACACTATTATCAATTGCTCCGAAGTTCCAATTCTCCATATTTGACCTAAAAAGAACAAAATAAATACAAATAAATATTTTTCAATCAAAACTATACAAAATTAACCACAATCCCAAGTAACCATTGTATATATTATATATAAATTATTTCATGTTTATTTTTCTTAAACTTTTCATATGAAATCAAATCATGAAATTTTTTCATTCACAATTCATATATATATCCCAACTAATTTTCAATAAATTAACAACAATATATATTTAATTTTCACTAAATTTACTTCTATAATTTTTGTCAACATAAAATTCATCAAAATTTTCAATAAAACAAGTTTTACAAAAAAAAAATATTTGGTAAAATTTTTTGCACTTGAACTTTGAGAGAAATAACCGATTAAGAAAATAATTTTGGTGTAAATGGATCGTTCCTCCAAATCTGCCTTTTCTTCTTTTCTTCTTTTCTTATAACAGTAACACCAAACGCAAGTCTATTGTTTTTGCAAATCTGGTTTTGGTTTTAATTGTGTTTAGGTTGCTAGGCAAAGTAGCGACATGATAAAACATCGCCGTTTTCAACCGAGCATCACTCTTAGCGTTAGGTGTCTATTTTAAGTTGTTAAATCTATTTATAGAGAATATAAAATATATTTGTTAAAATAATGCCTATAATAATTATTTATTATAAATTATTTCCCATATATATATATATATATGTATGTATGTATGTATGCTCCCACGGTTGCACCACATCTGATGAGAATTTTTTTTTAAACAATTTTATATATACTATAATTAAATACTACATCAAACACTATATATGTTTTAATTATTAAAAAATAAAATTTAATACGAATTTTTATATTAAATTTTATCTTTCAATAGTTAAGATTAAAATATTATATTTAATATTATATTTGATATTATACGATTATACTTATCCATTTATTTTTTTGCATAGCAGCGTGTCAGTTCAATTTCTGGGGAATTGAGTTGCTTCTGAAAAAGAGGGGAAAAGGAAAATGGAAGGAAACGTTTCAAACAGGAAATTAACAGTATTTCAACTCTAGAGACAATAGGGACAAATTACCCAGCAACCTTCTTCCTTGAATCTCGTGAACATGAAATTATTTCTTTTTTGACTTATTTTTAGCGGGAAAAACACTATTATAATAAGTTGCCTAGTGGGACACCAAAATTATGATTGGGATAAAAAAAAAAGAGTGATGCATTATATACTGTTTTAGTAATATTTTTTTCCCCAAGTATAATAACACTCTTATATATTAAAAATATCGCGAAATGGACTGAAATGTAACATCGTCACTCTAATTTATATTATTTTTATGAAATTTTCTTTTGAATTTTTTTTTAGACAAAATTCTCTCTAAAATATATTAGATAAATAAAAAAGACCCTTAACAAATATATAATTAAATAAATGACTAATTATATAGTACCTAATAATATTAGATTAATTGAATAATTTTATCTTATCCTTATTTTTAATAAAAAAATATAAGCAAATAAAATTTATTTTAAAAAATTATGATAAAATAAGATTTTTATACTAATCTATTATTACTTCGAATTATTCATCCCATGATTAATCTCTTATTAAAGTCTATGGACTTTGTTTGAACATTTTTAAGATCATTTGATGAATAATTATAATTCTAAGTGATATATATATATATATATATATATATATATATATATATATATATATATATATATATATATATATAATTTTACTTTTAAAATATCAAATAATATTAGAAATGATAAGAAAAAAATTCAAAATTGATGAAAAACTAATCATGAAAAAATAATTCGAATTAAATTATAAATTAAAATAATTTGTATTACTAATAAATTAGTACCAATAATTTTATTTAATTATCATTTTAGTGCAAATACTAATTCGACTTTTTATGTTTTTTGATCGACAAGTCCACAAACCAACCTTTTTATGTTTATAATATAAAGTTTCTAATAAAAATATAAAAAATTTGCTTTTGTTATTTAATTTATCGTCTATTTTTTTATTCTATAAAAAAAAAATTAACAAAAAAATTTGGACGAACTTTTGTCTATTTATTTTCTTATTTGTTTATTTTTAAACTCAAAATCATCATAAAAATGAATGACCTCTATCGCAATGCTTCATTTATCAACTAAACAAATAATAATTTAACATTTCATTCTATTTTCCAAAATGCATGAAAGGAAATTTGTAACGACCCCGAAATTCGACTAACCTTATTACCTTAAATTTTATGTTTATTAAACATTATTTTCTTAACGTCCAAATTTCGGTCCGTTAATAAATCTTCAATCAGTTCATTTAATCCATTAATTGACTCTACTATCATCAATTACCATATTTCTCGGTATAATTTTTTTTCTTTTTCTCAATCATTGTATTAAAGTATTTGGATATTCAAAAACTTAATAATATCTTGATACTAGTCCCTGGATTGCAACCTTTACTTTTTCTTTCTGTTACAAGTATCATAAAGCTCAACATTCACAATTTAATATTGTTCATATCCATACAATTTTTTTTGTTTCATAATTCATAATTAGACATATAATAGTTTTTAAGGTAACAACTAACTTGAGTAATCACAGTACACAATTTAACTCTATTCGTCATATCCGGATCCAACATATATGTACATACGAATCATCAATATAAACTTTGCAATTTACCATATTGAATATAACAATTTTATTTACAACCTTCTAGGTTGATCCATCTCTAACATAATCCGATATTCTTGAAATTTATATATTTACCTGCAAAAATGTATATTATACAAATAATGAGCATAACGGTTCATCAAGTTCAACAGTTTACACTTTTCATGTTTCACGTAACACATAGCATAACATGTTCTGTGTGTGTTATACATCATGTGTTGTTCTTCTATTTAAGCATTATATCTCACATACATTCATATTACAGCACAAAGTACACATCGTTGTCATATTATTCACATATCACATAACACATAATTTATATGTATTTGAAACAAGAATTACATATCATAACAGATAAACATTTAACATAAAAGTACTGAAAAACTTGCCTGAATTTTTGGAATTAATAAATATCCATTCTATAATGTTTCTCGTACAACCTATGATCATAAAATAATCAATTAATAATTATTTATCCTCTCATGATATTAATTTAATTAATTAATATCATCTCTAGGCCAATTATCAAATAATATGGTTAATTAAATTAACCTCATTTCTTAATATATTAATTTAACTTAATATAAAACATGCTCAATACGGACAACCCGGCTCGTCGGATAAAATTTAGCGTATTTGGTTGTCCGAATTTTCATTTAACAATTTTCTAACTTTTAAACTTACTAGATTAATATTTAAAATATTTAAATATTAATCCCCAATATTTAATATTTTTGCAAAAATATTAAATTTAATATCCAAATATCATTTCTATATTTTTAATATTTTTCTATAATTTTCTATAATTTTTAAACATTTAATTAATTAAAAACCAATTTCTAGGGGAATTTTCGTAATTTCCGCGACCTTAGGGACACATTTGGCATTTTTCGAAAAACTCAGGGACAACACCGTAATTTCCGAGGCCAAGAACGCGCTCAATATTAACGGAAAAAGTCAGGGGCACGCTGGTAATTTTCCAGCGTTGCCGACCGCCGCGCATTGCGTGCGACCTTCACCCCTACGCCAGCCAAACAACGTCGTTTGGCCTGGCGAGAAATTGGCTGCCGCAAATGGCGCGGCCTTCTCCTTTCAGAGTCCCAAAACGACGCCGTTTAATTCCCAGATTTTTTTTTTCTTCTTCTTTCCGTAACAGTAAAAGCTAACTTAGCCATTTTTTTCACCATTTTGATCAAATTTTTCCCAACATAATTACACTAAAAATCATAAAATTCATAGATACACATCCATAAATTGTTTAAAATAATTATTCTAATTATTTACAATTTTTTCACAACATTAATTTATCACTAAAAATACACAAATAACCAAATAATTTAATTATTATACCTTCCAAAACTTGAATTTCCTACCTTAAAAGCACCAAATATTTTCTTTTTCTCCCTCTTGATGGTAGCCATGGTGGTCGGGTGGTGGTGGTTTTCGGTGGAAGAGAAAGAAATGGAGAGGAAATGTTTTGTTTCCTATTATTTCTTTTTCCTTCCCTTAGTTTTTTTTTTTCTCTCTCTATTATAACTCAAGCAACTTAAAAATTTTAAAACTAAATTCAATTCCACCGCCTCATGCTCATAACCGACTTAAGCTTATTCGGATAAACCAACATGCAAAAATTAAGAATTTTAATACATTACGTAATTATTTCGTGTAATAAATATTTTATATAATATATATAAAATATTTATTTTAATTCATCAAAAATCATAACATGATTTATAATTAATATTTAGACCATTTTTGGGTACTTTACTTGACAAATTTTGTACACGCATAATAACATGCATGTAATTATATGAAGTAATTTATACCTCCAAAATTGATAAAATAATTCATATAACATATAAAAATTATTTTCATGCTTTTTTCACTTCCTTATTTGGATAACATGTTACACTAACATGTTCACGTTTCTAAAATATTATCCGCCATAAAAATCATAAAAATTCCATTATACATAAACATAATTTTTAATAAATTAAAACCTTCCTTTTTTTCATTTCCTTACTATTTACATTAACTTTCTTATATAAATTATATAATTTATTATTATATAATTTATATAATTATATTCTCCTATTTAATAATTTCCAACATTCCTCCATAATTATACATTTATTTATTCTCTCATTAATTTCATCCTCTTATATAATTTATATAATTATCCTTTCATTAATATTTTACTTTAAGTTTCTTCTACAAATTATATACTTTTATTAGTATATAATTTATAAAATTACTTCCTCCTCTTAACAATTTCTAAACATTCACCATAATTATTAATTAATTATATAATCAATATTTTTAATTTTTCTAACTTCCTCATTCACTTTTTATTTAGCTTTGGATTAATTTAATTATTAATCCATTTATTTCCATAATTAATGAAATTTATAATTATCAATTAAACATACACATTTATATATATATACAAATGTATTTATATACATATTTAATTTCAATATCTAACATTACCACATAACACTATTTAAATAATAATTTCTACACCTTCACAATAATTCTATTTGTACAATTTTATTGTACTCTTACATGTAATTCCTCTTATTCTTCATAAATTATTTTTTAAACAATTTATTTACTTTTTAATTATTTTAAATCAACACAATTCATCACCACCTCTGTACAGATTTAATTTATCAAATAAAACCCTTCACATACTTTAAATCACATAATATCACAAATAACTTAAACAACCTTGATAATTCTGTTAATTACATTCTTATTTAATTTTGTTAAAGAAATCCAAAAATTCGGGTCCTCACAAAATTGCAATTATTTAATATATTTCCTATGTTCCAAATATAGAATTAAAATTTATTTTACAAAAATTAATATATAATATTTTCAAATATTATCAAATAGAAAATAAACTTCACATAAAAAAATAAATGATATAAAAATATAAAAATCCTTTTGCTTAACTAATATACCTTGGAGGACGATTTTTGTCAACAAAAAATTTCAAAGAGTTTTAAAAAAATAATATAAACTAGAAAGAGAGTTTTGCTAAAAATAAAATTTTTAAAAGAATTTTATAAAAATAATACTAACCGGATAGAGGGTTTTACATATTTGTCTCGCAAACTGACTTCAAAAATTTAGACGGAAATTGTTTTTGTTTAAGATGCAATACATTACAAGACTTCTACAATAATTGTTGCCGGACTTCCAAGACTAAAACAAAACCCCATGTGAAATTTTGTAAACAAAATTTGTTAATCTGTAAATTAAAAGCTACTTTTAGCATTGTAAATTCCTAACAGTACAAATGAAGCTCTATAAGATTTACATAAGAAATTACCTCTATTTTTTGTTGTTGTGCTTCATGATAGCAGCTGCGTTGAGCTATTACCACTTCATCCATATAAATTAGAAGATTATCTACTATATTTTCATTGATTGAAGATTCTATCTCAAACTTGCATCCATGGAACCTTTCTGATAGCAATTATATTGACCCAGTAATGAAATATCTTCAGAAGATAAAGATAGTGCACCAGTACTCAAGTAGTTTCGAGCAACTCGCACTCTGCAATATACCACAAAAAAACAAAATGAGATCAGTATAAGCCTATAACCGTGCGAACGCGAAAAATTTAAATTTAGAGCTTGCAAATATGTATTTTGATGGTGTAATCACTCACCTCCTTTTTTTTGACTTATTAAGGGTTTCAGATAAACGAGAGGCTTCTGATCTTGAGATCTGGCTCAATGAAGACAGGTATTCATGGAATGCTTCACCCTTTATTGATAAATATGATCTTGACGGAATTATGGACTGAACTATTCTGCAAAGGCTTGATGCTAATTCACTGCATACAGGTGAAAACACAGTTAATTCTAGTAAAAAATTATATAACAAATATTTTGAAGTAATCAAGAAAGATAAGAGGTTTGAATAACATCCAAATATAAAGCAAAATTTTACAACCACCTTAGATGCATCACACAAGGAAAGAACTTGCGGCAGAAGTACAGGTATGAATGATGGTTGGCATAAGAAAAGTGCACTATAGTCATTTTGTAACATCACATATTCCAAATTCAATCTATCCAAGATACACTTCATTGAACTTGTCTAGGATTCTTTATAAAGTAGTGACCCTCCACAATTAATAATTGTATCCAAATCTTCTAACTCAAAATAATATTACTTTATTTTGTTGTTTAATGTCTAAAGACCAACTAATATACACCAAGCATAGTTGTTGACGCGAGTCGGTAGCCAACTGCTTAACCGACCAGTTAACTAGTAGCCCGACTAATCGCCAGTAAAGTGAAAAATTATTTGCAATACTCATTATATATATATATATATAATTTTCAAATTAATAAAAAAAGTACAATTTCAAAATCAAAACTATTAAATATCATTGATAATAAGAATAAAACCCCTATTAGGATCTTTTCTTATATCATAATTTTCGGCTCCCTAAATATTCACACCATTATATATCTACATAACACCAACACAATTAAGTTGTTGGCTGATGTCTTTTTACTTCCGATATTTTGATCGTGTAAGTTCCTTTTTCTTCTTTGCTGCCAATGTTTTTTCTTAGCCGAAGTAAACTCTTGGTCGCATACTTATTTGGGTATATTTGTGTGGATCTTTAATTAGGTGGTTACTTGGTTATGGGTCAATTGGAATTTAGAATTGAGTTGGATAAATTAAATTTTGGATTTGTTCCCAAGTCGTCCAACAAGATATCAAGGCGGGAAAATCGTCGACTTGAACCGACTAAGCGACGACTAAATGCTCAAGTCGCACGACTTAGTGATGTCAATCAAGTCGAACTATCGATTTGCACTTCCAGCAACAACCAGACGTCACTTAAGCGACAACTTGATAACTTGACAAAAAGTATACATAGGCTTAATTTTCATAGATGATTTTGTTATTATGAACGCAAGTATCGTAGCAGCATGGTGATCTACTATGTGAATTGTACTTTAATTTGAGTAACATATATTGCAATGCATAACAAATATTGCTCTTCATTTCCCAGGGCAAAGCTTCCCTATCCCCACCATGTAAATCCTGAAGCTAGATATTAATGTCTGGACATTTGAACATCCTTCGAGATGGGGAGCACAAAATCCTTCGGAAAAAGTCTAACAAATTTAAATTAACTATCATCACCGCAAATGCATATAGCAGAAATTTTTTAACCTGCTATTTATTTATGAATATTAACTGTTCTAGCTAGGGCTTAATAACGTGTGCAATGATATGTGAGCATGGCTACTACTACTGAAACTAGGCCTAGAGTTGTATACCTTTGTGAGGAAATGCAACTCTTAGGTGGCTCCATTTCTAAACTCTGGATTCTTCTCTTATCCTGATAGACCAATTTCCCCAATGCCATTGTATTGGTTGAGGATGCCACCATCTCCCATGCCAAATCCACTACACTCGCAGTAACCATGCTTGAATTTACTGCAGCAATATCTTTTGCAAATAAGCGCATCCCATGTTCTGAAATTGTTGACACCATCTTCAGTTGGTCATCGCACCAGCTGAACGAATGCAAATTCTCACAAGGAACCATTGAAGGTTCTAGGTAATCCTGAAGAGGTACTGATTACTAACTTACCATCATGACATGTAAAATTCAAAAGAAATATAGTTTTTTGACATCCAAACCATTAATTGTATAAATACTTACCAAACCATTAATTGTATAAATACTTACACATATTTGTAGTTGGCAGTTGCTGAATAATATATCGGCTTCTGAAATTAGATTACTCATTCCATATGCAAGTTTCAGAACTTTAGAAGCGTCTTTGTGTTCAAGGGTGGCATACTGTTGTAGATCCATGTGACAATGACGAAATTTTCTCCATGTTTCTTGTACAGAATCAGAGGCCACAAAGGACCTTGGTTTCTTCTTAAACTTGGATCTCCTACTGAAATTCATTTGACTGCACTCATCCATCCCTTGATATTCTCTTGGTACAATCTCAACACATTCAATGTGAGAATCTGCCACCTCTTCTTCTTGAACTGATTCTGTAATTATATCACAACTATTTCTCAGCAAAATCGGAATTTCATGCAATCCATATGGAGATATATTCAAGTCAATACCACCAATGGAAAAATCATTTTTTGTAAAAGCAGTTTCCGCACTATTATTGCGACAATCTGCAACCTCCTCTTCCTGTTGAACTGATTCTGTATCATAACTATTTCTGAGCAAAACTGGAATTTCATGCAAACCAGATGGAGATATATTCAAGTTAATACCACCAATGGGAAAATCATTTTTTGCAAAAGCAGTTTCTGCACTATTATTGCAACAATCTGCAACCTCCTCTCCCTCTCGAACTGATTCTGTATCATAACTATTTCTCAGCAAAATCGGAATTTCATATAATCCAGATGGAGATATATTCAAGTTAATACCATTAAGTGGAAAATCATCAATTGCATAAGCAGTCTCTGCCGTATTATCAACATCTCCACAAGACGCTGCTTCAGAAAAGAGCTCAGTCTCGGGAACAAAGGATGATTCGGGAACACAGGAAACATCAACTGACTTGTACATACCATTTACATGTGAGCAATCTGCTGTAACTGAACAGGGATAATAATTTTCCCCAGACTTTTCCCCTTGAGAATGAAGAAGCTGCTCGGTTAATGGATTGAAGGACATTTCAGTTGCTAGGCAATGAGACGGAGCCTTATTTATCACTTCAAGGTGCACTTCATTATTAATATCCTCAAACAGTTTGCCAGAAATGACAGGAAATCTGTCACTAAAACATTCCTCTTCAGAATCTGAAGACAGTACAGTATCAGTCCTCCGTACACTTCGCCGACCGAATGCAACTGGTGATCCTGAAGAATTGGAAAATTCACAAGCAGTATCAAACTGAGCTGCCAATTCATTGCCATTCTGATAAGAGCGATGCTTGCTTAACATTGCTTCCTTTTTGGCCTCAATACTGTCTGGTTCAATCTTATGTGTCAGCAAATCATTATTATCCAGCTCTTCCTCCTCAACTATCTCAGTTAAGCTAGAGGTTTCTTCCACCTCCTGCAGTGTCTTGGTGATCTCCTTCTCCACAATCTCGGAAAGCTGAGAAGGGTAACCACAAGAAATTATCTTTGGTAGTATCCTATGCCCAGCGTCAGGATCAAATACTACTGCACCATATGCACTCTGCACTTCCCAATCTGGACAATTGAGAAACAAGTCTGTTATCAGCATAGCACATCAATAACATTCTTAAAAAAAACCATCTATTTGCTTCGGCAATATTTTCAAAATCAACTTTTTTAACCTCCTGTGCCTATGCCATACCGTGTTAAATAGCATGCGCATACCTACATGATTCTCTGTTACTCACCTTTTTGGTAACTTTGACCCTGACACCAGAATTGGAGATGCAAAATGGTTTTACGGATATCTCCCTGACAAAATCCAATAAATCGCTCCACCAAACAAGGTTGAATATTAGCTTTTTCTGCAGCACAAACCTACAAAGAGATTTCATATTGGATACAGTTGAGAATATACCTCCTTTATGAAGAATGGAAGATATCAAAGTGCCTAGAAACTCTTACCATATTTACAAGAGGGAGGAGCTCTTTTACTGACGGTATAGTGAAACACAGCTCTAGCCTGTCCAAATTGTTTGGCAGGACAGGATCGTTGCCTTAAATTTTTTAACAAAGCAGTTATCAATTATGGAAAGTAGAAATAAGAATTTGATGAAGAATGAAAATACTTCAATAAAGAACAGTCGTACTATTGCTAGTCAAAATCATGGGCCGTTTTGCTGTCTCTGCAAGTTGATGTATTGTCGCAAGAAAACCACGATCTTCATAGAGAGTAGCATCCACATCTTCAAAGAGAATCAAGGTTTTAATACCACTCTGATCACTAACAGTTCTAGTTTCCTTGCAAACTGATTTCCGAGGTGTCATCCTGGCATTATGAGTATCATCATCGTCTGATAAGGGAACAAGTTCAATAACTTCATTTTCAGACCCTTGGGCTGCTGTGGCATTGCACGAGGCAGGGAAGGACTTGAAGAAATGTTTGATATCTGAAGTTTCTGGATTTTCCATGGAACTGGAAGAAATATTAGCTTCAGTTAAAGAATGAGAAATGAAGAGTAAAAGATGAAAACTAGGATGCATAACTATATATTGCTTCTCACAACGTCACAATGCCATTAATCTCTCCAATATCATGATGATCATAAAACCAATGACCAAATTTGTGAGCAGCATGATATAAGTTTGTATCGTTAATAGCTTTTAAAAATTACTTTTGAGCAAACATATTCACAAGATAGACAAGTTAATTAACAAATATCAAGAAACAAACATAATATGCAGAAAAATATTCCTGAGATTTGTATACCAGTAACTCAGAGGTAATCTAGAAAGCAAGTGTTTTCAAAAAAGACTTATGTGTCAACAATTTATCATATTACCAAAGAAAATAGAGCTGAGCGCCTGAGCCTCGTATTGCTTGTAACATTTGGGGTAAAAACCATATTGACATATCTCTACAATTAAAACAGAAAGCATTCTTCATATAGCTCCATATTTACTGTACTACAGGAATGCACGAGTAATCTAAGTGAGAAAATGGTAATTACTGAATGACTGATAACAGTAAATTTGCCATCATTTACACTCAAAATGATTTTATGATAGTTTAACTAGCCCATCAAGCACAAGACCTATGCAGAGCAAAAACAGCATACAATCGAAAACCAACACTATATTAGAAGCATAATCTGGAAGATTGGAGACGAGACTATTGTCAGCGGCACACTTGGACTACTAAATAGAAAATATGATAAAGCTTCACATTTTTGGGTCTATCTATACACTAAAATTAAGGTAAAAACTCATTGATATGCAAAATATGTTAGTGCATTGTGTATGCTCCCATGATAGGTCTGAACCTCTTTTGATGCCTGTACAATATCACAATCAATCCTTGAATGATCTTTATATTACTAATGATCTATGCACCCTTGAAAAATAAAGTCTTAAAAAAACCTGGAATCCACTCGATTAAAAAAGATATTCAGTTATACAAACTGATATTTGAATTTTTTTAAAATACGACCAAAAGGTCCAGTTCGTAAAACAAATCATTGTAAAAAAAAATAGCTTAGCCACATCTTAACATGTGAGATACTTTGATATGTATATAGGACTCAAGTTACTGTTAATAATATCTTTAGTCATGGCTTTTTGGATGAGTCTGCGGTAGGGTAAGATGACCCAAAAGATAATATTGAGAAAATGGATTGGGCCTTGGTACGATATGATCTGAATCGGACTTGGGATTTAATTCGTCTTGTTACATAGTGCTACCATTGCATTCCCAATTATAATATAGAGGTGAAAGACTGTACATCGCTCAACGGTTTGCAAATGATCACATGACAAGATAACATACAACGCTCAAAAAGCTAAAAGTTCATGAACTAAGAAGCATTGTACATTTGAAATTATAGTAGATCAGTTTGACCCCGCAAATTGTTTCAATATTAGTATAGTTTCTAAGATAAAAAACCAAAATTTATTTCAAGAAAATATGAATTTCTTAGATCACTGGATATGCATTAGCAAGGAATTCAACAAATGCAATTTACAGATGCAGCTAGTGATGAAGTTGACAAACCACTGACGCCAGTGCGATTCTACAGCCTCACTGAACCTTTGCTTCACAAGAGCTCCATTTCGCCAATCTGATGCATTGACCTAGAATACAACAGAATAGCTGCTTCATCTCTGGTTTATACGCTAATCCAACCTTTTTAAGTTTTAAACTTTTGAAAGGAGAGGAGGTTGAATAAAATTGGAAGCAAGTAAAAACAAAAGAAAAGGCATGAATCTTAAATAACTGGGGGAATAGAAATTTTTGGTACTGTTCCTTCCATCTAAATTATAAACTGCATAGCTACAAAAAGGTATTTTTTCATCACAATGGTAGGACCTCATTATAATTTTTGCATCAGAGCTTACAGGAAATAATTAGGGACTATAAAAGTGAAGAATAACTGACAATTGTTCAACAATGAGGTATTTTTGTATTTAACATTACCTCAATAACTTGAAATCCTTGCTCTTTTGCACAGGCATAGATGGCTGCAGATTTACCACTCTGCAGAAAAGGGAGGCATACTTGTAGACCACCAACATAAATCAGAAGAATATATACTGATTTTAGAAGAGGAAAAAGATGCATGCGCGAAAACGTCATGCATGAATATATTTTTCTCTAATTAAAGAAAATCTGACAGAATAGTAATGATTATGTTCTATTTTTCTGAGCAAAAAAATTAAATTGTTAAAGCATGACATTGTCGGACTCATTCTCTAACAACTTAAGCAGTTAGACCAATTCATAACTGAATATGGTATCAAATGTCTGGTTTCGCAAGATGTTGGGTTCAATCTTGCTTCTTGCATAATTGAATTTTGTTTCCCCATTATGTTGTTGGTGCAAGTGTCCTCTTTTTGTGATGGTTGTACGCGAGAAACAGAACTCTGTAAATATTTGTGAGTATTTATCGAGTTACAAGTAAATATACTGTATTTGAGAAGTTCCCAAATCTTAGAAACTACGACAATTGCTTTGAAAGGTTTTACATCCTCTAATAAAATTTATAAGAGTTGTTCGAAACAATTATTCATATTGTCATCTTTGCTTAAAAAAATCAATCCACAGAAATAGTTTAAACATGAATCTGTGCAACAGAATAATCAAAGTACCAAGTTAATATTCACCAAGATTAGACAAAAGGAATGAGTATATTTCAGTGTATTAAGCATGCAATTACGTGAGTTTCCCTTTACAAAAGGTCATCACATTTTATTACCTATCAAAATAAACAAACAAACAAACAAAATACTGATCACATTGGAGAGTAGAAACAGGAAGGCTCAAACATATATTTCAGATCAAATCAATCAAGGGGAAAAAGAAGTTAGTTGATGTATACCCCAACTGGTCCTGTAACTAAGAGAACATTCTTCAGACGACTTGGTTCATCTATATCCTCGGAATCAGACTCCTCTGTGTAGCAGTTGTTGTAAACATTTTTCGTAATGCATATATTACCATTATTGGAATTTTTGCTGGTTCGAAAATCTTTTTCATGCCAAAGACGTAGCCACTCGTTCAAAAAATTCACACATTCGCCATTACCACATACCTGTAGACAACATTACGAAAAAAGTGTGTACAACACAATATAGAGCACAGAAAAAAGACTAGAAACATATTTTTGATACAAGTGCACTTTAACATATTAAAAAAAATGGCCTCTGTACAACGAATAATTCAAATTTGAGATATGATACCTCAATGGCCTTTCTAGGCTGGTACTTATTTGTCCATAGGCTGTTCGCAAGCTGATTGCCACAACACTGACCATATGACATCATCCTGATTATGCAATAGCGTAATAGAAAGAAAGCCATCGATCAGATATAGTAAGCAATGAAAGAATCATGCATTAAAAAATCTTACTCCCTCTGTCCCACTTTAGTTGCTACACTTTCCTTTCTAGAATAACCCAAAAACCAAGTCGTCTAAGCTTTTTGTCCTACATGAATTAATCAAATTCACAATTTACATGAATCAGATACTCCTGATTGTGAATTCATCACTAATATTGCACTCTACTATAGTTTCTCAAGAGAGAAGATTCAAATGCATTAATATATGGTGGGTCCATTAAGAATACTTTCAAAAATAATTCAAAAGTCACTGAAACCTTAACATGTGTGCAAAAAGGTCATCAACTAAAGTGAAATGGAGGGAGTATATGACCAATAACAATCTCACATAACATAAATGTACAACTGACATAGACGCCTTACGTAGCCATTTATTTCAAAACCATATCAAATTAATAGTTAGGTTGACTCAATTATCTATATGTAAAAATATTTTGAGCAAAAACAGTATGGTGCAGAAAGAAATAGCATATAACGCCCTAGAAGGAGATATGGCCTTACGCAAAGAAACGATTCATGTAGCCAACCCCAAATAGCTGGGACACTCTTGAGTTGAGTTAAGTTGACAACCAAACAATGTGGTCTACACAAGTAATAATTCTACAATAGGATGGTAAGGTTCTGTTGTGCATTATGCCTTTCCTAGACAAATATATTGCTACATACTTGGAGATGACAATAAGCTATAGCACTTTAAAAAATGCAGAAATAGTTATAGCAATAGTTCACTTAAAAATAGTTATGGCACTTGGAAATCCAGGGAACATGTTCAAAAACCTAAACTCCCAGATAGAACACAAATTAAGTAACAAAGTTCAAGAACATGTGGATTGGATAAGCATATATCTTCACCTCTCCTCAAGAAATATATCGTGACACTTGACAACTGAGTTTCGCCCACAGCAAGACTGAACTGCTAAGGAATCAATTTTGCTCATTTCATGATTCTGCCAATTAATCAGGGATTATGAACCTCGTCACATTAAAGGCTAAAAAATGTGAAGTATCTCCACAGCTGATTAGATACATACCACTTCTCTCTCCCTTGATATTTCACAATGGGCCACTTGCTCATCAGCCAAGAGCGTGGATGATATAGCAGGGAAAGAATCTCGTTGAATAGGGGAATGGTGCAAAGACACCTCTTCAAGTTGAATGGGACATTGATCTGAAGAACCATCATTTTGACAAGAAGATGTTCCGGTTGAACGAGAGATGTCAAGAAAGATATCAAATTGTAAGGACTTGACTGATCCTTCATAAATTGATGAGCATTCACTTTCTAATCCACAACTGGTACTGTCACAGCGTCTTTCAGTAAAAACCCATTTTCCCCAGTCAAGGGAAAAATCATCATCCTGCATAAGCAAATTTTAATTTCAACCTTGTTGAGAAAGATAGATAATTGATCGGTATATGAAAGCAATCATTAGATACCTATATGACAGACAGTCGGTCATTTTTGAAATTCCTGGCCTAAGATATCATACCTGAACTTTTTCAAAAACGTGAATAGGGCTAAAACTGATGCTTTTATCCTTTCTGACAAGCGAGGACGAACTACTCCCCTCATCAGTTGTCTCCTGGTTTTTCTTGCCCATTTTCCAAGATGAGAAAAATGGATGTATTTGTCTTCCCTCAAATATACGTGAATTTTCCTGATGAAAATAAAAGAAAAAAAATTAGGCACAAATAACTTATTCTAATTAAGTAAATAACTAAAATCTTTGTAGAACCAAGTTAACTACAGAATTCTCTAAGCAACATATAAAGATAAATTAGAACATTTATTACATTGAGCACCATGTCAATACTACAGCGAAAGTAATTCAAAGGAAAAACATATTTAAGCACCATGACCCAGAGCTGAACTATGAAAAAGGAAAGAAAAGGACCCTTGATAAAATATCAAATAGAAAGTTCACAAACCTCAGCTGTCATTTTTGCCTCTAACCGCAGATCAGGAATCAGTTGTGATTTATGTTCACTCTGTATGAAATTATTCAACATCTGCCCAGAGCATGCTTCATTTAAGCCAGTACTCATCACCTTCTTTTTGGGTGTAGTATTCATCTGCCGCTTCTCCGGTGTAGTACTAGCATGGCGCTTCCACTGCCGAGGGCTCTTCATTTCTTCTACATATTGTATTTAATTCAAATATTATATTTTTTGCATAATGATACCCGGGGCAAAAAAAATCGCATAAAACTGTTCATTCACATAATTAGCATTCTTAAAACTTCTTTAATTTTTACTATTATAATAGTATCTCTGCCTCCTTATATCTAGTCTCCAAATAGAAACAAGAATGGTTCTTATAACCATATATATAAAAATAAATGAAATTCATATATAATGAGGGGGGAAATATTGAATGGCTGTCAAAAAAAAGGCATCAACATGATTGAAAAGAGGAATGGACAGTTCAGAAAGAGACGACAAATGCTTAGTCATGAAGATTTGACTCCTTTGCATCTCACTTATTTTTGTACTTGTTGCTTGTGTTTGAGGATGTCAATTAGAACAAAATGAAGACAGAAAGCCTTGAAGATTGGACAAATAGATATTTCTCATCTAATTATGAAATGACAACTATAATTTGTAAATATGTTGCAACTCTAGGATAGTAGCGAAGACACTAAACTAATTCAGGTATAACAGAAAATACAACATTAGCCCAGATTTCAGATACTTAAGAGATTGAGCTTCCATTCAAAGGAAAGCTCTGCACAACACAAAAGTTTGTTTCATGAACAAAGTAAGAAGTATGCATGGTTATAATGTGCTTGTGTGTGTAAACTATCCATCCTCAAATATACTACATTCGTTCCACAAAAAAGAGTCCAAATTGACTTTGATCCTACTTAATTTGCGAAATCCTAAAATTTAAATTGTGATAATTCATTTTTGTTTCCATAATAACAATTTTGTACTTGATAATACTTTTTAATTAGTTTACAAGATTAATTACTGCATTAATCTAAATCAAATAAATCCACATCAAGACTTTTAGGATTTTGCAAATTGAGTAGGAAAAAATGGGGCTCTTATTGCAAAACGGATGGAGTATTACTCTAACAGACCATCATATATACTGGATCATGGATCTCTGTTCATATCTCAATAATACACCAATGCTTATGCAAACTCTATTTAGCATATATGATGCAGAACAAGGTTTAAAAGGGTTTAGGAAGTCGGTAAATGAATAGAAAGAAGGGAAAAAGGGGAGAAAAATACTGCCCAAAAACCATAACTTGGCACAAAGCAAATCTCAAATCAATCAATACATTAAACCCTAATTCAAAGGTAACCTAATTTAAAGTGGAAGCAAATTTCTAATACTAATCTGAAATAACCTACTAACTACAATACTATTAATTACAATTGATATATCGCTAAATAATAATACAAAATAAATAATAAATAATCTTTTGCAATCACCACAAATTTTCATCACTCATTCTACATCAATATAGCTCCTTCATGGTTTTTTAGTGATCGCAACACAAGTTGGCAATTAATGTTCAAAATACTGTGTTTTCCCACAATAATTTTTGTGAAGAGAGTCATAATGCAAAAATTCTATATATAATCATATGATGATATTACTCTTGAGTTCAGATTTCAAAGATCTTATAGTTTGTATTTTTTTTTTGAGTTTCTTTGAGAAGCATAGGCCAAGCTATGATTTGCTTCAACGACAATGTTTTGCACACTCCTATTTGGCAATTTCTTGCATGGATTTTTCAAAAATCACTGTGTTTGGTAATATTGTAAGTTCTTCACTTTTTATTATGGATAAGTAAGTTTTTCACTTTTCCAAGTTGATTCAAATTCATCTAACTAAAGTATAGATTTCCCGCTTACATCTCTATACCTGAGCCAAAGGGGCCAGCTCTATAGGACTGAACTTGGCTCTATCAACCTTGGACTACAGAATCATGGCAAAAGCAAGCGCCTAGACATGGTTGACCATTAAAAGTCTCCTTTCCTGTGCCGCAGATCTAGTACCAGGCCCAGGATTAATTTTCATGTTTTCTTGCGGGAAGGATAATCATGTAGTGGTTCTGCATTTTACAGCCATTAGATATTAACTACCAATTAGCCTGGTATGTGTATGAAACTTTCTATTCTTCAGAATCCTTTCCTATGAATCTAAAGGCATTGTTATCTTATATTAATTGGTTAAAGGTTTTAGAAGATTCACAATCGTGGAAATAAACCTACTGGCTTCAACATCTGGAGGTGAACAGGTTTTGTCATACTCCTCACATGAACCAACACATAACTGCTCCTTTTGCCGTCTTTTTTGCTGCTGTCTCTCCGAAACTTTCAGAAAGAAATTGGGCTCTGCAGAAAATTAAAAAATAAATTGCAGACTAATACATTGTTGTTGTTCTCTATTCTCCTTATTCAATTGTATCATATTAACATAAACAAAGAGATGCTATGGGTTGGGGCACCCAGTACGAGTTCACTTACTACCAATAACTGGAGAATCTTCGCCATTCATGCCCTTGCTTTGAGTCTCCACGCTATTTACAGCAACCTGGTGCACAGCAAGAGTAAATAAAGTTCTTGTAGCATTATTATGCATCACAATCCAATTGAGGAGTAATAAGAACTAATCTAAAAACAACAAACTTGAATCCCAAACAACTGCCTATAGAAACCTACAAAGTCAAATATTTAACACTGCTACATAGTTCAAATTAAGCAACCACGTCACAAAATTTGACCAAAATTATAGCTCAGCCACACAATTAAGCAACATTAAACCGAAAAACGCACCTTTTTAGAAACTCGTGATTTGGGCGCTGCCTTTGGCTTTTGCTGTCTCCTCTTCTTAGTCTGACTCCCACAATACTCCTCTTCTTCATCGTCATGATCTTTGTCTTTATCACAATCTTCAACTTCTGTGACTACATTATCTTGAGGCCTGTGTGGAAAAAGTGTCGATTGAACCAATCGCCGGCGAACACGCGTAGATGGAGACCGGTAATCCATGGCGGCGGTGGCTTCCTCAGCTGATTTCTCCATTAGATCAGCTGAATTAGGATTCTAAAAAAATTAGGGTTTTTTATGTTGAGATTTGGGGTTAGGGAAAAATAAGCAAACAGATCAGGTTTAGAGAGAGAAATTGTAGAGAGATAGAGCCAGTAATTTCTTCCCGCGTTGGGAAGGATTTACTTCTTGTAATAGGTAAAATATTGGTGCCGTAAGGAAATAAAATCCTCGGAACCGACGTAACCGGTGACCAGTCATTTTTTGGCGCGAAAAAAACGCTCTTATTCATATCCATCACATAATTATAGATTTCCCGCCCCTAAGGGTAAGATCGGGTGTTTATACTTTTTCTTTTTAAAAAATTAATATTAGCTCAAACCCCCATTTTTTATACCATTATAATTATTAATATTAAATTAGAAAACTTGCATTGACCGTAGATCAAATAAATAAATTGATATTTTCACAAGTTAATTTGATATTTGTATAAGTGTGTCCTATTGAATTTTGTGAAAAAATCAATTAGCCTGTGAAAATATCAATTTTGTACGAAAATTGATATTTCTATAAGTTAATTTGATATTTTCATAAATGGGTCTTATTTGATCCTGTAAAAATATCAAATAAACTTATAAAAATATCAATTTCTTAAAATAATAATAGTCACAAGTTTCATACTAAAACAAAAAAATTAACCTCCTATCTAAAGAGTAAAATAAACTTTAATAACCGTGAAAGTCGAACATGTCCTCAATATAAACTATCAGATTAATCAATGACTATCAATAAACTCAACAATAATAAAGTCGGCATCTAATATCACGTATTATTTCAACTTCAACTAATTATATTCAAATGTGAACTTTATTATTATTGAGTTTAAAGGGGCACAATATCACAAACTTGTTAACTTGCCCATCTTATTTATTTATATTTTTGTTGTGAAAGACTATCTAGAATTGAGTAATTGTCAATGTCATTTATATTTTTCTATAACTTGTTAGCTCGTAAAAATTAACAATTTTAAAAAGTTATATTTTATTTAATTTATTAAGAATCCCTTTTGGATCAAATTCTAACAAATATTTTGATAATTTTTAAGAAAAAAATTCTTAATCAACTTATTAGAAGGCAAGCAAAAGACAAAGAAAAAAAGAATATAATATTTTTTAAGAAAAAATTATTGATCAACTTATCATGTACCGCCAAAAAATTCTCGAACAACATTCGCATTTCGAAGAAATCCTCCGTTGTAAGACCCCGAATTTTATGAAATATAAAATTTAATTTTTCTTCATATATATTTTCATGAAACAGTAAGTGGTTAAATTGATAAAGTTAAAAGTTAAGGATGTTATGTGCAAATTATATTATGTCGGACAATATTCGTTTGGTCGGGGAATATTCGTTCTGTCGGGGAATATTCGTACGACGGCGCCGTACGAACCAATCATTGGTGGACCCCACAAAGAATAATTGTCGGATATAGAAAATGACATAAATAATTTTTAAATGGTCAATGGTATTATTACTTTTAATTGTTAAAATATCTTGTGGTAAAAGAATAGTAATATACGGTATTACAAGTAACATACGATATTGCATAGTAGCACACAGTATTGCACAGTAGCATACGGCATTGCACAGTGTTTCGTATTATTAAACTGATAAAGTGGTTATCGTACAATATTTGACTTTATTGTCACATGCACAATAATTCATATTATTAAACTGATAATTGTCACAATAGCATATACACAGTAATTCACATTATTGAATCAATAATTGTCATGACACAGTAACGTAATCTTTCTTTTACATACTTTCTGCATTATTGCTATATCTATTATGATGTTATTTAAACAGTTGTATTTCATTAATTAATTAACTTGATATCTAACTCAGAAAACCAACCACACTGTATTTATAATAATTAGTCATAATAATTAATAAGTGTGAATTATTGTTGAATAATTGAATTGATAAAGTTATTTGTTTATAATATAAAGTTAGGTGATATAAAATGAATGATATAGATTAAAGATAATATATAATTTGAAATGGATGATGTAGATTAAAAGATGATCTTTAAATGAATGATTTAAATTAAGAAAATCTTAAAAGATAAAATGAATGGTATAGATTAAAGATAATATAGAATTTGAAATTGATGGTGTAGATTAAAAGATGATCTTTAAATGAATGATTTAGATTAAAGAAATCTTAAAAGATGAAATGAATGTCATGGATTAAACATTATCTTGAAATGAACGGTTTGGATTAAATTAGGAAATCTTGGTTATGATAAGATTTTTGGCTATAAATAGATGCCTTAACTTAAGGATTTTTCATAAACTTCCTTACTTGTTCTTTCTTTCTCTCTCTAAATACTTATTGTGAAAGTTTTCTCTAAGTATGCTTAAGTCATCTTGAGTATTTGTGAAGATTTATAAGTGTACGTGTAATGTTCAAGTTAATCAACCTCATTTAAATCAATATCCAGTTACGTGTTAAGGTAAGGGATTATCATTATTTGATTCTCGAAAATATTATCGTTTTTTTCTTACTCATAAGATGTGCCTTTTATTTCCATGTATTAAATTGTGGGAATAACCTTACGGCGCGGATCACCGTCTTTTGGTGAATAACCTTTCGTATTCATTCCTTATTAATCTCTGAGAATAACCTTACAGCGCGGATTACCGCCTGTATGGTGAATAACTCTCCGTATTCAATTTTTATTAAATTGTGAGAATAACCTTACGGTGTGGATTACAGCATGTTAGTGAATAACCTTTCGTATTCATTCCTTATTAATCTCTGAGAATAACCTGACTACGCGGATCAAACCTGTTACGGTAAGGGATATTATTTTCTTTCATACACCTACATCGAAACTTATTATGGAACTATTGCTTCTATAATTCCTGAAAATATTATATGTTCCATAATAGTTGCACTTCATCATTTCAATTGAACCATCCTATTTACGTGAACCTTTCTATTGAACTGTAACCATTATTCTGAACTGTGGATCTTGAATATCATTTTTAAATTTCACTCCATATCATGTTGACAATTTGGACATTATTTGAATCTGTACAAAGTAAACTTCTAATACTTATTGTTTATCCTGTTTCTTCTGTTCATCATTTATATCATTCTAATCATCCAAATTCAAGTGTTGTGAATATCTGTGGCCGGGGGTACAGATGCGATATAATTGTTGAACAGATGATAGGTTAAAGGCGATATAATAGGTTAAAGGCGATACATCTGTTCGATGTCTTTTATGGCATGTAGTGAATGTTCTCTTTGGCCCGTAGTGCAAAGATGAACTGTTGTTTGGTATGATTATGACCAAAGGCTGAATCTGGTATAATCATGACCGTTGGTGTTATATTGAATGTCTTTGGCCCGTAGTGCAAAGATGAACTGTTGATCTGCATGATTATGATCAGGAACTGTGAATTTGTATTATCTTGACTAATGGTATTTCAGATGATAAAAGTTGATGATATTTTTACTAAAAAGAGAAGCGAGTGGACACTATAGTCTGCATTATTCTTCTAATAGATTGCTCATTCCGCTGCTATTATTGATCTGAACATTGTTTAAGAATTTAACTGCAGTTTTTAATACAAACCTTGTAGTCTATTGTATTCTATCAAGAATTCAACTGTTGAAGGCTAACGATAATTTACTTGTCATTATCTTAGTCATGATATTCTTTACTGGCTATTTGAGCTCACCCTTTCTTTTGTTCCATTGTTTTTCAACAGGAAATGGGAACGTAGCTGAGTCTAGTCGGGGAATAGAGTGAAAGTCCGAGGGATAGCTGTCGTAGTCTTCACGCGTTGTAAAATAGTGTGATAATAATAGTGAAGACTTAGTTGTGTATTATTATACACTGTATTGTTGAACGTTGTTCTACTTTGTAATAATTTTGTTGTAGTCTTTTGACAACTCAAGTTTAAGCTGTATGAGCCCAGATTTGGGGGTGTCACATCCGTTCACAAGGATGATATTATAAATAAAGTATAATTTTTTATTAAAAAATACAAGCACAAAAAATGTATTCAAAATAATAATTCAATCTCTTCATTAGTTCCAAACTAACTAATGTTGCACATTTAGTCCTCAAATAATGAACGTTACTCACTCTGCCGTCTAACATTAACTTTTTTCTTATCAACTATCAATTATATAATTAAAAAAAAAAACTTGGTTTTATTAATTTTTGGTTTCACAATTTTTTTATTCACCTTTCCTATTCATATTAACATAAGTACTATTCAAATTTGCATCAATTAAAATACTTTCCAAAATTAAAAATATTTATATTTCTAATAAAAATAGAAAAACAAATCTTTTCCTTTCATATTCAAATCAATCGATCCAGTATATAGCTAAAAACATAAACTTGGTTTCACCAATTTTTTTGATTCAGCATTTTGCTTTTCTATCCAACTTAGTTATCCAAATTTATAAAGTATTCAAAATAAACCCCAACCTATTAGGAAAAAAGGAAGATATTTTCTTGTTGTTAATCTCTAATAGAAAAAGGAACTTCTAAAACAATTTTTATTTTTGATTCTACTAATTTTACTTGAATTTTTTTTATCACAATTTCATGTAATTAAAAAAATATATCTTAAGAAATTTTAATGCAAGATAATTTAATTATTACAATTTTATTAAGATATCTCTTAACATATCGCGTGATTTAATTATAATATTAATATTAGTTGTGAATTTTATTATTAAATTAATATTCTAACTAAATTTAATTCATAAAAACTTGAAAATTTATCAAATTATACGATTAATTATATTAATAATATATGTCAATTTTTTAAAAACATGTATAATAACTAAAAAATTAGTTTAAAAAATATAGTGGGTTCATTACTAACTAATTGTCATAACTATGTTAAAACTTATTAAACCTTCAATTTCATAGTTCTATTCAGATAAGGATTTTAAGCAAAATTTGTCAATATAAACATTAATATATAATTTCATTATAAACTTAGATAAAGTTAACATTATTAGTTTTTCATAATTATAAATAAATATATCTACAATCCATTCAAATGTTTAGTTTAATATTAATTTAAGGAACGTAAAATAAATAATTCAATAACGTATTATTCAAATAAATATTAATACTTTAGTAACTACAACTATCTTCTCAAAATCCTAATTAAGTATTTATCTTAATATTTAATAATTATTTTAATACTTAACATAATAAACTATTATATGTGTCACCCATACTTCGCACTGGGTTGGTTGGTGAGCTTGTATAATTAAAAACATAAACTTACTTTTCACAAAATTTTTGTTCAACTTCATTATTTTCTATCCAAATTTGTAACAATTAAATACTATTCAAATTTATAATGTATTAAAAAAAAAAGCTCCACCTATTAGAAAAAGGGAAGGTGTTTTTTTATTTTATATCTCTAATAGGAAAAGAAAATTTTATAAGGATTTTTATTTTTTATTCTACCGAATTTATTACAAGATTTATTTATAATTTTTTTATGTAAAATCATATATCTTAAAATATTTTATGTATGATAAGTTTATCATTATAATTTTATTAAGATATCTAAATTAAAATATCTCTTAATATATCATGTGACTTAATTATATTAATGTTAGCCGTAAATTTTGTTATTAAATTAATAATCTAAATAAAATTAAATTCATTAAAATTTGAAATTTTATCAAATAATTGTATTAATAATATATGTGAATTGTTTTGAAACACAATATTGGGTCTAGAAACAACATCTGTAAGACTACATTTAAATTTCAAAATGTAAGTTAGCATCCAAAAAGCAAGAGGCTAAACCTTTAGCTTCATATGGCAGGATATAACTTCTAGAAATAGAGCGTGTGCATGAAAATTTTAAAATTGAAACTTAGACAAATTAGAAGGCATTTTTCATTAAAGGCTAAATTTTCAAAATTCAAAATTCAAATTAAAAGTGAGTGGTTTATTTTAAAGGCCAATCCATGTGACTCATTTTAAATCCCTCATGCCCTTTGATTTTGAAAATAAGAAATTCTAACCTCTAATTTTACAAAAGAACTTTCAAATGACTTTTATGCCCTAAACTAGTAAAATCTATTATAAATAGAAGACTTTTTTAAACATTTCGAGATACCAATTTACAAAGAAAGAAAAACATAATACTTCTTACCTACGTTATTCCTTAAGCTTTCAAGAAACTCTCTTTCTCTTATGCTCAAAGTTCTAATTCTTAGTAGAAGAGAAAATTAGTTATAGTATTTGAGATAAGTTCTTAATTGATTTATTTGAATTGTCTCATAATTGTTTGTATTTATAGATATACAAATATAAATTGTTACACACGCGCACGCGCGTACACACACACACACACACACACACACACACACACACATATACAGAGACTACTTATGTAAGACCCCAAATTTTATGAAATATAAAATTTATTTTTTCTTCATATATATTTTCATGAAACAGTGAGTGGTTAAATTGATAAAGTTAAAAGTTAAGGATGTTATGTGTAAATTATATTATGTCGGATAATATTCTTTTGGTCGGGGAATATTCGTTCTGTCGGGGAATATTCGTACGACGGCGCCGTACGAACCAATCATTGGTGGACCCCACAAAGAATAATTGTCGGATATAGAAAATGACATAAACAATTTTTAAAATGGTCAATGGTACTATTACTTTTAATTGTTAAAATATCCGGTGGTAAAAGAATAGTAATATACGGTATTACAAGTAACATACGGTATTGCACAGTAGCACACGGCATTGCACAGTGTTTCGTATTATTAAACTGATAAAGTGGTTATCGTACAATATTTGACTTTATTGTCACATGCACAATAATTCATGTTATTAAATTGATAATTGTCACAGTAGCATATGCACAGTAATTCACATTATTGAATCAATAATTGTTATGACATAGTAACGTAATCTTTCTTTTGCATACTTTCTGCATTATTGTTATCTCTATTATGGTGTTATTTAAACAGTTGTATTTCATTAATTAATTGACTTGATATCTAACTCATAAAGCCAACTACACTGTATTTATAACAATTAGTCATAATAATGAAAAGTGTGAATTATTGTTGAATAATTGAATTGATAAAATTATTTATTTATAATATAAAGTTAGGTGATATAAAATGAATATTATAGATTAAAGATAATATAGAATCTAAAATGGATGGTGTAGATTAAAAGATGATATTTAAATTAATGGTTTAGATTAAGGAAATCTTAAAAGATGAAATGAATGGTATATATTAAAGATAATATAGAATTTGAAATGGATGATGTAGATTAAAAGATGATATTTAAATGAATGGTTTATCTTAAAAGATGAAATGAATGGTATGGATTAAACATTATCTTGAAATGAACGATTTGGATTAAATTAGGAAATCTTGGTTATGATAAGATTTTTGGCTATAAATAGAGGCCTTAACTTAAGGATTTTTCATAAACTTCCTTACTTGTTCTTTCTTTCTCTCTCTAAATACTTTTTGTGAAAGTTTTCTCTAAGTGTGCTTAAGTCATCTTGAGTATTTGTGAAGATTTATAAGTGTACGTGTACTGTTCAAGTTAATCAACCTCATTTAAATCAATATTCAGTCACGTGTTAAGGTAAATGATTATCATTATTTGATTCTCGAAAATAATATCGTTTCTTTCTTACTCATAAGATATGTAATTTATTTCCATGTATTAATTTGTGGGAATAACCTTACGGCGCGGATTACCGCCTGTTGGTGAATAACCTTTCGTATTCATTCCTTATTAATCTCTGAGAATAACCTTACGGTGCGGATTATCGCCTGTTTGGTGAATGACTCTTCGTATTCAATTTTTATTAAATTGTGGGAATAACCTTACGGTGCGGATTATCGCCTGTTGGTGAATAACCTTTTGTATTCATTCCTTATTAATCTCTGAGAATAACCTGACTACGCGGATTACCGCATGTTTGGTGAATTACTCTTTGTATTCATTTCTTATTTGTCTCTTGTGGAAATAATTTGTTTACACGAATTATCACATGACACTTTTATTGCATATTCGTTTATAATATCATTTTCTTTCATATTCGTAAGTGATATTATTTTCCTTTATACTCATAAGGGATACCATGTTTTTCATCTTCCATTATTCAAACTTACTATGGTAAGGGATATTAATTTCCTTCACCTTTTGTTAATCAAACCTGCTACGGTAAGGGATATTATTTTCTTTCATACACCTAAATCGAAACTTATTATGGAACTATTGCTTCTATAATTCCTGAAAATATTATATGTTCCATAATAGTTGCACTTCATCATTTCAATTGAGCCATCCTATTTACGTGAACCTTTCTATTGAACTGTAACCGTTATTCTGAACTGTGGATCTTGAATATCATTTTTAAATTTCACTCCATATCATGTTGACAATTTGGACATTATTTGAATCTGTACAAAGTAAACTTCTGATACTTATTGTTTATCATGTTTCTTCTGTTCATCATTTATATCATTCTAATAATCCAAATTCAAGTTGTTGTGAATATCTGTGGCCGGGGGCACATATGCGATATAATTGTTGAACAGATGATATGTTAAAGGCGATATAATAGGTTAAAGGTGATACATCTGTTCGATGTATTTTATGGCATGTGGTGAATGTTCTCTTTGACCCGTAGTGCAAAGATGAACTGTTGTTTGGTATGATTATGACCAAAGGCTGAATCTGGTATAATCATGACCGTTGGTGTTATATTGAATGTCTTTGGCCCGTAGTGCAAAGATGAACTGTTGATCTGCATGATTATGATCGGGAACTGTGAATTTGTATTATCTTGACTAATGGTATTTCAGATGATAAAAGTTGATGATATTTTTACTAAAAAGAGAAGCGAGTGGACACTATAGTCTGCATTATTCTTCTAATAGATTGCTCATTCCGCTGCTATTATTGATCTGAACATTGTTTAAGAATTTAACTGCAGTTTTTGATACAAACCTTGTAGTTTATTGTATTCTATCAAGAATTCAACTGTTGAAGGCTAACGATAATTTACTTGTCATTATCTTAGTCATGATATTCTTTACTGGGCTATTTGAGCTCACCCTTTCTTTTGTTCCATTGTTTTTCAGAAAATGATAGAGTAGCCGGGTCTAGCAGGGGAATGGAGTGACGGTCCGAGTGATAGCTATTGTAGTCTTCACATGTTGTATATAGTGTGACAATAATTATGAAGACTTAGTTATGTATTATTATACACTGTATTGTTGAACGTTATTCTATCTTGTAATAATTTTGTTGTAGTCTTTTGACGACTTAAGTTTGGACTATATGGGCCCAGATTTGGGAGCGTCACAACTTACTACTTAGATACAGAGACTATAGCAGAGATATTTATCCTAAGTGAGATAATTAGTTGAACGAGAACTAAGTCTAAGTAATCTTTTATTTATATAATTCATTTATATAAATATTGCAAAATAGGCTCGTACTTGGGCAACCAAGACTATAGCGAAGATATCCTTCCCAAGTAAGAGAATTAACCAAAAGAAGACTCAAAGCTTAAGCCATCTATCAAAAATATTTATATAAATATTAGATAATGATAACTATAAATTTGTCTCGTACTTAGACATAAGGATTATAACAGATATATTGTTCTTAAATGAATGAATTGCTGAAAGAGACTAAAAGTCATGTGGCCTTATTTAAAGTGTTCATAACATAGATCAAATATATTATTATATTTATTGTTGAGTTAAATAAATTTATTTATTATATCAAATATTAGTTAATTAATTCGTGTATTATACTTAATATCTAACATTACAAGTATTTGAACATATATTCATTCATTTATCAATACTTGTTACATAATATAAAAGTTATTTAAAGTTTTTATATCATAAAATCATTAAATATATATGCTTACACAATAGCATATCACTCACTATAAAAGTTATTTAAACTTTTATACGCGAACTTAAATTTAATCTGCTCAATATAGAAGCACGTTCTTATTTATAAAGAAAAATTAGTTTGTTTGTTTTATATATTTGTGAGAAAGAGAGAATGATCATTTGACCAATACTAGAGTCATGAAGATATCAATAGGTAATTGGGTCTATAGCGAACTTGTGAGATGAGGGACAAACTTCTTCTTTTAAGATCAGATTGTAAAATATAACTAAACTAAGTAAACAAGTAAAACTACGTTTGAGGAAGAAGTAGGAAGCTACTGTCCAAGACAACTATGTAAGACCCCGAATTTATGAAATACAAAATTTAATTTTTCTTCATATATATTTTTCCTGAAACAGTAAATGGTTAAATTGACAAAATTGAAAGTTAAGGATGTTATGTGTAAATTTTATTTTGTCGGACAATATTCTTTTTGTCGGGGAATATTCGTTTTGTCGGGGAATATTCGGGCCGTACGACGGCGCCGAAATAACTAATTATTGGTGGAGCCCACAACGGAATAATTGTCGGATATAGAAAACGACAGAAGTAACCTTTTTAAATAAAAATAGTCAACGGTGTTAACTGTTAAAATACCGGTGATAAAAGAATAGTAGCATACGGTAATTTATGGTATTTTATTGTGGCACACGGTATTCTACAGTAGCACACGGTATTGCACAGTGTCTCATATTATTGACACCGTAACTGTTACGCATCATTTCATCAATAATTGTCACTGCATAATATTTTATATTATCAATTCAATTATTGTTGCTACACAGTATTTTGCATTATTGATTCAATAATTGTCATTACACTGTATTTCATATCATCGAGTCAATAATTGTTGGTGCACTGTAGTTTAAAATTATTGAATCTAATAATTGTCACAGTAGCAAATACACTATAATTTATATTATTAAATTAATAAAAATATGTAACGTGTTTCTTACATTATTGTGGTAACATTATTTTATATGTTGGACTCACAGGAAGAATAAATAAATAAATAAAAAAATAAAATAATTAATTTTACTATTTGAAATAGTAACGTGAATAGTGACGTGAATAGTAACGTGAATAGTGACGTGAATAGTAACGTGAATAGTAAGTGAATAGTAAGAAACATGTGGGACCCACTGTGGGGCCCACACGAAATGTGAGAAATGTGTTTGCTGGGAATGGGTTGGTGGAGGCTGCGCAGCAGCCTCTGCTGAATTTTTTTTCTGTTCACCTACCACGCATAGTGCCTTATTTTCTCCTATAAATAGCTTGTTCAGCTGAATAGAAAAATCACACCTAAAACATAAAATTTTTCTATAAGAATTTTATGAGTTTTCTCTGAGAATAGTAAGGTTATTTTGAGAGTTTGAAAGCCAAAAGGAGTGCAGGAATTTTTCAAGTAAGTCTTTTATTAAAGAGTAGTAATTTTATAAATTCCTATTTTTCACGGTATTCACAAATCTTCCTTTAGAAGACTCTTCTTTAAGAAGATTCATTTTTAAAAGCTTTCTTTGGAAGATTTATTTTGGAATATTATTTTTAAAACTATTTAAAAGTAGTTATATTATACTACAAAAATTATGTTAAATATATATAATTTTGATAATTCATATTATACGAGTTATCATACACTTTGAAATTTATATGTGGAAATTACTAATTTTATTATAAAAATATAGGTTGATCAACCTCATTTAAATCAATATCCAGTCACGTGTTAAGGTAAGGAATATTATCTTCTTTCATATTCTAACTTACTATGGTAAGGGGTATCACTCTTTTCATCATCATAAATGGATATTATTTTCTTTCTTACTTGAAGGGATTATCATTCTTTGATTCTCGAAAATAATATCGTTTCTTTCTTGTGCCATTTATTTCCATGTATTAAATTGTAGGAATAACCTTACGGCGCGGTTTACCGCCTGTTGGTGAATAACCTTTTGTATTCATTCCTTATTAATCTTTGAGAATAACCTTACGGTGCGGATTATCGCCTGTTTGGTGAATAACTCTTCGTGTTCAAATTCTATTAAATTGTGGGAATAACCTTACGGTGCGGATTACGCCTGTTTGGTGAATAACTATTCGTATTCAAATTGATGGGAATAACCTTACGGTGCGGATTATCGCCTGTTGGTGAATAACCCTTTTTATTTGTCTCGTGTGGAAATAATTTGTCTACACGAATTATCACATGACACTTTTATTCCATATTCGTAAGTGATATCATTTTCCTTTATACTCATAAGGGATACCATCTTTTTCATCTTCCATTATTCAAACTTACTATGGTAAGGGATATTAATTTCCCTCACCTTTTGTTAATCAAACCTGCTACGGTAAGGGATATTATTTTCTTTCATACTCCTAAATCGAAACTTATTATGGAACTATTGCTTCTATAATTCCTGAAAATATTATATGTTCCATAATAGTTGAACTTCATTATTTCAACTGAACCTTCCTATTTACGTGAACCTTTCTATTGAACTGTAACCGTTATTCTGAACTGTGGATCTTGAATATCATTTTTAAATTTCACTCCACATCATGTTGGCAATTTGGACATTATTTGAATCTGCACAAAGTAAACTTCTGATACTTATTGTTTATCCTGTTCTTCTGTTCATCATTTGTATCACTGTTATTTGTATTAATCATCAAGAATCAAGCTGTTGTGAATATCTGTGGCCGGGGGCACATATGTGATATAATTGTTGAACAGATGATAGGTTAAAGGCGATATACTAGGTTAAAGGCGATACATCTGTTCGGTGTCTTTTATGGCACGTGGTGAATGTTCTCTTTGGCCTGTAGTGCAAAGATGAACTGTTGGTTGGTATGATTATGACCAAAGGCTGAATCTGGTATAATCATGACCGTTGGTGCTTTATTGAATATCTTTGGCCCGTAGTGCAAAGATGAACTGTTGATTGGTATGATTATTACCAAAGGCTGAATCTGGTATAATCATGACCGTTGGTGTTATATTAAATGTCTTTGGCCCGTAGTGCAAATATGAACTGTTGATCTGCATGATTATGATCAGGAACTGTGAATTTTTATTATCATGACTAATGGTATTTCAGATGATAAAAGTTGATGATATTTTTACAAAAAAGAGAAGCGAGTGGACATTATAGTCTGCATTATTCTTCTAATAGATTGCTCATTCCGCTGCTATTATTGATCTGAACGTTGTTTAAGAATTTAACTACAGTTTTTGATATAAACCTTGTAGTCTATTGTATTCTATCAAGAACTCAACTGTTGAAGGCTAATGATAATTTATTCGTCATTATCTTAGTCATGATATTTCTTACTGGGCTATTTGAGCTCACCCTTTCTTTTCGTTCCATTGTTTTTCAACAGGAGATGAGAACGTAACGGGGTCTAGCCGGGGAATGGAGTGAGAGTGCGGGGATAGCTATCATAGTCTTCACGTGTTATAAAATAGTGTGGCAATAATAATGAAGACTTAGTTGTGTTGTATTATCCACTGTATTGTTGTACGTTGTATTTCATTGTAATAATTTTGTTGTAGTCTTTTGACGACTCAAGTTTGGGCTGTGTGAGCTCAGATTTGGGGGCGTCACAGTTGGTATCAGAGCTTAGGGATATGGTCTTTAATGGAGATCTGGGTTTAGAACTAGGAGGGGAGAGACGAATAGAATCAGTCACTAGTATGTCCTACCTAAATTAGATTTTATTATCTAATGAGTTGATTTGAATATAGGGACATGAAGTGATGAGTCAGTTTATTTGAACTAACATTTATTTTGTGACCACAGTTTAGTATGGCATCTGGAAATCAAGAGGTTAACTATGAAATACCCGAAGCGAATGTAGCCGAAAATCAAGAAGCCACAAACAATCCTCCTGCCAACTCAGGAAATAATATTCCTGATAACATGATGAATGATGGATTCTTTAGGAATTTCATGCAGTTCATGCAGAATCAGGCAAGAGGAAATCCAGTTAACAATAACGGTAGAAATGCTGGTAATTTGAGGATGGTCACTGTCAAGCAATTTAAGGAATTGGGACCACCTGAATTTCACGGGAAGCCTGACCCACTCAAAGCGGAGGCATGGCTGAAGCAGACGACAAAAATACTTGATGTCCTACAATGCGCTGATGATCAGAAGGTGTCATTTGCTACTTTTATGTTTCGAGGTGAGGCGGATCACTGGTGGGAAGCGGTAAAACGTATCCACCCTTCAGCACTTGAGATGTCTTGGACAGAATTCCAAGAGCTATTTAATGAAAAGTACTTCCCAGAAAGCATCCGCCATATGAAGGAAGTGGAATTCATTAAGCTGGAGCAGGGAAACATGACAGTTTCTCAATATGAAGCTAAGTTTGCTGAACTGTCTCGTTTTGCGACTCATCTAGTAGATGACGAAGCACGGATGAGTCGGATGTTCTTACGTGGTCTAAGATTCGAAATCCGTCAACAACTTAGCTCTCATAAATTTAGTTTGTATTCAGATGTTGTTGATAGGGCTCAAAGGGTGGAGCAAACAGATGAAAAATTACAGCCAAGAGTCAATGATCAGAGAAATGATAACAACCACAGGAACGAGAACCATCGAGGAGGTAACCAACACTTCGGTGGTAATTCCACATCAAATAACAGAAGAGGAGAATCCAGTGGGAACAATTTCAAAAGAAAGAGATTCCATAATAATTATGGAAGGGCACCAGTACCAGCACCAGCACCGACCCCAGTTTCAAGGGGAGAAGATCGACCACCAGTGAGATGCTATAGGTGTGGTCAGGAAGGTCACATCAGCCCAAACTGTACACTGCAGTCCAAAAAGTGCTACAGTTGTGGGAAAAAGGGTCATCTTGCGCGGTTTTGTCCTGCCACAAAATCAAGTCCAGCTGCAGTGATGATACCAAAAGCTAGCGCGGATAAGGGAAAATCTGTAGTTCAAGGGAGAGCTTTTGTTGTGACATCCCAAATGGCACGAAACTCGAACGAGGTGATAACCGGTAAGCTATTCATAAATTCTCGTGAAGTCTACGCTTTGTTAGATACTGGCTCTACCCATTCTTTTATCTCACCTGCATATGCTCAGCGTTTAAACTTAACTCCTGAAAATTTGGACTTTGACTTATCAGTTGAAACCCCATTAGGAGAAATGACCATTACATCTACTGTCTATAAATCTTGCCTAGTTCAAATCAACAACCTCACATTACCTGTTGACCTTATTTCTTTGGAGATGCATGAATTTGATGTGATTTTAGGAATTGATTGGTTGACTACCCATCATGCTAAAATTGATTGTTTTCATAAGATTATTAGTTTTCATATTCCTAATCAACCTGTCATGCAAATTCAAGCAACTAAACCATTGAAATCTATAACTGTTATTTCTAGCCATAAAGCCATTCGTTTATTGAAAAACGGATGTCAAGCCTTTTTAGCTCATGTCACTGATTTGAACAAAAATACGTCAAACTTGAATGATATTCCCATTGTTAAATGAGTTTCCTGACGTTTTTCCGGAGGAACTTCCTGGCTTACCCCCAAACCGAGAAATTGAATTCTGTATCGATCTTGAACCCGGTACTAAGCCCTTTTCCAAAGCCTAACACCAAATGGCTCCCATAGAACGCCAAGAGATGAAAGTTTGATTATTAGATATCGGTATCATTCGAGCGAGGAATACGAGAAGAGTTTTCAAGAACTCAAGAGGAGACTTGTTTCAGCTCCTGTTCTGACCATTCCATCAGGATCAGGAAAATTCGTCATATATAGCGATGCTTCAGGCAAAGATCTAGGTTGTGTCCTTATGCAACATGGAAAGGTTATAGCTTATGGTTCTCGACAACTCAAAGATTATGAGAAAAATTACCCTACTCATGATCTAGAGTTGGCAGCAGTCGTTTTCGCGTTGAAGATCTGGAGACACTACTTGTACGGAGAGAAAGTGGATATCTATACGGATCATAAAAGTCTCAAGTATTTCTTCACCCAGAAGGAACTCAACATGCGACAACGACATTGACTTGGGCTATTGAAGGATTACGACCACACAATCCAGTATCACCCGAGAAAGGCAAACGTTGTAGCTGACGCTTTGAGCAGAAGATCTTATGCGAGTACAAGTGCACTGCTGACAACACAAAAGCGTATTTTGTACGACTTGCAAAAGATGGAGATACAGCTAAAGACACCAGGGACCCATTCGAAGATTGCTCACGTGCGAGTAGAACCGGCTTTAATCGATAAAATTAAAGCTGCGCAAGCTACCAATCCGGAACTGATGAACATGATGAAGAAAGTACAAGAAGGTGTCATCCCCGAATCAAGAATCGACGAGACAGGAATACTTCGAGTTAACTCTCGACTCTGTGTTCCTAACGATCCTGAATTGAAGCATAAAATCATGATGGAGGCACACAACACGCCGTTTGCAATCCACCCAGGAGGTACCAAGATGTATCGAGATTTTCGACATACATTTTGGTGAAACAATATGAAAAGGGAGATTGCAGAGTTTATCTCAAGGTGCCTAACTTGTCAACGTGTCAAGGCAGAGCATCAAGTACCTAAGGGTCCATTACAACCACTTGAGGTTCCCGAATGGAAGTGGGAACACATCAATATGGATTTCGTGACGGGTCTTCCCAAAGTTTCTCAAGGCTTAGATGCAATTTGGGTCATCGTAGATAGATTGACCAAATCCGCTCATTTCTTGCCTATACGAGAAAACTTTTCACTTGAACGTCTTGCCGGTATGTACATAAATGAGATTGTGAGATTGCATGGCATGCCAGTTTCCATAGTTTCTGATCGAGATCCTAGATTCACTTCACGCTTTTGGATCAGTCTACAAAAAGCTATGGGCACTGAACTACGTTTTAGTTCTGCATACCATCCTCAAACGGACGGACAATCGGAAAGGACGATCCAGACCCTCGAAGATCTTTTGAGACTTTGCGTACTAGATTTCAAAGGAAGTTGGGATAAGTACTTGCCATTGGTGGAATTTTCCTACAACAACAGTTACCAAGCAAGTATAGGTATGGCTCCATTCGAGGCTTTATATGGACGCAAGTGTCGCTCTCCAGTATGTTGGAATGAGGTAGGAGAAGCAAAACTGTTGGGACCCGAGTTGGTACGCTTGACGACCGAAAAGATCCAAATGATCCGACAACGAATACAGACAGCACAAGAACGACAAAAGAGTTATGCCGATCTTCATCGGAGAGATGAGAGATTCAACGTCGGAGATCATGTATTCTTACGTGTTTCTCCATGGAAAGGAGTTACGAGATTCGGAAAGAGAGGAAAGCTCAACCCTCGATTTATTGGCCCATTTGAAATCCTCGATCGAGTAGGATCCGTAGCCTACAGACTAGCCCTACCACCAAGTATGTCTCGCATCCATAACGTTTTTCACATATCTATGTTACGTAAATATGTGAAGGACCCAAACCACGTCATTGAGTTAGAATCAGACGTTATAGCAGAAGATTTAACGTATGAGGAGGTACCTGTTAAGATCCTAGATAAGAAGGAGCAGATCTTACGCTCAAAGGTTATACCTCAAGTTAAGGTTTTATGGAGGAACCAAGATATTGAGGAAATGACCTGGGAGCTAGAATCTGAGATGAAGTCTAGGTATCCATACCTCTTCGAAATGCCAGGTACGTCAATTTCGGGGACGAAATTTCATAAGGAGGGGAGGTTGTAAGACCCCGAATTTATGAAATACAAAATTTAATTTTTCTTCATATATATTTTTCCTGAAACAGTAAATGGTTAAATTGACAAAATTGAAAGTTAAGGATGTTATGTGCAAATTTTATTTTGTCGGACAATATTCTTTTTGTCGGGGAATATTCGTTTTGTCGGGGAATATTCGGGCCGTACGACGGCGCCGAAATAACTAATTATTGGTGGAGCCCACAACGGAATAATTGTCGGATATAGAAAACGACAGAAGTAACCTTTTTAAATAAAAATAGTCAACGGTGTTAACTGTTAAAATACCGGTGATAAAAGAATAGTAGCATACGGTAATTTATGGTATTTTATTGTGGCACACGGTATTCTACAGTAGCACACGGTATTGCACAGTGTCTCATATTATTGACACCGTAACTGTTACGCATCATTTCATCAATAATTGTCACTGCATAATATTTTATATTATCAATTCAATTATTGTTGCTACACAGTATTTTGCATTATTGATTCAATAATTGTCATTACACTGTATTTCATATCATCGAGTCAATAATTGTTGGTGCACTGTAGTTTAAAATTATTGAATCTAATAATTGTCACAGTAGCAAATACACTATAATTTATATTATTAAATTAATAAAAATATGTAACGTGTTTCTTACATTATTGTGGTAACATTATTTTATATGTTGGACTCACAGGAAGAATAAATAAATAAATAAATAAATAAAATAATTAATTTTACTATTTGAAATAGTAACGTGAATAGTGACGTGAATAGTAACGTGAATAGTGACGTGAATAGTAACGTGAATAGTAAGTGAATAGTAAGAAACATGTGGGACCCACTGTGGGGCCCACACGAAATGTGAGAAATGTGTTTGCTGGGAATGGGTTGGTGGAGGCTGCGCAGCAGCCTCTGCTGAATTTTTTTTCTGTTCACCTACCACGCATAGTGCCTTATTTTCTCCTATAAATAGCTTGTTCAGCTGAATAGAAAAATCACACCTAAAACATAAAATTTTTCTATAAGAATTTTATGAGTTTTCTCTGAGAATAGTAAGGTTATTTTGAGAGTTTGAAAGCCAAAAGGAGTGCAGGAATTTTTCAAGTAAGTCTTTTATTAAAGAGTAGTAATTTTATAAATTCCTATTTTTCACGGTATTCACAAATCTTCCTTTAGAAGACTCTTCTTTAAGAAGATTCATTTTTAAAAGCTTTCTTTGGAAGATTTATTTTGGAATATTATTTTTAAAACTATTTGAATCTGCACAAAGTAAACTTCTGATACTTATTGTTTATCCTGTTCTTCTGTTCATCATTTGTATCACTGTTATTTGTATTAATCATCAAGAATCAAGCTGTTGTGAATATCTGTGGCCGGGGGCACAGATGTGATATAATTGTTGAACAGATGATAGGTTAAAGGCGATATACTAGGTTAAAGGCGATACATCTGTTCGGTGTCTTTTATGGCACGTGGTGAATGTTCTCTTTGGCCTGTAGTGCAAAGATGAACTGTTGGTTGGTATGATTATGACCAAAGGCTGAATCTGGTATAATCATGACCGTTGGTGCTTTATTGAATATCTTTGGCCCGTAGTGCAAAGATGAACTGTTGATTGGTATGATTATTACCAAAGGCTGAATCTGGTATAATCATGACCGTTGGTGTTATATTAAATGTCTTTGGCCCGTAGTGCAAATATGAACTGTTGATCTGCATGATTATGATCAGGAACTGTGAATTTTTATTATCATGACTAATGGTATTTCAGATGATAAAAGTTGATGATATTTTTACAAAAAAGAGAAGCGAGTGGACATTATAGTCTGCATTATTCTTCTAATAGATTGCTCATTCCGCTGCTATTATTGATCTGAACGTTGTTTAAGAATTTAACTACAGTTTTTGATATAAACCTTGTAGTCTATTGTATTCTATCAAGAACTCAACTGTTGAAGGCTAATGATAATTTATTCGTCATTATCTTAGTCATGATATTTCTTACTGGGCTATTTGAGCTCACCCTTTCTTTTCGTTCCATTGTTTTTCAACAGGAGATGAGAACGTAACGGGGTCTAGCCGGGGAATGGAGTGAGAGTGCGGGGATAGCTATCATAGTCTTCACGTGTTATAAAATAGTGTGGCAATAATAATGAAGACTTAGTTGTGTTGTATTATCCACTGTATTGTTGTACGTTGTATTTCATTGTAATAATTTTGTTGTAGTCTTTTGACGACTCAAATTTGGACTGTGTGAGCTCAGATTTGGGGGCGTCACAAACTAAGTGTAGGAATGGTTGGAAGTTAATCTATAAAATTTTATAAATGCTTATTTGCTTGTAGAATTAGTGTTTATTACGAATAATAATACAATCTCAAGTCCCGAAGAAGAGTTTTAAGTCTGGATGTAGTAACATACTTTGAATGTATGTTATAAACAAAATAAATCTCTGTGTATTATGTGATTAAATTTTTACTGTCTTGCATATTAATTTACGACACAACAAATTTATTAATTAAAAAAATTCAAAAAGGCCAAAGATAATTTTTTAAACACTGATAATCTATTTAACCCCCTTCTACATTATTATTGACATTTCACATAATAACTGTAAAATGAGTCAAAAATTATACTGGATTCATTACTAACTAATTGTCGTAAATAAATTAAAATTTATTAAAACTTGAGTTTTATAATAATTTTCGAATTAAAATTTCAAGCAAATTTCGTCAATATAAATACTAATATAAGAATTCCGTTACAAACTTAAGTACAATTAAAATAATTAATTTTTAACAATCATAACTAAATAAATTTATACTTCATTCAAATGTTTAGCTTAATAATTGATCAAAAAACCTGCAACATATATAATTTAATAATATGTTATTTACATAAATATCTTAATAATTTAATAACTACAACTATATTCTCAAAATTTTAATTAAATAAATATTATACATTTAATCAATTATCTTAATAATTAATATAAAATTTATTATTAATTTCGTCTGTGTTTTGCATGGACTTGATAAGCTTATTTATATCAAAGAACATTCCATGATCATCAGTCAAGATTACTAGATTATACCAATAAATAGTTGGAAATTTACTAGAAAGGAAATCTACTTTTTCTACCCTTGCATTTTTTAGTTTTAAAAGAAAATTATAACTTAAAAAGGTATATTAATATTTCACCTTTTATAAAATTACATTTGATAACTATTATAAGAATAATTTTAGTATTAATATGACACTTAAGTCTCTAGTAAACTTTTTTTCAAAATCTTTTTGGGTTCGGAAGGATTTTTTTTAAAATTTCTCTTTTTTTTTATATATTATTGTCTCCTCTAAAAAAATCACAAATATTTTTTTTTGATATCTCACTTAATTTTCTTTATTCTCTCCTCTCTAAAATTCACAAACACAATGTTAAATCTAAAGATAATATTTTTCACAATTAGATTTCGTGCGGTTCTTTCTTGGATTTTGTTTTTACAAATTATGGGTCGGGTTGAACCCGCCCGACTCAGCCCCTTCATGAGAAACTTCAGTAAATCTGTGTTTTGCCATCAACAAGAAATCCGAAGTTCTTTGCCGCATGCGTGAAAAAGTAGTGGGGTACACTTCAGATGCTCATAATTCTCTAGATATAGACAAAAATGTTAAATTATCATAGTACCCCCAATCTTCGCCCACAATTACAACTTCGTTACTGTCTAAAATTTTGTATTACCTTCTTTAGCCTTAAAAAAATAATCTTGGGGAGCTTTAAAGATGGACTAACAGAGAAAAATAATTTAAAGATGGACTAACAGAGAAAAATCTTGTATTACCTTTTTTAGCCTTAAAAAAATAATCTTGGTGAGCTTTAAAGATGGACTAACAGAGAAAAATAATTTTTGTCTATTCATTTTCTTTGTGCTTTAATGGCACTAGTAACAGAGAAAAAAAAAAGAGATTTTACAAGGCTATAAAGATAAGAAATCGAGCTATTAACCATCGGAAAATAATTTTTGTGTCGAGTAATTTCACAATAAATGTGAATTACGATTAGTATAAAACTCTAAGGCCATGTTTGTTTGTAAGAATTATAATTTAAGGATTATAATCCCAAGACATAAATTATAATCTCATTGTTATGTTTATTTATAAAGATTATATTTAATTAATATAAGGGACTATTTAATACTAATTCAATTAGGGATTATAATCTCAAAATTATTAAGTCACTTTATAATTCATGAACCAATAGTTCAAAGTCTAAATTTTAAAACAAACAAAATATTTTTGGGATTAATAATTTTATCTTAAATATAATACTTACAAACAAATATAACATTGAGATTATAATCCATATTTTTGAAATTATAATACTTGCAAACAATAATGTGTATCTTCCTTCTTAATTTCCTCTTATCCATGTATTTTTATACGTTATATCAATATAAATTTATCATTATAAATAACAACACTTTTATAACTAATTGTTACGGAGTATAAAATTTTGAGTGATATTAGGGGTTTTATTTTTTATTTTGTCTCAAATGATATATTACCATAATATTGAGTGGGTAGATCTTATGTGATTGATTATGTCATAAATAATTATTACAATATTTAATATGATGTTATTTAAGATTTATTTGAAACAAAAAATTTGGGACATCTAACATTACTCTAAAGTTTTAAGGTGATACTAGAGGTCTCTCAAATAATTGGTCATCATAACATTGGTTGGGTAAATGCTCGTATGATTAATTATGTCATAAATTATTATTAAAATATTTAATATCATGTCATTTGAGACCTATTTGATACTAAAAATTTAAGACATTTAACATTACTCAAAATTTTAATATAATATAAAAACTCAACTTTTCGTAAAGTTGTTATTTAGGAAGGTGCGATTTTCCTATCTTGGCGTGAATAATTGGCCATAATATACAAATTATACTATCTCCATCCGAAGATAAATTTTTATATTATTATTTTGAGTAGTCACAAGTTAACTGTCTAAATTTTTTATATAATTTATTTTTTAGAAAAAAATTCTTATAATATCCTTAGTATTTATTATTCTCTATGTATATTTATGAATCATTATTATTTATGTATAAAAAATTATGTAACTAAATGATAAGATAAAATGACTTTTGTCACAATTCAAATATTTATAGTTAAAAATATTAAATACATTAATGGAATCGATTTCAATGACAAGTAGTATAATTTTTTTTAAAATAATTAATAAAGTACTATTATAATAAATTAAATTTAAATACGGACATTCCTGTAATTATATTTTGTTTTTTAATATGCATAAAAAGTAATCATATCAACTGATGAGAAAAAGGGCAATTGAGTAATATTCGAGGCTGAAAGGGCTATTTTGGTAAGTGGATAACCAATGCCCAGACTCGTAGATGAAGATTCTGCCTAGTGTCGGAACAAACAAACACTGCTATACTAGCTTTCTTTGTTCGCGTTGGTGGGTTTTGTCTCCATTCTTTCAAAATAATTTCCTTTGTGTTCTATCAACCAAAGTTCACCTATTGAACAAAACCATCCTAAACCTTAAGCACTGTTTCCAACATCCAAATCTCAAGCAAATCTGCAAAATTCCCATCTTTTTCGTCCTCCTTAAAGCCCCATTTTAGCTGGAGAGATCACTGGCAGAAGGAAAACGAGACCCTAAAACCCAGTTCATAACATTTTTGAAATTTCTGCAAATACCCAATTTTGTTTTTCATTCACACTCACCCGTTTAGGCCCTTTCTATCTTTCGAAGAACAGTAAAAGTCCCATTTTTCCTACCTTCAAATCCTCCGTCAATACTCAGCAAAAAAGCCCATCTTTTTCTCACCTATAATTCCCCTCACTCTTTCGTAAACTCCATTTTCTCTCTCGTAAACATCTCCTCAAATGTCTAACCAAAAACCCTTGCTGAACTCGCGAACTACCTTTTTCTTCTTCACCATTATCTTTATTTTCTCCAATGTACCTTGCATAACCCCCAAATCCACCATTGAGCCCTGCTCAAATTCAGATTCCTGCAACTCTTTATTAGGCTACACACTCTACACAGACCTTGAGGTCTCTGAAGTTGCATCCCTCTTTCAAATCGACCCAATCTCTCTCCTCACAGCCAACTCCATCGACATATCTTACCCAGATGTTGAAAACCACATTCTCCCCTCCCAACTCTTCCTCAAAATCCCCATTACTTGTTCTTGCGTTGACGGTATTCGAAAATCTGTCTCCACCCATTACAAAACTCGCCCATCAGACACTCTTTCCACCATTGCTGATTCACTTTATGGGGGTCTTGTATCAGCTGATCAAATTAAAGAGGCGAATTCGGTGTCTGATCCTTCTGTGCTTGATGTTGGTCAGACCCTTGTTGTCCCTTTGCCCTGTACTTGTTTTAATGGGACTGATAATAATTTGCCAGCAATTTATTTATCATATGTGGTGAGACCTGTGGACACTTTGTTTGGGATTGCGTCCAGATATTCAACTACCATTACTGATCTTATGACTGTCAATGCCTTGGGTGGTACAGCTATTAAGGACGGTGATCTACTTGCTATACCGCTTTCGGGTAATTTATAGCTCTTTTTTGTATGAAGCTTTTGTTTATAATTGTATGTAGTCGTAAAATTGATTATTTTCTTGGAGTAACGTTACGCATACAAAAACTCTTATAAAAAAATGAATGACGTGTCAAATTATAGTTAGTTATTGATCCATTATACATGAGTAGGTTGACCCAATGATTATAACCAATCATGTAACAATCTGGGTAAAATTGTAAATCCGAATCAAATCATAACATAATAAGGCCCAATATATTTTTTCAATAAATATTTTCTTGGGTCATCTTAACCCTCCACAGGTCAATGCGCTCTCTCAATAATATACACATTCAAATATCCCACATGTTACGGTATAGGACTAGAGTGTTACAAATCAATCACACCTATACACATCATTTAGGATCCACATTCTGTATCCATTCTTTAGTCATCAAAGTACTATCGATTTTCTTGACTTTTATGTGTTGTTTGCTTTTGTATTATTTGTTGCTCAGCTTACATTTCATTAGCTTAGGCCATTTTTGTTACAAAAATGATGGATGAAATAGGAATACTTTTACTAATTTAATACCAGTAGACTATTTTATCCCATGTTTAGTATTTTTTAATCCCATGACATATGTTTTGTCATTTCTAAGGTCATTTGATATCTCAAAAGGATATTATATGATACTACATTTTCACTTAGCATTATAATGCATCATCAAATTATCTTTAAAATGATAAAGGACAAATCATGGGATACACGGGATAAAATAGACTTCATAGTATAAAATTAGTACAAATAATCTTATCTTATCCATCATATTTGCAAACAAACATGTCTCAGGGAAATTAATAAGCATTAGTCTTTATTTCAAATTTGGTGGTTATATATAATTATCATAAGTTATTTTGTGCCTTGTAGTTATTTATTAGGGTAAGCTTATGATCTGGTGGAGAATTACAGCAAGATTATTGTTTAGTGTCTTTATAATGTAATTGGAAACTATTTTTCTTTTTTCTATTAAATCTGTATTGATCGAATGATAGAAGTTTAATCCATGGTTATCGGAAAACGCTAACATGGTAGTGAATTCGGTTTTGGTATGAACGCTCCAAAACATTCGTTGCAAAACACTAAATTTAGTGATTTAACTTTTTTTTCTGTTATGTACTTAAACTTTTATTACACAAGTATGAGTACAACTTTATTCTATGATTAACATATGTGGGGCATCCTCTTATATAGCCCTTGCTAATAAACTAACGGCTATAATCAAATCTAATGGAGGAGTAGTTGATTATCTATAATAAATTAATAATCCTCTAAAATATCTAGAATATTAACAAGCATAATTATCATATAGGTAAATCTAGAACACTTTATTAGAAACATACAAGAAAATTCTAGAAAATACCAACTACCATAACAAAACGTCCCTTATGGGCGTTTAGTAACCAATAACATGGCGTTTCCTCCTTGAAATGCACATGTTTTAAGTTGTAACGCTACATTTAGAAACTATTCAACAAGTTTTAACTACATCTCAACTAGTTCTAATTATAAGGTATAAGAAAGGTATTCCCAACATACCAAGTTCAAAGAACGTATTTCATACCACCTAAGAAATTTGAGAAAACCTACTCCTATCGTATTCTGTACCATGCAAAATGACGTTTTCCACCACGATCCAGATAACATTGTTTAATAAATGTTGTTTCAATAACATTAGTCAATTTATAGTTAATAAGTTTGTGAATTTCATGCGTTTCAGCTTGTCCATCTACTTTTCCAAGATATGCCTCGGATTATGCCATGATGGTGCCAAACGGAAGTTATGCTATCACTGCAAGTCACTGTGTGCAATGCAGTTGTGTGCCTGGGAGTCGGAAGTAATGAGCAGCTTTAATTGTCATTGATTTTATTAAACTTTATTTTGGTTTCACTTGTGTGTAAAAAATACATGCATGCATACATACATACATACATACATATATATGTATATATATACATATATATTCATACACACACACGCACATACATATATACATATCTGGGTACTTGTTTAATCGTCTGGAACGTGGGTTTCATGCAGTTTATACTGCATGCCAGCGTCATTGGCGGTTTCTTGTTCTAGCATGCAATGCAGAAACAGCAATCTTATGCTTGGAAATGTTACAATGCAACAGAGTAGTGCTGGCTGCAATGTTACTTCTTGTAGCTATGCAGGATTTGTCAATGGAACCATTATCACTGCGTATGCTTTTAGATTAATTCTTCAAGAATCCCCCTCCCCAATTTCTCTTGGCTTTTAAATCTTTAATTCAGAACTATGATGGTTCCCTCAATTCTTATGTCTTCTCTGCAGGTTGTCCACATCTCTCCAACCTCGATGCCCAGGTAAGTATTAATCTTGTGCTACTCGTTTGGGGGTATTTATATGACACTTGAGAACCATAGTCATTCACAGTTTGGGTAATTTGGATTTTGCCCTGTTTCTGTTATTCATCGGTTATGCTGATTGTGGGCTATATTGGATCACCGAGTTCTGAGGCAAAAACATGTAAAACACAATTTAATGATGTTTCTGATTCTATTATGATTTTTGTTGTATTTAAAGTTGTATTCATTCTGGGAACATCATGCTGTTAGTTTAGAATTATGAGAACCTGTCAAAATTCCATATCTAATGATTATACGGAACTTAAAATATCCAATAAATATGATTAAGCTTAAACATACTCATTTTTTCAACTTTTTAGTTTTTACGATCTCTAAGTTGTCTATACTTGTTGCTAAATATGATACAGGACCACAGCAGTTTCCTGCACTTGTAGCTCCACCTACTGTAGTAAGCCCCGATTCATTATCTGCTCCAGCGCCTTCACCTTTTCAATCTGGCAGTCCTGGTGCAACGATTCCGAAGTCTGTGGTGCCTTCATCTGGGTCAGTTTTTGGATTCCCTCCTGCAAATGGCCCAAGTGGAAGCATCTCAAGTGCTTCCTTCCTGGTGAATCCTTTAACCAGTTTCCCGTTTGCAGTTGTCCTGGCTTTGTTTTTCAGGCTGGTGGCATCTTTCTCAAATTAGATATTGGGATTTCATTTTAGTATATTTCTTAATTCCCATCAGGTCCCACATGATTGTTGTAAGTAAAGCTTGTCTATTTCTTTCAGAAGACCTGAATTGGATGCAGCCAATTTGTTAGTTTCTTTCTTCTTTGTAATTTTTTCTTCTTCATTATGTACCTTGAGATGGTGGGGAGTTACCCTTTCTGTGATGTATTCTTGCGACTATTATTTAATTTCAGAAGATTGGCTGCTTTTAGCATTTTGTTGGCATCTTCTCGAGTTGCAAATACTGCATCCAAAATCTTTTATTGTGGATGATAGCATTTATTGTATAGTATCTATGATTTTGCTCAGTTAGAATTGGTCCTCTAATATGGATCTGCTTTTCCCTTCTTTCCAATATATGGGTTAAAGGAATAGTGAGCAATAAGCATGACTTTTTCATAATTGAAATAGACTTAATCAACATATATATAACCACAATCAACATTATACAAGTTCTTACTCGGAGTATGAACAAGCAAGAGTTGGGGTAGAGGGAGATAGTATCAATTCATACATAAAATTTACATGAGTAAAATTTATTCATTTTATCTCAAACTTTAAGCAGTAGGATATGAAGATTGCATTGCAATGCCACAGAGGCCTTCTTTGGCAGCAACCCCTCTTTGCATCCTTATATACCCTTCTTCACCCCAACTCGTGCCCCATGAGTTCTTCACCAGCCAGTACTTTGTTCCATCACTAGTGGTGCCATAGCCTACAGCAGTAACACCATGGTCTAGGTCGGTGCCACACTGTCCTGTAAAGACACCGCTCGAGTAAAACTGGAAGTCTGATCCCCCAGCATCGATGGCAACAGAGATTGGCTGATTGGCAACAGCTTTCAGCAGTGCACTCTCACTATTGGCAGGCACATCTTCGTGGCCAGTAATCTTGGCTGCATGGTTTGCTTCTTTGTTGGCATTGCAGGTGCCATCAGTTCCACTGTAAGGGTAGTTTGCTTCAGTGGAAAGGCCGTGATTTTGTTGGATGAACTCAAAGGCATTGTCCATTAGACCCCCCTCGCAGCCTTGATCTTCGCCACTAGTATCACAATCGACTAGCTCTTGCTCCGATAGAGAGATTAACTTTCCAGTTTTGAGTTGGGTAATTCCTTCCATAGCTGCCACAGCAGAAAATGCCCAACAACATCCTATGTATTATACAAAAAAGTGTTAGAAAATACAGTAGTAAGCAAGTATTTTACTCTTTCTATTTATTTATTTATTTTGAACTTGAAAACTTACCGCATTGGCCTTGGTCCTTAACAGGTGTAACTGCGCCTTTCTTTCTCCAGTCCATGGTAGCTGGCACGGCGGTTACATTTTCATATTTGAACAAAGTTGTTGCTGTGGAGCAAACATGGCTCTTGAATCTATTTCTGGAGGACGTAAACTCTTCATTTGTAAGGTCTGCAAATTCGTTGACCCCTAGTTTGTAAGGCTTGTTATTTGCTCTGTTGAATGCTTGTATATATTTCAAGTTCTCTTCGAATATGGTGGAATGCCTGTTTTTCTCGTCAGCGTCTTTATATACATGACCATAACGAGCCATCCATTGCTCATGTGTTTCAAGGATTGATCGAGCTGCAGCCAGAGAAGCCAAGGCTCCCACAATGAAGAGCATAGCCGTGATAATGCACTGGTGCTTGATTGTGAAAACCATTGTTCTGCTTATGGGTAAGAATCTAAGATAGATGATTAAGTTGTATTCAGAGCTTATGCACTCTGGCATTGGAATTCTGCATTATATAGGTAAATTATTTGCCAAACTTGTTTTTGGACCTTCTTTGGGAAATTATTGCCCATCTGCGTGCCTGTTAAAATGTTATTGAATTGGATGTTCTTGATTACTAATTTGATATGATTAGCAAACTTTGTTGTTTTCCTTTTGTTTTTATACCCATCTGTTTCATATGTATATTACTTAATTAATTATAGTACTACATTCCTAATCTTGGGACATTTTCCTTTGAATATCTAATTCTTCCACCGTGCCGTTTCATTCATCTCTGTTAAATCTATCAGGTTAGCGTTTGAGAACTCATTCCCACTTGGAAGTGTTAATTTTATCATAATAATTGATGAGAAGGAAAACCAACATAAAATAAAGAAGAAACAAAGTTTGGCTCATGTAACTTGACATAAATTGTCTAGAAGACTAATTAGGAAGCTTAAATCTGGAATAAGCACAGATTCCCTACGTGTGAACTCGATTAGCTGCTACGTATATTTTTTTAGTTGTTGAGATTTTCACCTCTCAAGGTTCCGAAATGCAGGAATAATTAGTAAAGAACCAAGAACGGTTGCTCAAGTGATATTTACACTTGAGCTGTTAAGTATGCTCACAGAGAATTAAAAAAAAACCCAGAAAATGAACCCTTTCAAAAATATAACTGGTCAAGGTACTAATGAAAAAAGAGGATGCTAATTCCCTTCGCCTGAAATCATGGTGCCCAATTTCACAAGTTTATGTTGTCACAAGCATGAATTCCATGTGGGGAAACGGAAAGTCTCAATACTACAATAATTTTAACAAATATGGAGTAATTTTGTTCTGTCATTGTTGCAGCATGATATCTTATATCAGTGTTATGGCCTCGTTACCAGAACATATAGCGAAAATTCAGCTTGCCTTCATGTTTTCCCTCTTATTCTCCTATATTATTATATTTCTTCATTTTCATTTTCCTGTTTTAACACCAATTAAAAAGAAAATCCACTGAACGTGTTGCTACCAAGTAGCAATAGGAATTCCACAATACAAACAGATAGAAAATTTTACAAAAATGCTACCCCATTACAATTCCACTACCAACCAAATCTAAAATAAACAACATCAAAATGTGATGCAAAAGAAACCCACGTCAGAAAATATATAATCAAGCCAGCAAAAGGTGCTAAATGTACCATGTATAATTACAAGATTGATAATACTCCCTTAAAACTCAAGGTTCCACAACATTTATGACAGAACAATGAAGGTTGTAACTGTACCAGCAGCTAGAGTTCCACGTATAAATACATTACAAGGTACAATAATACATTCAACTCCAGCATGAGATGTGCATAAATTCTTGCTTCAAGTATGAGCAATATAGAGAAGAGGAAATATGGTATTGGTAAAAATCAGCATAGATAATTTATATCAGGTAGTCATTTATTTCTGACTTTAATACTTAAGCAGTGGGATATGAAGCTTGCATTGCAATGCCACAAAGGCCTTCCTTTGCTTCAACACCTCTTTGCATCCTTACGTGCCCTCTTCGCCCCAATTCGTGCCCCATGAGTTCTTCACCAGCCAATACTTAGTTCCATCACTAGCGGTGCCATAGCCTACAACAGTCACTCCATGGTCTAGGTCAGTGCCACACTGTCGCAAGTAAAATTGAAAGTCAGATCCTGCAACATCAATGGCAACAGAGATTGGTTGATTGGCAACAGCTTTCAACAATGCACTCTCACTATTTGCAGGCACATCTTCGTGGCCAGTAATCTTGGCTGCATGGTTTGCTTCTTTGTCGGCGTTGCATGTGCCATCAATTCCACTGTAAGGGTAGTTTGTTTCTGTGGAGTGCAGGGCGGAGCTAGGGTTTTGTTTCAGAGGGTGCCAAAATTATATATCAAAATAGAACCAGACATTCTTTCAAATCTCAAAAGTCGTATATGATTGATTCTATACTAAACTTCGTAGTAATTTCCTTTTCAATATATAAAATCAAAGAGTCGGTGACAAAATTCTCCTCTATCTTAGATCGAAGCCTAGTTTTGATGATATTCATAACTGAAAATGATCATTTGATAGTTGTAGTAGAAACCGAAAGAGTAAGCACGAGTTCGATCACTCTATAAACAAGTTGGTAGATTGTTGATCTTCTAGTCTTTACCAACTAATGAATTGGGTTGCAGAATTTTGTTTGGGCCATTATGGCATTAATTGTAAAACATGTAATTTTAAGTTATAGGCTTATTAAAGAGTAAGTAAGTAAGGTCCATTAAAAATTATACATATACATACACATCAATCTAAGTAAAGTCTTAAGTCTAAAATATTTTTTACTTAAGTAAAGTCTAAAACTTTTTTTATTTTTATAAGGGGTGTCAAAACCCAAATATATAGAACATGTACTTAATTATACATATATAAAATAAATGATCTTCATTCTTCAAAATTCAGCACCCCCAACACAATATGTAGTTTCGCCCCTGGTGGAGAGGCCGTGATTTTGTTAGACGAATTCAAAGGCATTGTCCATTATACCACCCTCACAGCCTTGATCTTCGCCACTAGTATCACAATCAACTAGCTCTTGCTCAGACAGAGAGATTAACTTGCCAGTTTTGAGTTGGGTGATTCCTTCCATAACCGAAAATGCCCAGCAACACCCTATGCATTTTTGACAAGTTTTAGAATATATAATCATTTCAAAGTTAGTTTAACATTTCTATGAACTTGAAACTTACCACACTGGCCTTGATCTTTTATAGGTGTAACTGCGCCTTTCTTTCTCGAGTCCATAGTAGCTGGCACTGCGGTAACATTTTCATATTTGAACAAAGTTGTTGCTGTGGAGCAAACATGGCTCTTGAATCTATTTCTCGAGGTCATAAACTCTTCATTTGTAAGGTCTGCAAATTCATTGATCCCTAGTTTGTAAGGCTTGTTATTAGTCGTAGGTAGACTCGCGGCTGGCCGCAGGTCCACTTGTGGCTCACCGGGTGACCTAAAACCTCTCGAGTCCCTTCTCTTCTTTTCATTTTCAAGCTTTCTTCCAGTCTTTTGCTTAAATTCTCCTAGATTTCTTTTCATATTTTCGTTCGTTTCGATTCTTCGAATTCGATTCCGCATAATCCGACCCCGTACATTTGTTCGTCATCTCACGGGTAACTCCATGCAACTTTTTATGATTTTTGCTTTTGTTTCATTATGTTATGATATTTGTTTAGTTTTAACATAAAATGCTTAAAAAGTATGCTCAAATGTCTTCGTAAAAAATATTTTGACTCGATATATGCATGTAATATATTATGCTGAACATACTAATGTAAAGTTTTTCAAGTTCGAAGAACATTTTTCGTTGCAATTTTCGGATAAAAATTATTTGTTTTACTGATGTAGCGTATTTTAGATAATCGTTTTCAAAATTTTCGATATTTTTGTGACTCTCGTATGCATTAATATTTAAATGTCATAAATAGTTATCTTTAGTTTGTTTGTGGTTGGGTTATTGGCGTATTGATGATTACGTGTATGGGGAAAGTCCATTTTTAGGGGAGACTCTGGCAAAATTTCTTCAAACGCATTGTACGAAATGACTTAGAGTATCTAATGCGTATGTAGGTTGTGCATGACATCTAGATAAACTCCCTAACTTATATGCAATTATTATTTTTCTCTTTTGTATTTTTATCATCTTTCGCATTTAGTTAGTCTTTTTCAAAATATGATGCAATATATTTAGAGACTAAATAACATGAAATAGAAGCGTACCTTATTTGCCTCGTCTCTCCCTGGTTTAGACTTGGATTCTGATGAGTCGAGCAGTTCCACGGTTCATCGAGCTTCTTCTGGGATTTGTCCTTGTAGATTGACTTCGTTATCCTCCTCTCCTCGAGTGATTCGCCATCATCGTCGGTTAGCTGAGTCCTGTATTAGCCCAATCCATGCGGATCCAGCTGAAGCTGCTGATGCAGACGTGAGAGTTTAGGACCCTGATGCCTTTGTTCCGCCTATGCGGGGGTCGTACATTGTCTAGTGCTCGTGTCGTGATACCAGATTTGTTGTGATCAGACTTAAGTTATCATCCATCCGCGCTTTTGTTCGCTAATGAGGTACAAGGAACATTAGTTTGATTTGAGATCGTTCTAAAAAATAACCAGCTTCTCCCTTTTGTATATATATTACAGGTTCCGCAGTTTACACAGCCTGGGGGCAAATGGTTCAACATTTATTCTTTATATCATTCCTCCATTATGATTATCGCGAGAGGGTAGATTCATAGGGATTTGAGCATTTCTTCACTATTGCCCCTCGTCGATATCCGTGAGGTTATCTTAGAGCATTGTCCGAGAGGTGGTTTCACCAGACTCAGTCCCTTCATCTTCCGAACTGTGAGGTGATGACGACGCCCATAGATTGACGTTATATTACTGGCTTAGAGTTTTCTTGCGCTTGTGTGTCCCTGGAATCTGACATTTCTCCCACGATCGTTCGCTCCTTGCTGGGTTTCAAGCACACTGACTATTGATGCTATAGGAGGGGCTTTATCTGAGCCTTTTCCCAATGACACGAGGTTGCGCTATCGTCACACGCGACGCCTTTTCTTGACCATCATAAGGGGTTGTTTTCTGGCGAACAACTCTTTTACTGTCCATTTCAGCATTGTCGGGGCCATCCAGAATGTTGATAGGATTGGAGATTATGACTCCGGCTCTTTCACCTTTATATATTTCCTGCACGACATGCGTCTTCGTTCCGAGGGTCAGATCGAGGCTTGGCTTATATCCATTCCTCTTGGTAGGTTTTCTCGTCCCGTTCCCGTTCCCATTCTCTTTTTTGTTCTTTCAACTTTTTCATCTCTTTTTATTGATGTAGTTGTTTTCGTTTTAGTTTTGGGCCTACGAGCGGCTTCCTTGTATGCGTCCTGTCACCACCCTAGGTCTAGATATTTATCTTCGTGGACGTAGATGACATCAGAGCACTTTAGAGGAGACGCTGGTTTCAAAGGGTTTTGCTCACTGTCGCCTTAAGTTGGAGCTGATTTATGACGCCCCCAAATTCGGGTCTACACAGCCCAATTTGAGACGCTAAAAGACTACAACAAAATTATTACAATCCAGTGCAAAGCACAAAAATACAGAACTCAATAATACACAATTAAGTCTTCACTATTATTGTCACACTATTTACAATATGTGAAAACTACTATAGCTATCTCTCGGATCTTCACTCCATTCCCTGGCTAGACCCAACTACTCTCTCATCTCCTGTTGAAAAACAATGGAACAAAAGGAAAGGGTGAGCTCAAATAACCCAGTAAGAAAATACCATGACTAAGATAATGACCAATAAATTATCATTAGCCTTCAACAATTGAGTTCTTAATTGAATATAATAGACCATAAGTTTTATATCAAGAACTACAGTTAAATTCTTTAACAAAGTTCAGATCAATGATAGCAGCGGAATGAGCAATCCATTAGAAAAATAATGTAGACTATGATGTCCACTCGCTTATCTTTTTAAGAAAAATGTCATCAACTTTTATCACTTGAAACACCACTGGTCATGTTAATACAATTTCACAGTTCCTGGTCATAATCACGCAAGTCAACAGTTCATCTTTACACTACGGGTCAAATATATTCAATATATCATCAATGATCATGATTATACCAGTATTCAACCTTTGGTCATAATCATACCAAACAACCATTCATCTTGGTACTACGGGCCAAAGATATTCAAAATATCACCAACGGTTATGATTAAACCAGTATTCAGCATTTGGTCATAATCATACCAAACAACAGTTCATCTTTGCATTACGGGCCAAAGATATTCAATATATCACCAACAGTCATGATTATCCCAGTATTCAGCCTTTGGTTATAATCATACCAAACAACAGTTCTTTTTTGCCCTAAGCCAAATAGAACATTTATCACGTGCCCTAAAAGACATAACAATTATATCGCCTTTATATTATCATCTGTGCCCCAGACCACAGATATTCACAACAACATGGTTCTTGATGATTAGAATAACAACAGTGATAAATATGATGAATCAGAAAAAACAGTATGATCAATAAATATCGAAAGTTTATGATTTTTCTTTGTGCAGATTTAAATAATGTCTAAATTGTCAACATGATGTGGACTCAAATTCAAGAATGATTTTCAAGATCCATAGTTCAGAATAACGATTAAGGTTCAATAGAAAGATTTAGAAAAATAGGAAGGCTCAATTGAAATGATATTAGATGAAGTGCAAACTATTAAAAGAGATATAATCATTTTAAGAAACTTTACTAACAAGAGCTAAATAAGAAATGAATACGAAAAGTAATTCATCAAACATACGGTAGTTCGCATAGTCAGATTATTCTCAGAGATTAATAAGGAATGAATATGAAAGGTTATTCACCAAATATGCGGTAGTCTGCGTAGTCAGGTTATTCTCACAAATTAATAAGGAATAAATACGAAAAGTTATTCACCAAACATGCGGTAGTCCGCGTAGTCAGGTTATTCCCACAAATGAATAAGAAAGGTTATTCACCAAACATGTGGTAGTCCACATAGTCAGGTTATTCCCACAATTTAATACATGGAAATAAATGACACATCTTATGAGTAAGGAAGATACGATATTATTTTCGAGAATCAAAGAATAATAATCTTTTACTGTAGTAAGTTTGAATAGTAGAAGATGAAAAAGATGACATCCCTTACCTTAACACGTGACTGGATATGAAGTTGATCAACCTATATTTTTATAATATAATTAGTAACTACCACATATAATTTCATGGGGTATACCAATTTGTATGAAATCATCAAGAGTGATTTGATAAAATAAAGTAGAATAACTTCAATATAGTTTTTTTTGAAAGAAAATAATATTTCAAAATAAATCTTCCAAATGAAGTTTTTCAAAATAAATCTTTTAAAAGAGGAGTCTTCTAAAGAAAGATTTATAAACACCGTGTGACGTGCGTGATTGCTTATATAACCTTTATAAAAAGACTTACGTGGTCAGTACTCATACACTTACAGATTTTCACAAATACTCAAGATGACTTTAGCACACTCAAAGATAACTTATATAAAGAAATATTTGGAGAGTGAAAAAAAGAATAAACAATGAAATTTTTAAGAAAAATCCTTAAGTTAAGACTTCTATTTATAGCCAAAAATCTTATCATAAACCAAGATTTTCTAATTTAATCCAAACTGTATATTTCAAAATAATGTTTAATCTATACCACTCATTTTATCTTTTAAGATTTCCTTAATCTAAACCATTCATTTAAAGATCATCTTTAATCTATACCATTCAATTTACTTTATATATAAAACAACTAACTTTATATAAATCAATTAACTTTATATATAAAAACAAATAACTTTATATAATTTATTATAATAAAAATAAATAACTTTATCAATTCAATTATTCAACAATAATTAACAATTATTCATTATTATGACTAATTATTACAAATGCAGTGTAGTTGGCTTTCTGAGTTAGATAAGTAGAGAAATTAACTAATAAAAGAATACAACAGTTTAATCAACATTATAAAAGAGATAACAATAATACTGAAAATAAATAAAAAAATAACACGTTACTGTGTAATGACAATTATTGATTCAGTAATGTGAATTACTGTGCATATGCTACTGTGACAATTATCAGCTCAATAATATAAATTATTATATATGTGACAATTATTGGTTCAATAAAGTCAATATAATACAATAGCCACTTTATCAGTTCAATAATATGAAATACTGTGCAATACCGTATGTTACTGTGCAATACCGTGTGTTACTATTATTTTAGCACCAGTTATTTTAACAGTTAAAAGTGATAGTACTGTTGACTATATTTATTTAGAAAGGTTACGTATGTCGCTTTCTATATCCGACAATAATTTGTTGTGGGGGTCCACCAATATTTGGTTATTTCGGTGCCGTCGTACGAATCGAATATTCCCTGACAGAACAAATATTTTCCGACAAAACGAATATTCTCCGACAAGATAAAATTTGTACAAACATTTCTTAATTTTTACTTTTGTTAATTTATTCATTTACCGTTTTCAAAAGAAAATATATAAAGAAAATTTAATTTGTATTTCATAAAAGTCAGGGTCTTACATGATTTCTACCTCTAATGTGACTTGGGTCCCTTACACTGAGCACTTGACCGTAAGGTTTGTTGATGGTTTCTCGATTGGCTAGAGTTGCTTTATTGACTCGTCAAGTGCCTCTGCTGACTTATGGATGCTGAGAATTGTACCTTGGAGAAAGGGCCTTCAAATGTGTATCCGGAGAGATCCACCTTCCTTTTCATCCTCTTTCCTAGAGACATTGGCTCATGGATGCACATATCTCAGAGATCCCTTCAGAAGGCGAATATGGTTTTCTGTTGTCTGATGGACCTAGCACTTCAGAGGCATTTTCTATCTGGTGGAGGCCTTGTACTATCGGTGCACAGACTCGAGCTACTAATTTTTTGGGAGACTTGGTACCCGGCTTTGTGATGATGACAGATTGGTTAATCGGGAGCCGACACACTTGGATCAGATTGCATCGTTGACCCATCAGGTGTCAATTGTCTTTTTTTATTCGTCAGTTGGATAGGGATCCAACAGAGGCTTACATTTATGATCCTGATGGATCGGTCCCTGATTCGACTTCTGGTCATGATACTGTTGGTGTTCCCGAGGCAGGCCCTTCGACATGTTATTGCCTGGATCTGAACTTCGATGCTGATGTGCCCAATCAATGAATAAAAATGCTAAAATAAAATTTTACATTTCATTTCCTTGTTCATCGAGTTTTTCAAGAACTTTTTTTTATATATAAATTCATCAGTGTTACTATTCTGCGTTGATGTAGTCATTATTATCCAAAACAGGATGAAATTTTGATTATAGAATCCACAACTATATTTGTATTGTAGGCGAGAAAATTTTGTACCTCGCTAGGGTTAGGGTTCATAGTAATGAAGGAGGCGAGAAATCCGTGAAGAGTATGAAATCAATCAACGGATTGAAGAGGGAAGAAAAACCGGTGAACAATTACTCGGATAACATAAGACATAACTCTTAGGGTCCCGGCGTAATTGCTAGTAACCAAGAGTCTCTATCAAGTGTTAGATCTCGAGGGAACTCCAGTTCAATCTCAGATCCAAGTGTAATCACGAGATCATGAGGATCTAAGTTAGAACCGAATTCCTAATCGCCAACAAGTTCTAAGAATATTTCCACTCCCTTAAGTTTTTAAAGAATCCTTCTTGTTGCTTCAAAGTTCTTCAAGGTTTAAAAGTCCCTTCTCTTGTCAAGTGAATGAGTATTTATAGAGTTCCTGGCTAAGGTCATGTGCCAGACATGTGACTTTAGGAAAAATTTCAGGAATACCCTTAGTAATAAGGAAATAACTGAAATATCCCTGGTTACCCGGGTAATACCCAAATCGCCCAATTTTTCTAGTTATCAATTCAAGCCCTCAATTGATTCCCAAAATAAGTTGCCCTCACAAGCCTCCTGCCTCAGGACTCATGAGGGCCCCTCTCGAGTCTTGTTTATTTAATTCTTTAGGTTAAAATGTAACCCTAATTTGTACTTGGGTACACATGTACTATTGTACAAAACATTAATTTTATACTACTCAATTCATTTGTCTCTAATTCATGATTGAGTGGGCATACGAGGGAGAGATGGAATACATTTTCATTATAGTAATGGTAATTAAAAAGTCTCAATTTTGGTGTTTTGGAATTGAAGGTTTTTTTTTAATCTGGCAGCATTAGTAACAATTATATGTTTTAATGTAACAAGCAATTTGTTAGTTCGTTAATGTTAATTAGGCACATGAAATTTGTAATATCTACAGAATTAGGCGACTTCTGGATCGTGTTTTTGGGATTTATATTGACTTTATGTCTTGAGTATACTGGATTTGGCAGTAATGATGTAAATTTGATAATTATAACTTGTGTATGTTGTATATCTTCATAAATACAAATTAAACTAACCAGCCTAACAAAATATACTTAAGAACTATTAAAAATCTTTATAGTTCCCACCAGGGATGGAATTAGAATTTGGATCCCATAATAACTGGTAACATGCAGATTAAAATGGGCATCGCACAGTGAACTCATGAATGTATAAATAGGGATGACACAATTTTTATTTCCCAGCACTAAAATGTACATGGCATGATATGCTCATGCAACCTGCCCTGTCCGTCCTAACAAGCGAGTGGATTTGATTAGCACATAGTTCCTTGTTTACTTTAAAAAAAAAATTCTTTAGATTATGCACTCATTCATGGCCTTGAATAAACAATATTAAAATGTTATGCTAAGGAAAAAAACACGCATCAGAAAATATATCATCAAGCAAGGAAAAAGGTGCTAAATGTACCATGTTTAATTACATAATTGCAGTAGTACTCCCTCAAAACTCAAGGTTCCACAATCCAGAAGATTCATGGCACAACAATGTAGGTTGTAACTGTACCAGCAGCTAGAATTTCATGTATGAATTCATTACAAGGTTCAATATTACATTCAACTCCAGCATGTCATATACATACTATGGGCAATTTATGGAGAAGGAAATATGGCGACAATCAGCACACATAATTTACATTAGGTAGTCATTTTTTTCTGACTTTAATACTTAGGCAGTGGGGTATGAGGCTTGCATAGCTATGCCACAAAGGCCTTCATTTGCTTCAACACCTCTTTGCATCCTTATGTATCCTTCTTCGCCCCAACTTGTGCCCCATGAGTTTTTCACTAGCCAATACTTGGTTCCGTCACTGCTAGTACCATAGCCAACAGCAGTTACTCCATGGTCTAGATTAGTGCCACACTGTCCTGTAAAGACGCCGCTCGAGTAAAACTGGAAGTCTGATCCCCCAGCATCAATGGCCACAGAGATTGGTTGGTTCGCAACAGCTTTTAGCAGTGCACTTTCACTATTGGCAGGCACATCTTCGTGGCCGGTAATTTTGGCTGCATGGTTTGCTTCTTTGTTGGTGTTGCACGTGCCATCAGTTCCACTGTAAGGGTAGTTTGCTTCAGTGGACAGGCCATGATTTTGTTGGATGAAATCGAAGGCATTGTCCATTAGACCACCTTCGCAGCCTTGATCTTCCCCACTAGTATCACAATCGACTAGCTCTTGCTCAGAAAGAGAGATTAATTTGCCAGTTGTAAGTTGGGTAACTCCTTCCATAGCCGCCACAGCCGAAAATGCCCAACAACATCCTATGCATTTTCACAAGTAGAAGTTTTAGAATATATAATCACTTTAAGTTAGTTTAACATTTCTACGAACTTGAAACTTACCACACTGGCCTTGATCCTTAACAGGTGTAACCGCGCCTTTCTTTCTCCAGTCCATGGTAGCTGGCACGGCGGTAACATTTTCATATTTGAACAAAGTTATCGCTGTGGAGCAGACATGGCTCTTGAATCTATTTCTAGAGGTCGTAAACTCTTCATTTGTAAGGTCTGCAAATTCGTTTACCCCTAGTTTGTAAGGCTTGTTATTTGCTCTGTTGAATGATTGTATATATTTCAGGTTCTCTTCAAATATGGTAGAACGCCTGTTTTTCTCGTCAGCATCTTTATATACACGTCCATAACGAACCATCCATTGCTCATGTGTCTCAAGTAGTGATGCCTCATTGAGAGAGCGTGCTGCAGCCATAGAAGCCAAGGCTCCTACAATGAAAAGCATTGCCATGATAATGCGCTGGTGCTTGCTTGTGGAAACCATTTTTCTGCTTATGGGTAAGATAGATGAATAAGTTGTATTCGGAGCTTATGCACTTTGGCATTGGAATTCTGCATTATATAGGTAAATTATTTGTCAATCTTGTTTTTGGAATTTCTAAGGGAAATTATTGTCTATCTGCGTGCCTGTTAAAATGTTATTGATTCGGATGTTCTTGGTTGGAATTTACATGCTTCCACCGTGCCGTTTGGTTCATCCATGTTGAAGGTTCTAATAAATCTATCAGATTATAGTTCTGAGAACTTATTCACAAAAATGCCTTCCAACCTTTTCATAATAATTGATATCTTTCAATGGCTTGCACGGTAAGCTGAACAGATAACCAAGTTAAAAAAATCAATTGCTACTACTAGTGGCTCTTTTTGCAACTTGAAAAACGCAGGAAAAGGACAAAATCTATGATAAATCGAATCATCTATCCTTATTAGGAATAATGTTTAAATATGGAGAAAAAAGTGAATAAAAATGTTTAAATAAAATTTTAGATTTCATTTCCTTTTTCCTCCGAGTTTTTCACGTTCCATGGAGCTTTGAAAGGGCAAAACAACCGGTCTGGTCCTTGTACTCATATTTTAGTTTCATTTTAATCCCCGTAAAATTTTTTTTCTTTCAAAAATCTCGTTACACTGTCAGATTATTTAGTTTAATCAATAAAGATGATCATAGTTAATTTGAAAAAAATTAAATTCTTGCATAAGTGTAATTTAATTTCTAAAATAACATTTTTACAATTAATGATTATTCTTAAGTAGTTTTCACTATAGACTATTACACTATTTTAAAAAAAAACAAAATTAATATCAGTTTTGAGAATTTTAAAATTTTTCAAATTAACAAGAAAAAAAAAATAGATTTTCTATTTTTTGAAACTAAAATATGGATATAAGACATTATTATCCTTAATCTCATATGCATGGGATTAAAAGAATTGTTTCTCATCATTTTTTTAATGCTATGTCATATTATTTTTAATGATGTGAGAGCTGAAAGTCCAATAAGAATCTAGAAGGGAGGACTAAATAGATTATTATCGATTTTAAAATTTCTTGACATTTTTAAATTAATTAACTTAATTAATTATTTTGTAATAATTAAATGTGCGAAAATTTATGAAGGAATAAAAAACAACCACACAATGCACACGAATTTAACTGGCTCACAACATACAACTTAGATATATTGCTACATCCAGTCCCAAGTTCCTCTTCAAGACTTGAAATTCTATTACTATAAGTAATAAAAATTCACTCATTTTATAAGCAGAGAAACCTTTACAAAAAAATTTAAGATAAAACTTTCAAACTATCGTACAACTATATTCTTTTGGATAGTAGCTCCCCGTTGCTTCCTCAAATGTAGTTATATATATTTTTTGAGTTCAATTTTATTTTATCACCTGGTATTGAAACAAGAACTCTCTTCCTCACTCACAAGTACACTAGAGATTCAACTCTCCGTTGTCCTTTCTATAACTTTGGTCTTGGTCTTGGGATTACTATTTTTTTCTCAGAGATATATTAAATAAATTAACTCACTCAAAATCCCTTTTACAATAAAAGTAGGTTTAAAAATTTGCTTCTTCACATAAGTAGATATATGTTTCGGTGCAATTTTATAAAAGTTGTAAGACTTTTATAAATATAATTTAAGCTTCAGTTCAGAGAATAAAAGTTGAGATAACTTTTGTAGATTTTTACTTCTAAATAAGCATATATGTATCTCAGTTTAATTTTTATAAAAATATGAAAATCTTTATGATCAGGATGATTATTTAAAGCAGATATGAAGTTTTAGTTATATTCATATAAGAGTTAATTTAAATTTTATATGAGTGAAAAAAATGCTTTCTTTTTAAAACAAATAAGTCTCTTATGATCAATGTGCTGGAAGAAATAAATGAATATAATCAATTAAGAGCTGATACTTGCAGATTATATGTTTGACAAGTACAGTAAATTATTAACTCAAATAAAGTATAACTTATCACAAAAAATATTTAATGGATAAATATATAGATACATCTAACATAGTTCCTGCTAATTCCCTATACGACAAGAGGACAAGTCGTTTCGACAAAATTACTTTCTTTCTTACACACTCCTTCATATCCCTTTCTCTTTCCTCTCTCTATTCCTTTTATATTTGATCTTTTCTACAGCATCTAGGTTCATCTCTCTGTCAAAATGAATGACTCAGCCTTATTCCTTAAAAATACTTCTCGTGTTTTCACACTTAACAGAACAGGAATACCCATACTTCCGAGTATTTTTGGCTTAAAAGTACATTCATGTTTCTGAAGTACATCTAATTTGTTCGATCTTTCTCAAATATTTAATAATTTTTTTTAACCAACACTATTTTAATTGACGTTTAGTGTTAACTTTTAAATAAAATCTAATTAAATTTAACTTTGCTAAATTATTTTTTTTAAATTTAAAAAATAAAAAATTAACGCCAATTGAATTATCGTCCAACTAAATTAAAAAAAAGAAAAGAAGAAGAAGCAAAATTTCAACTCCAATTGCCGTTATTTATTCTCCATCAACTAGGGGAGGGGAGGGGAGGGAGGGGGGAGGGGGGGTTGAATGAGACATGCATATTATATTTAGTGAGAATATTATGGTTTACTGGTAAAAATTAAATTTTTTATCACGTTCTTATTTCAATATTAAATTATATTTTAAAGTTAATTTAAAATATTTTTAAAATAACATTAATATGAATTTAATTTGTGATAATACAATTACAAAAATTACAAATTATGTATAAAGTATTACAAATTATATTATTTATACTCCTTCATTTCAAAAATATAAAATTAATATTACGTTAATTTTAGTATTTTCAATAATGATTTGATGCACATAAATTTAAATTTTATTAGTTTATTAAAATAAAATTTTGATTTATATATTAGGCAATTATATATTTAAAAAAATATTATTATATGATCTTTTGAGGACAATTTTTTTTTTTAATACTTAGGAACCCCTATTTTAGACAAATGATGTAACATGTAGTTTCATCAATATCATAAAATCATGTTTCCTCCGTTCAAAAATGAATATCATACATTATTATTATTATTATTATTATTATTATTGACTTTTTGAAATTAATTGAAAATATTTTTAAATTTAAAATTAATATAAATTGATTTAGTTTTTGATAATATAATAATAAAAATTTATAAACTGTGAACATACTATTTACTACTTGAATATATTAAAATTGGCTATGTAAAATTATCAACAGGGATCAATGCATCTATTCCATAAGCCAATATGAACGGGAAATCCCCCGTAGTCGCCTGCAGAGTGGTTCGGTAAGCCCATAGAACACTTTGCAGCTCCTCAGGTCATCTCCCTTTAGCTTCATCCAACTGTCTTTTAATTCCTTTTAGAAGACTTCGGTTTGTGACCTCAACCTGACCATTGGACTAGGGATGCGCCACAGAGGTTCTTCGATGTTGGATCCCCAGATAGGATAAAAACCCTTCAAACTTCTTCCCCACAAATTGCGTACCATTATCGGAAATAAGTACCATCGGGATGTCGAACTGATACACCACCGATTCCTTCACAAACTTCACACAATCGCCTTCGACGATATGGCGGAGCGGTTTAGCCTAAACCCATTTGGTCATATAGTCGATGGCCACTATGATGTATTGGAGTTGTCCCCTCGCTTTGGATAGCGGTCCCAATAAGTCGACCCCCCAGATAGCAAACGGGATAGGGGACAACATCGACAACAATTGCTCCGAAGGTTGTTGTGGGACCGAACTGACGATATGGCATTTCAGACATTTTTGGATATATCTCTGCGCTTCCTGGAACATGGTCGACCAATAGTACCCTTGCCGAATCAACTTGTATGCCAATGATTTGGCCCCCATATGATCTCTGCAGATCCCCTCATGAACCTCTCTCAATGCGTACAACGCCTTAGATGGAATCAAGCATTTTAACAAAGGGGATGAGTACAATATCTTATACAAATCCCCATCAATTAGGCAAAAGTACGAGCTCCGATATTTAATTCTTTTTGCCATAACCTTGTTTGTCGGAAGCTTCCTGTCGGCCAAGTAGTCAAGGTACATCGTTATCCAGTAATTCGACCTTTCAATGCACAAAAGCTCTTTTTTATTGATACTTGGTTCTGTCAAGACCTCCAGATACACTAACCCCCCAAAATCCTCCTCTTGTGCTGCGGCCAGTTTTGACAATGAATCGGCTGTAGAATTGCCTCTTTCTCGATCCCATTGATGATGTAGGATTCGAACTTTTGTAGCATCATTTTCACTTCGGCCAGGTATCTGGTCATCCTTATCCTTCGGGCTTCATACTCACCTTGAATCTGCTTTACGACCAACTGAGAATCTCTAAAGATGATCAAATGTCGGACTTCTAAGCCCCTGGTCAACCACAGCCCTGCCAATAATGCCTCATATTCCGCTTCATTATTGGTCGTTCGGAACTTAAATCGCATGGCCTGTTGCACTTTGAAATCCTCCGGACTTGTTAGGATAACTCCTGTCCCGCTGGCTTTTGCATTTGTCGAGCCATCTACATACATTTTCCAGGCCAAACCCGGGATAGGCTGCCCCCCCAGTTGCAACGACGACCTCTAAAGATGGGGGGGGGGGGGCATTCTCTCTTTCCGAGAAAGTACACTTAATCATGAAGTCTGCCAACGCCTGACCCTTGATGGCCGTGCGAGGGTGATACTCTAGGTTGTATCGACTTAGTTCAACGGCCCATGTCATCATTTTACCCGAAGTATCCAGTTTACCCAAGACTTTCTTTAGGGGTTGAGTCGTGTAAATGACAACGAGCCGACCTTGAAAATAATGTCGGAGCTTCCGATTGGCGATCACCAAAGCATACGCACATTTTTTCAAGTTAGGATACCTGGTCTCCGCATCTCTTAACACATGACTAACATAATAAACTGGACTTTGAATACTCCCTTATTCCTTTATCAAGGTTGCGCCAATAGCTAATGGACTAACAGATAGATACAAATATAGCGGCTCCCGTGATACCAGTCTCTGCAGTAAGGGGGCCGTCATCAAATACTTTTTAATCTCTTGGAAGGCGTCTTCACATTCTGAATTCCACTGGAAAGTCTTTTCATTCTTCGGTCCCTTCAAAGTGTCAAATAAGGGTAAACATCTTTCTGCCGATCTCCTTAGCGCCGCAATACGACCAGCAAGTCTCTACATATCTTTGAAGCTCTGCGGTGATCGCATGTCTAGAATTGCCTTGATCTTTTTCGGGTTGGCTTCGATTCCCCTTTTACTCACCAAGTACCCCAAGAATTTTCCAGAGCTAAGACCAAAGGTGCATTTAGTGGGGTTGCGACGCATATTGTGTTGTCGGACCGTCTCAAAACATTCCTCTAGATCCCAAAGATGGTCCTGTGTTCGAGGGCTTTTGACGATTATGTCGTCTACGTATACTTCCATGTTCCTACCAATTTGCTTTCGGAAGACGGTGTTCATCATCCTCTGATATGTAGCCCCGACATTTATCAACCCAAAGGTCATTCTCTTATAGGCATAAATGGCCCGATGGGTGCTAAACGCTGTTATTGGAATATCCTCCTTTGCCATGTGAATTTGATGATAACCCGATAAGGCGTCTAAAATGCTTAAAACCGAGTTCCCCGAGGTGGCGTCGATGAGTTGGTCAATGTGTGGGAGTGGATAAAAGTCTTTCGGATATGCCTTATTCAACTCTGTGTAATCTATGCAAAACCCCACCTTCCGTTCTACTTCCTAACCAAGACCACATTGGCCAGCCATTCCAAATATTCAATCTCTTCAATTACTCCGGCATCTAAAAGTTTGTTGAGCTCTCCATCTATAATCTTTTGACGCTCGGGAGCAAATATCCTTCGTTTTTGGCTCATCGGTTTCTTGCTCGGGTCAACCAATAATCTGTGAACAGCAACCCCCTCGATAATCCCAGGCATATCCCGAGGAGTCCAAGCAAAAATATCAGCATAGTCTCGCAAAAGCTGAATCAACTGGGTCTTAACGGCGCCGGGTAATTCAACACCTATTTTCATTGTCTTTGATCTATTGTCAGGTATCAACTCCACTTCCTCAGTATCCTCGATAGGGGATGCTAGTGGTTCGGTATCCCCCTTCGCATATGGCTCCACATCAACGTTTATGGCACACTTCTGTCTGCTAACCCCAACAACCGATGATGTCACAGCATGGCGGTAGCACCTCCGAGTAATATCAATGTCTCCCTTTACCTCGCCTACCCCTTCTGAAGTAGGGAACTTGATCTTGAAATATGGAATGAAAGTAACAGCATTTAAAGCTGTCAAAGTGGTCCGCCCTAAGATAACATTGTAGGCTGAATCAACTTGAACAACGAAAAACTTCACCTGCACCGTCACCTGTCTGGGAGCCGTATCGAACACCATGGGAAGTTGTAAGGTCCCAACCATAGGTACCGCTTCATTCCTGAACCCGTACAAAGTTAATTCGGTCCCAACTTCCAACCTCTCACCTTGAAGATCCATCCTCTGATAAACATGACTGTATAATACATCTACTGACGATCCGTTGTCAATCATTATTTTTTTCATGTCCAGCGGACCAACTTGGGTAGTAATAACTAAAGCTTCCTCATGTGGTTCTATGACATCTGCCGGATAGTCCTCGTCTGAGAAGGAGATCACCGTTTTACGAAAGGGCCGACCCACTATTGGGGATAGATCAGTCAATGTCGAGACGGAATCGGTGGAGGATCGACGCCTTTTTCCATTGCGCCCCGGTGCAGATCCTCCTATTATAACATCCACAACCCTTCGAGGGAGGTTGCCCTGCTCGTCCTTTTTCTCTGCCGTAATCTCAGGATTATCTGTCCTTATTTCCCGACCGACCACGAACTGCGTCAATTCACCTCTCTGAACCTTCGACTCAATCATGTCCATCAACCTGCCACAGGTCTCTGTGGTGTGCCCTGCCCGACGGTGGTATAAACAATAGGGACCAGACTTGTTCAGTCTATACCTCGAAGGTTCAGACCCCGATCTCTCTTCATTCTTTATGGTCTCCAAAATTTTGACGCGATCAGCACTTAGAGGCGTGTAAGTTATATTCTTGGCTCGAGGTTGATAGGGGGGTCTACCCAAATTTGGTTGTCCTCCTCTTGGCTTCATTCGGTTAAGGGTACTTGGTCGGTTGTCTCCTCCCTTGTTCCCGCCATTGGCCTTACCTTCAGTACCCTTATTCTTTGGTATCAAACTATCTATTGCCTCCTCTACTGCTATAAATTTTTCGGCTCGTTCATATGCATCTAAGAGATATTTCGGAGGATTGAACATTATATCTTTCATCATTTTTTTATTTCAGGTAACATCCATCCTTGTGGTGAAGAACCTCAGTGCTTATATCATATTGAGGTCAGTAATGGTTCCCACCGCATCCCGGAACCGTTACACATATTGGCTCAACGACTCATCGGGTTTCTGTTTGATCTGCATCAAAGAGGTCGTCACCTTGCCCCTTCTCTTGTTACTGCCAAACCGTTCATGGAATCGAACACTCAATTCGGACCGCGAGTGGATATAATTGGGAGGTAATGACATCATCCACTGTTTAGCCCCCTTCTTCAATGTTGTTACGAAGATTTGACACATCCCTGCCTCGGAATGGTTGTAGTATCTCATCACTCTTTCATATGAGCTGGTGTGGTCGTACAGGTCACCCGAGCCCTCGTACATCTCCAAATGTGGTAGTTTTTTCTTGGGGTCGGCCTTTTCCTGATCAATAGCTGTCGAGAATGGAGATTTTGGGTCGAGAGGCATGAGTCTTGACGTCTCGAGCTCGGAACCAATCGTCGGCCTTGCCTCTGCCACTGCCAACCTTCTTTCCAACTCTGAAATCCTTTTTATAACCGGGTCGGCGGTGGGCATATAAGGGACCATGCGTTGATCTTCCTGATTCGGCACGACCCCTAGGCCTCCCTGTCCGGTCTCACAATCCGGAGTTTAATCATTTTCCCGGGAGTGTAGTCCTGGGGAGTCGGACTATACCCCCTCTTCCGATTTATCCAGGTCATCCCGACCTTGCCTCATATAAAGCTGAGATTGGTGTGTTCCCCTTGTATCACCCCGACCATCCCGGTCGAGCCTCATATAACCCTGAGACTGGTTTATTCCCCTTATATCACCCCGACTATCCCGGTCGTGCCTCATATAACCCTGAGACTGGTGTGTACCCCTTATATCACCTCAACCGTCCCGGTCGCGCCTCATATAACCCTGAAGCTGGTTTGTTCCCCTTATATCACCTAAACCGTCCCGGTCGTGCCTCATATAACCCTAAGACTGATGTGTATCCCTTATATCACCTTGACCGTCCCGGTCATGTCGTTTCGCATAATCCTGAGGTTGGTGTGGATCATTAAATTTGGATCGTTTCACCCATCCCTGCTTCGACTTAGGTCAGTTTTGTGGAGTATCCGCTCTCTCCTTGCTGTCAATAGTAGCGGGTGGACCCTCTTCATGTAAATCAAACAAGCGGAACTGCCACTTTTGGCGCTCGCGGTGCAAAGACTCCAACTCAATTTCTGTCTCTCTGATTCTGCACTGCCTATCTCTCTCGGCATATTCACGTTGTGAGACTCTTCTCGATGATGCTCTTTCTTCCTCTGGGTCCCCTCTATGGGAATCATGTCCCCCCGATAGGGGGGGTGTAAACAAGCGTCTTCTGACAGCAGAGCGTACCCTTGTTTTCGTCTCGAATGTCCATTCCCCCCTCCTCCCTTCTTCAGGGCTCTACTGCTTTGCACGCGTGGTTCGATGGACGATCCGTGATGTCTCCTACTTGAGCTACCTCTTTCTGCCATGAGAATATCCTTCCTACAAAAACAACCTTGTGATTTATGTATCAAACACACGGCCCTCCTTCTAGCGCCAATGTTGACGTTAAATCCTTGATCTTGTTGTAATCACCAGTCAACAAAGTACTTGCACACTTATCAAATCGTTAACACCCCACAGAACTGGAAGTTGTCGTTAACACTCCAAAATTAATCCTCACTTTCAATCACAAACTCAGTATAATAGCAAGCAATGGTCGAACTCACAGAGAATGATTAATTTATTTTTATGCAATGTAAACTAGATTTTGGGGTTTTGAACTAATTATAATTAACTAAATAAACAAAAGTAAATTAATAAGATTAACTAATAAATTAAAAACTTCAGTTATTCGGTTCAATCTCACCCTTACAATTAATAGATCAATCAATCATAATATATTTTTATCCTTCCATGAAGCTAATAACCCTAGGTAACAACAAGCTTTGCTATTTGAAATTTTCCTTAATTTTAATCTAGCAAAATAAGCTCTTCATTAGATTCTAACCATTATACAACCTAGAACAAGCTCTCTAAATTTAATATAATGGAAGCATTAATCACAAGAAAATTAGATTATTTTAAGCAACAATCTCATAAGCTCGGATTGTTTAACTTACATCATGATAACTATAGCAATAAACAAAAGCTTGACCACAATCATCTATCACTATTCACTATCAACGATTAGGAACAATATCAATTACACGTAATATAACTCATAAATCTAGCAATTGATAATAATTTGATCAACTCAACAGGCCAAAATTAAATAAATCAAACCTAATATCAAATAAACAATTAAAACAGCTTATCACAAATAATTTCATACGAAGAATAATAAATAATATTACTGAATTGATTTAACCATTAATTATAATCGGGTTTGAAATTTCCTAGAACTGAATAATAAAATTAGCCAAACATAATAATAATAATATAAGAAAAACCTGAGAGAGAGAGCTCCTAATTATATATAATAATTTGATCTCACTCTCTGATCTAATGTAATGTAATATATTTATAGAAGTACAATAATAATCCTAAGCTAATGTAGAATTAAAATTTAATTTGGAATCAAATTAATGCCCAAAATCGCGAATAATCCTGTTTTTAGCAATTTCCGCCCAGCCAAACACGACTTTCACTCCATTGACCAAGTCAGCGCCGCCTCAATCATCACCACGCATTGCGCGCATCCTTCTTTCCTTGTTGCTTGGCCGCGCATGGCGCGACATGCTTCTTCCCTTCCTGACCAAACGACGTCGTCGAACCCAGTTACTTCTGCTGATCCGCGCATCGCGTGATCGCCTTCTGTTCCTCACAAACGCGTGCCATGTGTGCGACCGACTCCTTCTGAAATTACGAAACTGGCACCAGTGCTGGTTAATTACGAAATTGCCATTTAACTTTTGCAAAAATTACAACAATGCCATCCAAGATTACTTTCCTACAAAATAAAATATAAAATAAATAAAAATAATATAAAAATACTAAAAATAATAAAAACACATAAATTACATAAATTATATAAAATGACCTAAAATACTAAAAATACTTAAAAACTCAATTAATTAAGCCTAAAAATATCTAATAAATAAGAGCAAAATCCTACTTATCAAATAAGAACAGTCGCGGCTTGGGCCGTCTGGGGATACTCCGGTGTAAGGGTAAGTTCAGATGCTTAACGTCACAATGAAGGACCTTTAACTTGTGCTGGAACGTGTAAGATATTTCATAACTCTTGTGCTATTTTTGTATGTAGAAAAGTATTACCTCTATTTTTCTGAGAGATAGCTTGTATATACTCATCCATGCATTGTCGAACGTTCCATCGTCCCTTCATGAGTGGATACCTAATGTCCTTTGCTTCTTACTTCAATCGGTCCAATAAGAAGAGATACTAGCATGAACTACTATCTGACTCGTAGTTTGTAGAAGTTGATAAAATGACCCAGACGCCCCATCAGCCCTTCCCGTCAGCCTTTCATGAGTGGAAAGAGCAGATTACCTATTTTATCACTGGGCCTGTTGGGGGAGATATAAACGACCCGGCCCAAGGCAGATATGAAAATAACTGCAGGCCCACAGTTAGAAATGTGAAGCCCAATGGATCACATCCCAACATATGTATTTGGTTAGATACAAAACAAAATATACTTCAAAGTATTATCAATCTTTTTAATCCCCTCCAATATATCAAAATAATAGTAGGAAAAAAATAGAAGAAAATTGCATAACATATACTAGAGTTTGAGAGTTATGGGAATTAGAATGTGCATCCATCAGTAGTGCAGTAAATTAATGGTATGTATAAATAAGCATGATACAAAATTTTCATTTCCTGCCCAAATGTAGATGACATGATATGCTCATGTAAACTACCCTATCCGTACTAACAAGTGAGTGGATTTGATAAGTACATAGTTCTTTGTTTTCTTAACCGTTTATAAAAAAAAGTTATTTTGATTATGCACTCATTTATGGAACTTGAATATTAAGAAGCAGAGCAAATGAAGAAAGTGCAAGCTCGAAGATCCGCCAGAAAATGAGATAGTTTACCCTTAAAATCTCTCCATGGGTGCAAAGCGGACTCATAAGTATGATTTTTTGGGTGTTTTTTTTTATATAAATTGTGTGCGCAAATAAATGGACTATTTTTTCTAAACATAAAACACGGACATTACAGCTCTTGTTCATAACATCATTCAGTTGCAACCTGATGAATAAAGTGATGTCTTGATTGAACTAAGGTACTTTTGTTGCTTAATTAATTAAATGAAAAAGCAGTCGAACCATCCTTGTTTCTAAATCTAAAATAAACAATATCAAAATGTGATGCGAAAAAAACCCACATCAGAAAAATATATCATCAAGCAAGAAAAATCAACTAAATATACCATATATAGATGCATGATTGCAATAATACTCCCTCAAAACTCAAGGTTCCACAAGATTTATGGCAAAACAAATGAAGGTTGTAACTGTACCAGGAGCTAGCTTGAGTTTCACACATAAATACATTACAAGGTCCAATGTTACATTCAGCTATGAGCCATGAACATTGAGAAAAGGAAATAGGGTAACAATCAGCATTAATAATTTACATTAGGTAGCAACTTAGTTGTAATTCAGATACCTAGACAGTGGGGTATAAAGCTTGCATAGCCATGCCACATAGACCTTCCTTTGCTTCAACACCTCTCTGCATCCTTATATACCCTTCTTCGCCCCAACTCCTGTCCCATGAGTTCTTCACCAGCAAAATACTTAGTTCCATCACTAGTTGTGCTGCAGCCAATAGCAGTCACTCCATGGTCTAGATCAGTGCCACACTATCCTGTAAAGACGCCACTAGAGTAAAATTGGAAGTCTGATCCCCCAACATCAATGGCAACAGAGTGGTTGATTTGCAACAGCTTTCAACAATGCGATCTCACTATTGGCAGGCACATTTTCGTGGCCAGTAATCTTGGCTGCATAGTTTGCTTCTTTGTTGGTGTTGTATGTGCCATCAGTTCCACTGTAGGGATAGTTTGCTTCAGTGGATAGGCCGTGATTTTGTTGGATGAATTCAAAGGCATTGTCCATTAGACCAACCTCGCAACCTTGATCTTCGCCACTAGCATCACAATCAACTAGCTCTTGCTATGATAGAGAGATCAATTTGCTAGTTTTGAGTTGGGTAATTCCTTCCATAACTGCCACAGCCGAGAATGCCCCGTAACACCCTTTGTATTATACAAATAGAAGTGTTAGAAAATACAATAGTAAGCAAGTTTTTTTTAATTTTTTTTTTAATTTTGTTTTTCTGATTTTGAAACTTACCACATTAGCCTTGGTCCTTAACAGGTGTAACCCCACTGTCGATGCCGGGAAAATCGTTTCTTTTAATAATTACCCTTTCCAATTTTAGCCTTTGGATTAAGACGTGATTTGGAAAAAGGTTGGCTTGAGTGTCGATGGGGTTTGAAAGGTTGATTTCATGATGAGCCAATTGACCAGAGTCGCCAGTTGGTATATTTGCAATAGATGTACCAACTCATCCGAGTTTAGTTTTAGTAACTGCTGGCTTATGTATGACTCCGAATTAATTGGTCTGCGAACCGAGATTCATAGAGTTCGGGGGCTTGCTTAAGTGAAGGGAATGTGTTAGGCACCCCTCGACTTCCGTGAAACACGGTTACCGCTATCTTAATACTTTCCTTTCTTTTAAATCCTAAAATGTGTGTTTGTGCGCGTGTGTGTGTGCCTATGAAAATCTTTGGAATGCTTTATTTCCGAAAGTACTTCTGAAATCTCGTTGACCCTATGCACGAAGGATTCGATTCGTTTTGAGAAGTTCAATTTTAAGCTTTCGTTTTTTGATAACAAAATCTTTAATGATGACATTTGTGAAATAAGGTTTTCGAATCCTTCGTCAAATAGGAATGTATACTTTCGATTTTATTTTAGCCTACGAGTAATCTAATATTCTACTTTGATTGATTTTATGAAAATCTTTATCTTTTCATTCCAAAATCTTTTTTCCGTGTCGAAAAGGAAAAACCAAGCATTAAAATGACGTTAGAGATATATGTGGGCATGTAAGCCGTCTAAATAGCTCTAAATGCCCGCAATCACATATTTCACTATTACGGGGCCTTAAACCCGATTTCGATTCGATATCGTTTTAAGGCCCAATATTTACATATGTACAAAAATGACCCATTGTCGTGACTACATACACCAAAATTTGTCTATCTTCGGAATTCGATCACAAAGATCTCATTCCTAAGCTCACAATCCCCAAAATCACCACACAGCCATACAAAGGAAAGCTTAACAACACTAGACTTGTTACTATACCACATGAACCAAAATTTGCAAGCCCAACACTATGGACTACCCATTAACACAATGAACTACATATTACCATACGGATATCATCGGGACATTAGGAGGAAATTTCATTCCAACGGAACCCTCACTAATAATCCCTAATCCACGGATCCTCAATAATATAACAAAATACTACATTCAAACAACTCAATAACAAAAGATTATGATAATAAAACAAGTTAAAACTTTAAGGAAGACACCTTTTTTTTTTCACCTTGCAAAACGCCAAGAAACGTCTTATATTTCACTATCAAGTAGATAACACAAGATTGGCTAAGTATTTGAGCAAAGAAAAATTATTTTTCTTCTATTTTTGGCCATCCCGAGCCTTTCTCTCTCTAAAACTCGCATTTTCTCTCTCTATATTTCCTATCTTTCTCTTCTTTTTTTCCTCTCGACCGATCAAAATGGCGTTGTATAGCTGACTAGGGGCAGCCGCAGGTGCATCTGCGGCTGCCTGCGGTAGCCGTCTGAGCTGCCGCCTCGGCTGCCGTGTGTTTCCTCGAGCCACGAAAAATGCAACTTGTCGTTGCCGCAGATGCATCTGCGGCTGTCCGGCTTTCTTTTCTCGATTTTCGTGTCACGCAGTCTTAAATCATCATTTTTGCTGTATTATTTCGGAAGACTGTTACTTGATACATAAATTGCTCTTTGTGATTGGCTTCCAGGGGACGCTGCCCCCTTATACCCCCGCCAGCTCACCGGCGAGCGAGACCCCCGACTACCGTAAGCGTAGTGGTCATTCGTCGTCCTTGGTGATCCAATCATGTTTTTCTGGATCAGCTGTTTGTCTTGTCTCAAGTAACCTGATGCTCGTTGTTCGTTGTGACGGCTTTGACCGTAAGTTGTTGTGGTGGTTTCGTATTGGGGTTCACCCTCCTTTTCGCATGTCGGGTAAAGTGATGATTTTGCCCTCCTGTCATGGTTAGTATAAAAGTTCAAAATTTGGATGTCTACACCCACCTTTCTTTCTCCGGTCCATGGTAGGTGACACTGCACTAACATTTTTATATTTGAACGAAGTTGTTGCTGTGGAGCAGACATGGCTCTTGAATCTGTTTCACGAGGTCTTAAACTCTTCATTTGTAAGGTTTGCAAATTCATTGACTGCTAACTTGTAAGGATTGTTATTTGCAATGTTGAATGAATGAATGCAATTTACATTCTCCTCGAATAGCTCAACACGTTTGTTCTTCTCAACAGCATCGTTATATACACGACCATAACGAGCCATCCATTGCTCGTGTGTGTCAAGCATTGAGAGAGCGAGAAGCAGCTCGAGAAGCCAAGGCTATCAAAATGAAGAACATAGCCATAATAATGCATTGGTATTAGCTTGTTGAAGTCATTGTTCTGCTATAACTAAGTAGATGAATCAGATGTATGGAAAGTTTATGCATTTTACAACACAAGCCTGTAACATCATATAGGTAATAAATAATTGTCTTGGCTTGTTTTGGACTTTGTTAGGGGAATTATCGTCTTTCTACGTGCCATTGGAAGCGATTTTGATTTGGATATTCCTTGATTATTAATTTGATTTGATTGCTAAGTTTTGTTCTGTTTTCCTCCCCTTCATTTAGTCCTCTGTTTTCATATGTAATTTAAATGTATTTACTACCACTTTATTGTTAAACTATAATGTGATTTTTCTTATTCAGATACTGCCATGTTAAACTATAATGTGATTTTTCTTATTCAAATACTTCCACTGTGCCGTTTCATTGTTCAGAAACTAGAAATGAATACTACATTCTAAAACCATTAGGTAGCCTGATCTAGAATAAAAACATATTTGGAGTCCCTATATATGAAATCAATTTCTTATACCTACACACACACACACACACACACACACACACACACACACACACATTTATATAATTATGAGCAAATATTCAATAGATTTCTAGGATATTTTGAATCAGTGAATTGGTCTACAACATTTGTACTATATCCAAACAGGACAAACTTTCTACGAATAACACCAGTTTTATACTACTTTGGGCATACGAGGGAGAGGTAGAATTAATACATCTTTCATTAAATGGTAATTAAAAAATGTTTTTTTTTTTTGGGAAATTAGAGGGTTTTTTCATTAGGAAATATCTTTTTGGTAGAGCTTGTTTCAGTGAACAGTTTATAACCAAACAAAGGTAGATAATAATATCATAGCAACATCCATATCACTTTTATTTTTAAAAAGCAAACATGACAATATTCCAAAAGTACCCAGAATACTGCAAGCTTACAAATGATTGCACTGAGAAGGAACAAAAGATAAACTCTCCCTCTCAAGATCATGAAGAACCTACAAATTCTGCAGCTGAACATTCCCCAATATGGACATCGAATTCCAAGCCGCCATCCCCAAGCACGCCAACCCCATATTCACATCACCTATCATATAGTTCTCAGCTGGCAACTCCAAATCCACCTCCTTTAAAGTGAAACTTCAGCTTAGGAACCCTAGTCTCATTTATATCGTAGGCAAATCGAAGCATAAATCAAGTTCACCTGTATCGAATTCTGTAACCTTAAGTTTTAACCTTAAGTTTCATTTGTGACCTTATTAAACTCTTTCTTAATCATTTCAAAAGCACTTGCTTGAATATAACTTATGGTAGAACCAGAATCTCTGATAATTCCCCCACTACCATCTTCCCTCAATTTAAAGGTCGATTTTAGTATTGGCAATAGGGTTTCACCAATAGTAATTCCCCTAGGGCAAGATAATAAAATGAATGAACTTTGTATCGATGGTGTCCATTTTGTACCACCAGTGGCAGAATAGTTAAATCAGCTAAGGACCCCAAAAGGAGACTACTAGCTTTGTTTTCCACTATTGATGTCAAACAATAAGAAAATTTATGGAACCCTAGTTGCGAAATGAGGGACAACTGTTTGCGTCCTAACCCTACTAGCCCTGAGCCTTGACCCCCAGACCCCGACCCTTGATTGTTTACCCCACATCCAAACCCTAGATTAGGTATGGCCAAAGGCATATTCGTCGGGTCGAAAAATGTGAATGTTTCCATTGCCATGATCGTTCTTGTGAGGATAATTGATCACCATAAGTGGACAAATAGTTGCAGCCATGACCCATTGTTACACTTGAAAATGTTCATATCCATGCAATATTCACTAGAACATGGAATAGTAGAGTATGTGAACAAGTTTTTCAGGTCGAAAATAGGCGAAGGTTGGTTAAAACACTTGATGCATGGACTGCATTGTGTCCATATCTAGTCGCTGCCCGTGTCAACTATGGCAGAGAAAGGCTTTGGTGGCAGGGACGGAACTAACATATGACTGGAGGGGGCCAGGGCCCCCCCTGAGATTTGAAAATTTTGTAATACCTCTTCAAGCTGAGTAGTTATAATAAGTTGTTGTTTTTCTTATTTTTTTAATGTTTCTTTTTAATTTTACAAACTCTGATTACCTTCCTTCATTTTTCTCTCCTCTTAGGTTGTGAAGTTAGTTGGTTAAACAAGTTGCTATATATATTGATAGTTTAGACAAAATTTAAAGAAACACTCTTCCTTTAATTTGCCAAGGTATGATCCTCAACCTCATGGATATTATGAGTCGAATGGTACCACTAGGCCGAAGGCCTTCGGTATTGCTGAATTTTGTGCAATTATAGGTAATATGATCCTCAACCAGCTTGGAGAAATAACCTGCTGCAAAGACAGTTGACACCAAAAAATTTCTTGAAGTGGTATTTGAAAATATAAATAGAAATGATATTTCTTGAAATACCTCTTCAAGAAATTTTTTTGACCCCCCCCCCCCCCCCCCAAGATTAAATCCTGGTTTCGTCCCTGTTTGGTGGCATGCAAGTTCATGAGGAACTCGCCTTCACCTGGATGAACCGGGGATTGTATGGCCTCGCGTGGTGAAGTAGTTGCCATTTAATTTTCGAGAGCCTATCCACGCGGGTTTTTGCTGCGTGGGAGAGTGTGTTGGAGGAGTTGTAGCTTGGAGTTAGTTTTAGAGGCGTAGAGGCGGATTAGATGGATGGGAGATGCATTAGCCAGGAGGGAAACGATTATTAAGAATAGGAGGAATGTTAGGAGAGGTAATAAGGAAGAAGATGAAAGAGCTATGCTATAAGTTTATATAGAGCTAGGTGATAATATTCTACATTGTTGTTGAAATGTGTGTGTATATATAGTGAGAAAAAAAAAGGTGGCAAGGGCCGTAAGGCTAAAGGGTTTATGGTAGGGGTGGCAACGGTTTTTGTTCGTTAAGGGGGAGGAAACAAAGAGATGGGTGTGGGGAGATGAATGGTTTGATTATGTAACTCATGAGTACCTTCAGGTTATGATAATTATTAACTGCATGGTCATTAACTAGAAATTGATACAAGTGAATTTATATTGTCAAATTTATTTGGATAAATCAAAATATGGTAAATTAAGTTCTCAATTCCTTCAAAAGATGTTAAAGACAATCTTTTGCAGACGTCACTTGCTAGATATTCATTTCTACTTCGTACTCTAGATCATTATTATTACTAGCTATTAACCTTAATGGTCTTAACAGATCTGTTTAGTTATCCGAACAAATTTAGACTAAAATACAAAAATGGTTCCATGTTTTGTTCAAATGTTTTTTAGTCCTAAATATGCATATTTAGCAAAAAAACTACTAAGTCGTAGTTTTTTTGTCTTTGGCTGCCTTTTAAATTTTCCATTCTTAAAAGATATTATTTGTTTGTTTCACTGATCTCAATGGATACTGCGGCAACAGGCTTCTTATATTACTGGTGGTGTTTATCTGAAGCCCCAACAACTGGATGGGCTGTTTCAGTATCTCTCGGTAGGTCTCTTAATTTTCTAGCAGAATATGGAAGCTGTTCCCCCCCCCCCCCCCCTCCTCTCTTCTCTCTTCTCTTTTGGCTTATGCGTTATATATTTGTGCGGTGTTGTCAGTTAAGGTAGTGGATACAAAGTTTTAAGTACGGAAAGCTATTGTGTGGCTATTTATTAGTAATCTTAAGAAAATTGCAGATACCTGAGACCACCTGAACTTGTGTAATATGCTGTGCTTGAGGTTTTCATGTGAGTGCTTGAGTGTTTTTTTCTTATTGCAGTCCTCCCTCCCCATATTCATTTTTCTTATCTATGCCATATTTTATGTGATGTGCTTTACTGAGGTTTTTGTGTGATTGCTTGGGCTGATAAGTCAAGAAAAAAGTGCCCTTCAAGCTCCCACACCCATTTCATAACAAACTCTTCTCATGATTTCTAGTTTTTATTGCTTTGCCTTGTACACCTCACTTGTAGCTCGGTCTCTCACCTTTCTCATTTCGTCATTATTGTTATGTTCTATTTATAGAGTGATTGGTGTTAGATTCTGTAAAGAGGAAAGCTCCATGAGATGCACCAATAAGCACTTGGTGAACGTTCAAGATTTAGATTTATAACATTGAATGGGATCTATCTCTAACTCTTCCCCTATATGTTTAGGGTGAATATGTATGGCCCCTTGGGCCACTTTGCGGGCATTTACAATGTGGATGTATATAGTTTGAAATGGAATCACAGTTGGTGTATTTTTAATGAAAGTAGTTGCTTCCTTTTCTAGTTTTAGATGTACTATAACCCTCACAAAAAATTTACGCTTTTATGTTCCTATTTTCTGCGGATACTATAATAGTTAACGAGTCCTGTATTTTAAAACATGATGTTAAAACATGATGCCGTGGTTTTCCTCTTACTATTCACTGTGTGAATACTTATGTGATATTGTTGTTATGCAGACTGTATTTGCTACCGATTTGCATTCTCGCAGCTTTATACAACTACCCAAGCCTGTGGGGGTGGATTTTCGTGCCTCGTAAGTTATCTTGGAAGATATATATTTTAAAGATGTCAATTTTCTGCAAGAATGCATTTCGTTTCTTCATCTCATATTGCAGTCAAGATATATAATTGATTCCTTAGATTGCACTAGTTATTCTGTTCACATTTGCTATTCATTCTGTAGTCGTTTAAAAATTTATTTTCTTCAAAGTTCAAACTGGACATAAACTGACTCTGAAAAATCTGCACAATCTGACCAAGTAGAATATTTTTCTTGTTTCGTAAATTTCAATATGACTAATTGTATCTACTGCCTTTTCCCCCTTAATGAATAAAATCAATTATAAAGATCCATTAGTCTGAACTGCTTTCATCAGGTCTTTTCCTATTTCATTAGCGCCCCCCCTCCCAAAAAAAAAAAAAAGACACACACTAACACACATATCTAATGTATATAACTTTGACTTTACTTGGATGTGTGATTAATCTGACCTTGGGATTATTAGTTCTCATTATTAACAACAAGTTCAATAGTACTTCTCTTAGTATCAGGATACATGCCTGAATGCAGCCATGACCTGCTTAGAGGTCACTAAGTTCTATTGTTTCTTTAACTTCATAGATCCGAGTGTGCATGTATGTATATAATTTCTGCTCTAACAGCACGATTGTGCTCATTTCTGACAGTTGTTTCTTGTATTTATATCTATTGTTTATGGCAATTCATCACAATTTCTGACATTTGCAGGTGTTTTTGCCACAAAAACACGATTGACATGGGCTACATATGTTCTGTTTGTTTATCTATATTCTGTAAGCATCACAAGAAGTGTTCTACATGTGGGTGAGTAATGATTACTTTAAAATTTTAATTATTTAAAATACTTACTTTATGAGCATGATGTTTTATTATTTTTCATTTTTTATATGCTTTATATATTATGTAGTTGGACTTCCGTCCAATTGCTCTTTGAGATAACCAAAAAGTAATTCTTAAATGCTTATTCATTTAATGAAAATCCCTCTAATTTTCAGTTTTTATCAATTGGAATGCAGGTCAGCTTTCGGTCAACCACAAACTGTTTCCTTTACATCAAATCTGAAGAGAAAGTCTCCAGAGACATGAACGAACAAGACTTGTACTTACTAAAGTATTTAACCGAAAAGAGTATTGCGGGAAAGAAACACTATGATCTAACAGCAAGGATGCAGTATGTTTTGAAGAGAAGATACCTTATTGAAGGTAAAATTTTAGCTTGACGATGTTACTGCGAGTGAAAAATACTCGTTCAACTTAATTTATGCATATGAGCATAAAAAAAGAAGCAATTTTTTTTTTGATTTAAAGCACCGCACCCTAAACTTTTAAGCGAGAAAACAATTTGCACCATTCGTGCTAAATTTTAGGATACTTTTTAGTCAAAATTAAAGTTTGGGGGTGAAACTGTGCGATTTTAGTCCATATTGATTGTCACTCAGAAGAAACGTAAGTAGTAAAACAATCTTCAGTTAGAGCTTTACGAATACGTTCGCTGGAAGTACGGACCCCCATCGCGACAACTCTGTGCAACCTTCAAGATACCAAACGCTTTATTTTATTCTTTGGATGGACACTAGCGGTGTGCTTGTCAACCACCCATGCTTTTGGGCATGAGTTCAAGCCCCACTCCCCGATATTTCAGTCTTGTGAGCTTCTTATTGTACCAAAAATACTGATTTTGTTAAGGACTTGAGGTAATGAAATAGTTCCAAAAATACTGATTTTGTTAAGGACTTGTGGTAATGAAATAGTTCCACATCTGTTATAAATTGTGAATTTGAAGGCTAAATTATATATGTTTGACCCAACAAATCAGACTAGGATTCCCTCTATTACATATTTTTTCCAATTTCTCATACTACGCATTTAGTTTACATGTATTTTTTTAGATTTTCACATATTTTGCCTTCACATGAAGGTGAGATTTACTTTATGTTTATGTGAGAGAGGATCATATAGAAATATTAAAAATACATGTAAAAATATCTCTTTTTTTTGTTCCACCCTTTTAGGAGAGGAGTAGTTGATAATTAAAGCAGTTAAGATTCTTCCCTAAAGAACACCGGTAAGTTCAAAATCCTTTGCTTCTTATTTATAAAATCTGGATTGATCATTGACATTAAGAACATAAATATAAATTAATTTCAGAAAATCAAGCATATAAATATAGAAATTTAAATCAGCCATTAACATACAACACATATATGTACAACGTATGTACACATCTCATCATTCTAGGTACATATATCTATTAGTAATATATTGCCCATCACTGAAGGTGCAAGGCGATGATGGAAAAATTATTATATTTCCACTTCATGGTATCACATGAGTGATACAGTGCATCACGTGTCAGATATTTCAGAACCACTAAATAATTACTTGTTGTAATGCAGAATTGGTTTTCGCAGGGGTCGTAGGCTGCCTGCAACGGAGGAGGCAGCATCCCTTTCATTCATAACGCGTACAAAAATAATTATTTATATAACAATTATATATAATATATATATATAATTAAAAGTATAAACTTAATTTCGTTTCATCACTTTTTTATTTCATAATTTTTTTATTTAACTTTTCTATTCATATTAGGATAAACGCTAGCTAAATTTGTCACAATTAAATATTCATTCCGCTTCGAATTATAAGATTATTATTGACTTTTTAAAAGTCAATTTGAGATATTTTTAAATTTAAAATTGACGTGATTCATTTAAGTTTTCAAAAATAATAAATCTTATAACTAATAGTAATTTTTAGATAATTTATAATATTTATAGTTGTATTGACATAAATTAAATGAATTCATCTTAATTTTGAATTTAAAAATATTTGATATTGACTTTTCAAAAGTCAATATTGATATTATAATTTGGAATGGAGGGAGTACTATCCGAATTTAAAAATATTTGTATTTCTATTTGGAATAGAAAAAAATAATTCTTTTCTATTCAAATTAGTATAACTATTATACAAATTTATAATAATTAAATATATACTATCTAAATTTATTAAATATTCAAAAGAAACACAATAAATCTCTAATACAAAAAATAACTTTTTTTATATTTTTTTATCAATTTAATTATAAATTTTTTATCACTATTTTATATAAATTAATTAAGACAGTATAACACATTACATTCTATATTACCTAAATTTATTAAAACTTAATATTATACCAAATCACACTATTAATCAATTATATAATTAAAAGGAAATGCTTGGTTTCACAAATTTTTATTTCAGTTTTTTTCTTTCATATTCAAATTAATATAAGTTCTATTCAAATTTATAATCATTAAATATTATCTAAATCTACAAATTATTCAAAAGAAATCACAACCGGAACTTTTTTTTAATCTTAATTTTATGTAAGATAATATAACTTCACAAATTTTATAGAGGCTAATTTATTATTAAAATTTTATAAAGATATCAAGATATCGAAAAAATATATTAACAAATCACATGATTTAATTATACATATTTTAATCTTGAATTTCAGTATTAAATTAATGTCTTAACTAAATTAAATTCAAATCACATGATTAATTGTATTGATAATATTCGTATTTTAAAAAATATATATAATAACTATAAAATTAGTTGAAATATTATAGTTTGTTATTACTGTCATAATTAAATTAAAACTTATAAAGCTTGAGTTTCATAGAACTGTTCAAATTAGAATTTCAAGCATATAAACACTAATATAGAATTTTATTACAAACTTAAATAAAATGAAAATAATTATTTTTTCATAATTATAACTAAATAAATTTATATTTCATTCAAATATTTAGTTTGATAATTGATTGAATGAACCTACAATGTATAATTTAATAATTTATTATTTAAATAAATATTTAATAATTTAATAACACCAACTATCTTCTCAAAATTTTAATTAAGTATTTATCCTATATTTAATTAATTATTTTAATAATTAATATAATAAACTATTATCTATATCACCCGTATTTTGTACGAGATTGGTGAGCTCATAAAAATAAAGAATAAAAAAGGCATTATCGGCACCGATTACTTTGGTGTTAACAATATAGAAAGTATTTTTTAATTGCTCAAGTGTTTAGCCTTTAAATGAGTAAATATCTAATGTGTAAAATCTTGAATTCAAACCATTCTCGTGAACATCAAACTAATTGGTTACATGAAATGATCTTCTTCTACCTTAGCGTCTCAGTTACTATTGACACACCAAAACAGATCAACTAGTATTGGGAGCAATTATTAATTTGGGGAATGAACCAAATTAGTGTAACCATATCAACCACATTTATAACAAGAAGCACTAGGAGGACAACTTAACTTGAAAAAAAAAAAATCCTTACAACTTAACATAATTTGGTATCAAGAGTTGCCAAGTCGGTAAAATTCTTCAAATTGCAATCTTACAACATTAATGCTATTTACAATTATGAATTATCTACCACGAGTAAAAAGATGGAAGTGTACAAAGAATTTTTTGTGTACAACAGAAGGCACCCAGAAAATAAAGCATCACAAGGTTTTTACATATTGATATCACCAGAGGGAAGGATAAACGAACCCCCCCCCCCCCCCCCCCCCCCCCCCCCCCCACCAAAATAAAAATATCCTTTTCCCCCCCTCTTCAGATAGCCTTTAGAATAAGTTTGGTGGAACGATGAACCCCCATCGCAGCAACTCTAACTACTGCACGAGTTTTGTACAACCTGCAACATGCCAAAAATCTGGTGACCTTATTGTACCAAAGCATTTTAATTTTGCTGATGAGATTACATGTGAGTTGACACAGTATCACATTAGTGTTCGAGTGTTTAGTTGAAGGCTTAATATACAAGTTACTCACGAACACTTCAGAAATGGTTAAGAACTCACCCTACGAGAGCAAGTCCCCAAGTGGAGAGGGTATAGAACATTGCCCCCGCATGCCAAATATCTAATATCGTATCCAACTTGTTCATACCACCCAATGCTTTGGTCAGAGCTGTAAGTTCAAAATTTCATGTTATGATAACACCACCAGTTGCATATCAAACAAAAAACGTCATACTTAACCAAAGCAACACCAGGAAGGGCACAGAAGGAAATATTCGTGAAGGGCTTGAACACAAGATAAATTTAATTTTACCAACGGCAAGGAAGTACTAAAGTAAATGAGTGCCCAACAAAATGGTCAAAAACATTTTAAGAAAGCAAGAATAAGATTAACTGCAAACGTACTCTTCTGGAGCTCCTCAGGTGTCAACTTCTGCAATTCCAAATAACCAACTTAATTTGAGATCCGTGACAATTTTGTTCTAAGGGTGAAAGAGAAGCAACAGGTTTTGGGTATCATATACCTGAGCATTTGGGTTTGACAGAACACATTTAGCCATAAAGTTGGCAACCCCATCCACCACACTTTCTTCACTAACAATCACATAATTCTCATTATCAATAGTACTCCTCTCTTCAATATTACTGGGAACCATATCATCACTGACCCAAACCCACCAACTTGGTTCTTCCAAGCTCATATTGATTAAGATTTCAGCTGTCTGTTGATCAGTTTCTAATATTGTAACAAAACAAATAATCATCAATGAGCATATTCAGTCAGCAATGAGATTTTTCCTTTAAAAAAGGTGTAATAGGCCTAGAGGCATAAAACTATCTCTAAACTTTTCATGGAGGAAAGAAAACACAGAAGAGGAATAGAAAACCTGAGGCTTCCTTGAAAGGAAACTGAAACCCATCTCCATCAACCGATTTCTGTTGGAGGGACTTAAGCTGATTCAAAAATTTTGTAGAATCCACGGAAGCCATAAGACCAGCATGGAGCTGAACAGAGATACCAAATCAGCTCAAACACATCTTCAATTACAAATAGATGAACAATAACACATACAAACAACAAGAACTAATTAAGTATTCTAAGGATCCTCTTAAAAGGAATCAAAAAAAGGGAGTCCACTTATGGAAGGCCGCAGCAAAAGCACAAATTGGGGGTATTTATAGGAGATGGGGGTGCCTCATTGACTGGTCACGTGTGCAAATCACATGACCTCATGCCACGTCTCAGGTGGGGGCCCTTCAAGTATGCCTTGTGAGGCCTGATCACACCTATCGTCCTAGTCACCAAACCAACACCCTCAACCAAATGCCAAGAGACCTCCTTAAGTCTTCTGCCAAGCGGCTCAGAAGGCAGTTGCTTAGCCTTCAATCTTCTAATGTCTAGCTTCCAATCTTGTATCTTAGGATTTTTGACACAACTTACGAGGGACTTGCAAAATGTCAAACAAAACAAGACTGTCCCAGAAAGGAGGACCTAGCCCTCAACTAGCTACGGCCAGCCACACCTAGCCTTCGTCTTGGGGGGCTTCGACCAGGTTCCCTTCTTTTGGCCCATTCAGGATAATTGTGGATTACACGTGTTATGTACAGACTGTTTGTCATGCATGCGCCCCTCGTTTATTCACGGGCTCAGAATATCTAAACAACTAAATTAAAGAAGTTAACTAGAATAAAGTCACTTTACAATCAACAAGATAAGCCATCAATAATACACATGGCCAATTCCGCTTTCTACTTCATTCCTAAAGAATGACCCACCTATAGTCCTTGAGCACCAGCTTCAATAAACACATCATAACAAAAAACTAGCACAACAACTTTGCAATTTGGGAACAGAATAACATTGAAATATCATTTAACGTTTCCTTCAAATTGCACTGATCCACTTAGACCAAAGGCATTATATAATTGATGCTTCTTGGTCCACTATATTGGATTTCAACAGAACATGACCAATTTTGAAAGAAACTGCAATAATTCCAAATCATAATAAAAATTTCTCTATCCAACCCACCCAAAACACAAACTTGTATCTATAATGCATACACAGTTAAACTGAATTATGCATCAAAATAATTTAAAGATACAATTTTTTTCTTAAAAAAAGGACAGAAATAAGAGAAATGATAATTAGCAAAGTCCAAAGAAGTTTATACAGTAATAAGATCCCGTGAAGCTAAGCAACGGCTTAAATTTACAATTTACATTCGCGAGTAAGTTCTATGATAAGAATTTGGGAATAAATCACGTTAAGCATATGATAATCAACAAAATTTGAAGAAAACGTTGATTGAAGAACATAATCGAATAATTTGAATGTATGAATTAGCAAACGTACGTCAGGAGGGCATTCTGGCAATAAGCAGGCAGATTCTGAGAGATTTTGAAGGAGCTTCAGATTCTCCTCCAGCAGACTCTTTAGACGCCGATTCTCCGATCGTAAAGACTCCAATTCCTCCTCTTCCGACGGCATAGTATTATCAATTTGAGAATCGTGGTGTTCGTGGGGATGATTGTATTTGTGACAACATTCCACGGCGGTCAACGCAACATCCGCCACCTCGATCACCGTCTTCGCCACCTCGATGGTCCCACGACCCACCATCTTCACTCCCTCTACTTCCCTCTACAAAAGTCGGAATTCAATTCTGAAAATTTGGGGATTGTGTTGGAACCCTAGCTTTTCTCTCTCGTGCGTGATCGTATTATGATGATGATGTGATCGTATTCTGATGATGATGTGATTTTTGAGTCCTCATATTATACAACTCCCCCCATTTACAAATTTAAAAAAATTGAAGTTCCATATTTATCTTCAACTTTAATATTTTATTAAAATAATCATAAAATTATGTTGATAAATTTAAAAGACAATTTATCATGTATATTATTGTTAATTTTAAAAATAATTCTTTTATAAATAATTTTATTAATAAATAATTTTTTATAAAACAGATGAAGTAACTCTTAATAAACAAGTGATGGATAGAAATGAGAACAAGTTTTCAAACGAGGTATTCAGAGTTACGTTACTTACATATACTAGCTCATAATGACAATCGTATTATATAGTTTAAATTGTGAATTTCATATAATTTGAAGGATTAAATAGGAAAAAAATCAACGTGAAAAAATTAATAATAATATAATTAAAATTGTAGAGACAAAACAGAAATAAAAAAATGTGACACAAAATCACCAAACTATATCAACAATTCTCTAGAGCCACTTTATAATAAGAGATATCTATTTTTTCGGCTACTTATTTTTTGTTTAATATTAAAATTTAGAGAGTAAATATTGACATGACAAAAATAATTGAAACTAATTGAACATACTACCGATAACAAAATGTGTTATTCTATAAAATTACATGAATCATATAAATTTTGATATTTCACAAATTGGCATCAAAATTCAATATGTATACTTAAAATGAATTGAAAATTTGAAACCATAATTTAATCAATATAAAAAGTTTGTTAAACCGGTCGTATCCTTTCCTCATATATCCATTTACACCCCTATCCACCGCTACAATTTATCACAAAACTAGTACAATGTCCCAATCAGCAAATTTATCTGCAGTCTATTTCCTTCACGTTGCGTATGCAAAAGCCTGATAATCCACGGCTGCTTCAAGAACTACTGGACGTATCCAACATAACTGTTTGGTCCTCTTCCACAAGTGTACTACATTTTGCATTTTCTATAACCAAAAAGGTGAGGGAAATAAATTAGAAATTCAGGAAAAGAGAGCTATATAGCCTCTACGATTTTGAATGGCCGGCCCGTTGCTTTTCTAACTGGCTTCTGCTACACTAAGAAGCATGACTTTAGTAATGATTTCTCGGTCTTTGTTAAGATACTGTCCGAATTAGTTTCCATATTGCACCGGAAAATCAAACATTGAGGTAATCTTCCCAACCACTTTTTTCCAGCTTTTCCGCCTTCACCATGACGCCATCTTTTGTGTCTTCTTGATATTGAGCCATTCTGCGAAGTTGTGAAGGACGGATAAAGATGTATTACATTTGTTTGGATATATGTGTGTGTGAGAGCGTGTGTGTGAGAATATATATATAAAGAGAGGGGGAGGGAAATGTGAACCTCGCTTGTAGGCTACCATCACCAACCCCTAACATTCTGACTGCGAGTAGGGCAGCATTGGTGGCATTGTTTATTGCAACAGTTGCAACTGGGACACCTTTCGGCATCTACATACCAAACAAATGAGAGACTCCATCATATAAACCAACTTCTGAAGAAATGATGCATTGGAAGGAGGATATAATAGTTATGAAGAATAATCAGGCGATAAGCTTCATAGAATAGGACTGATAGGCAGATGAAAGCCCTGACATGGTTAAAAGTTAACGTTCTCCACACTTGGGAGCATATAATTGGCAATGATCACATATTTTTAGTTTTCCCTTTACTGTTCTAAATTATATCTTTTGTACAAGTAAACACAAGTAAAAATAACTTGATCTCCTTCGAGTAAATCTTGTATGCATTGACATAATGAGACCAAATAAAGTTTAATGCTTGAGAATGTATTCTGAACTAGTTAGAAAATGGTACCTGAACAATTGACAGTAGAGAGTCGAGTCCATCCAATACAGAGGCGCGTACAGGAACACCAATAACAGGCACGGGAGTCAATGCAGCTACCATGCCTAAAATATAGGACCTTATTCAATGGCGAGACGACTTTAAAGCATTAGACTGGAAATTACAAAACATTTCTCATTTTAGCTAACCTGGCAAGTGAGCTGCACCACCTGCACCAGCAATGATAATCTGGATACCTCGCTCCAATGCAGATGTAGCATAAGAAAACATCAGTTCCGGTGTCCGGTGTGCTGAAACTATTCTCACCTGCAAAAATGTATTTCATGAAAGTCTACTAGAACTTGATACAAAAGATAATAGTTAAAATGCTGATGAAAGAAATTTCAAGTAAATACGATGGGAATATGGAAATAACCTCAACAGGCACATCAAACTCATTCAAAATCTTTGCCGCATCCTTCATTACAGGCAGATCAGAATCAGAGCCCATTACGATTCCAACACGCGGTGTGACTGTGTCAAGAAAATTGTGTGAGCAACATCAAGGCTTTATACAATTTACTTCATACATGTTCAAAAGCAACAGCGTGTCATAGAGCGGAAAAATGCTCCAAATATGATTCCACAGCCGATAAGAATTTGTAGAAAATATACAGGAGAAAAGTTATATTCGTACAAGAAAATTTAACTTGGAGATTTGTTTACTAACACTACAGTTTAGTCAAATATATAAAGTTATCAAGACTCTCCTACGAAACAAACCTGTAGGCTGATCATCCATACTTTCATCCTTCAGCACTGATTTTACCCTTGCTTCAACAATGCTCATAGAGGGGCCAACAACTGTAATGTGACCCATCTTTCGCTGCTTTCGCATTTCTACAATATCATTACAAAGAAAAGACAAAAAAGATGTTATTTAGTGAAAAACGAAGGGAAGAGATGGTACATAAAAGCTTGAGTTTACGTCAAAAGAATTCCTACCTGGTTTATCATACCAATGAATGGTCGCTCCAGAGATTCCCAATGCCCTTCTGATGAGTTGATGAGCCACGAGGAAACCTGAATCTCCCTATATGCATATTGAACATTTTTGACAATTTGAATAATCGTTTGAATAATGTAGAAACAAAGAGATTTCAGTGGATGCGCTGAACTCAATCTAAAACAGAGAACATCAAATAAGGATATGAGCCTTCTGTCACCAATATCATAAATAGACGAGTATTTTTTTGCGCAAATAATACAATATGATCATGTGAAGCCACAAAGAGAGAACAATTGTACATGGAGAACATGAAGCTAGAATATATTCTTCTTCGGATTAATATTAACAATACATCATATTATCCTTGTTGTATTAAGCTAATTCTTAAATTTTCTCACTTGTTTGACTTTACCCTTCCTAAAAAAAATTGAGTACATCATGGTGCCATCCTAACTGATCGATGTTGGCTTTGAGAAAATTGGCGCTATGAGGATTTACCATTGAGACCTAATTTTGGCAACATAAATGTTGTCTCTTCATGCTTTAATGGCATGCTACTAGCATGTAGATCATTACCCAAAGCATGATATCGAACTAAACATGGAAACTTTGTATAGTTGTGTGTATGATGCTAGTATGTAGTTAAAATATATGTCATGTTTTCAGTTTGACTTATGAAATTAATTTTTGAGTCTCTCAATCAACTGATGAATAACCAAAGTATATCTATCTAATAATATATGTCGGAGGACGCTTTCGCAAAAACAACTTTTTTGAAGCCTTTTTGGCTTCCAAAATTGCCCTTTGTTCTTAAACTTAAAAAGTTGGATTGTATTCTTGGTATGTAGGGCCTCCCACCCCCAAACTTTGTGTGTGTGTAACCATGCCTACATGCATGTTCATGTGTATGAGCACTCACAACAATGATTCTGTCTGCCTCGGCCACAAAAATTCAAGCAAGTCAGTTTCGATGTTTGATAAATTATTCAATCTCTAATAGATATTACAAGCAGGCAAGTAGAAATATAAAGAATTTCACCTCATCTTCACCTAATATATTGTACATCATAGCAGCTGGAGTTTTCATTGATGGATCACCAAGTGGAAGACCAACTACAGCCCGCAAATGCTGCTCGTATTGTGAAGTGAAACAAGATTCAATTGAGTGATGCCCACTATTATGAGGTCTGGGAGCTACTTCATTTAGTAAAATCTGGATTTAGAAAAGCAAATGAAGACAGAAGAGTCACATGTCAAGACATTGAAAAAATGAAATCTAAAGAGTGGAACAACCATACACCGAGTTGCTATACAACCTGACCATCCGCTGTCAAAAACAACTCAACTGCAAAAACGCCTGCGCCTTCTAATGAGCTAACAGCTCTGTGTGCAACATCAGTTGCAAGTTTCAAGATCTTCCATGGTACATTAGCAGGTGCCTTGACAACGTGACAAATGTTTTCCCTACAAAAACACAAATATCCTTAGGAAAATGAGATAATCAAGTACACGCCATACCATATGAATGACAACATGTATAAATTTGTTTAGCTACTGTCTTGCCTGTGAATAGTTTCAACAACTGGATAGCATAGAATAGAATTATCTTTTCCTCTTGCCACAATAACAGCAAGCTCCTGAATTATATAGAGAGAAGGTAATTAAATCATTGGCTCAGTATATTAGTAAAAATGAACAAACATATAACACTCGCAAAGATGACACTAGTTTTAGATAGAAGCAAATAAACAATTACTTAAGTACATAGATGATGAAACAGAATGTAGCATCAGATACTAATACAACACCAAGATAAACATGAAAAAAGCATAGGTATGAGTCGTATGACTATGACCTCCTTAGGGTTGTAGCCCAAACAAAGTTTACCATGGGTTTACTCGGTGTGTGTGGTTTGTGGGGTATTGAGTGCACTTGGTGATTGGCCCGTTGCACACTAGGTTTCCACCATCATCAAAAGAACAAAAACAATACAACACCAAGACAATTTAAACTTTGAAGTTTACACTATATCTATCATAATGCTATCCCTCAACAATGCTCATTGAAGATCTTTGTCCCTTAGTTTATATATTTATTGGATGGAACATAATTATAAATATGAAAAATAATACTCCCTACGTCTAGAAATGAGCATTCGATCTTTTTCTTCTTCTTCTTTTTTCAATTATTAAGGACAAAAATAAACCGAGTTAAATCACCTTTTTCCCCATTGAACTGAACCTCAATTTACATTTATATCACTGAATTATTATTTTTTACAGTCAACTCATTAAATTACAATATTTTTACAAAAATAAGAAAAACCGTCTAAGAGTGTTAAAAGTTAACAGCAAATCTACATGGCACCGCGTTGGAGCTTACATGGATTATTTAGTAGATTAAAATATGATGTGGCTGTGATGACTTGTATTTAAAAAATAAATAAACAATCATTCTTAAATATTTTAAACATTTATTAAATAAATCAAAAAATTTAAACAAATTTCACAAACTATACAGATTAAATAATTTAAAAAAAACAAAAAAAAGAAACTGAAAAATTGACTACTGACCCCAAATCCCCATCAACTCCACCACCACCACACACTTTCTTAATTATTGCTACCAACCCCCTTGTACCACCACCATCAACAACCCCTTCATCATCTAATTCTAGAAAAAATGATCTGAAGAGGAAATCAAGGTAGGAAGATCTTTCTCTCTTTCTTCTTCTCTCTTAATATATTTATACATATATGTGTGTGAATATTGGGTTTTGATCTAGGTTCTATACTTTTGGATTCAATTGTATTCTTGCAATTTGAATTTTGAATTCAATTTGTGAAAGGTGTAGTGTTGGGGTTACCTCCGAATCTAGGTTTCTCTTTATTTTTCTTTTCTCAATCTGCGACACTCTCTCTTTCTCTCTACTTCCCAATCTAGGTTTCTTTAATTAAATACATTTGAGGATTTTTGTTATTTCCTTCTTTATTTGTCATGACCGATTCCAAAGTGATTTGGGTGTTTGAATGGATTTTTTGATTGACGTATTGGATGATTAGTTGCAATAGTTTGTGAATGATTATTGTCCAAAAATGATAAATGGAGAATGCCTAGATGATTTCCATCTATACTTTTTATTTTGGTTTGAATGGATTATCATCTAATGTTGTGTTTGAGAACCTTTCCATCAGTTGAAGAAGAAGAAGCAACAGCAATTTCTATCAATTGAAGAGAATTGGTGGTGGAGGCGGTGGTTCGGTGGTAGTGACGAGGCTTGTGGTGGTGATAATGATAGGGTTGGTGGTTTAGTAGTGGTGGAGCTGTTGTTATGCTTAATTTATTTTATTTTATTTTAGTCAATTAGTTTGTTTAAATTGTTTAATTTATCAACTTTTTTTTTTACTATAACATGCGACGTGGACATATATATTACATGTACACAGAATGGGTCCAATGTGCTGGTTATTTCGTTAAAAGTCAAACAACTTAACAATTTTGTAACGGTTTGTAAAAAAAAATGTAGTTTAATGACTCGAATGGAAAAAAAAATCAATTCAATGATGTAAATGTAAATGTAAATTTAGGTTCAGTTCAATGGGGAGAAAATGATTTAACCCAAAGTAAACCAAAATAATTATGTCTAAACATATCTTATACAAACCTTAAAATTTGAAATAAAATTCAACAAAAATGCAGGACTCTTACTTCCAGACAACGTGAATATTAAACATAACAATGCTCTTCAAGGAAAGATTGAGAAAAGGACTAGCACACATCGAATAGCTCAACCTTTTACATAATGGTCTCTAATATAACAAACTTGTAGAGGTAACTAAAAACATAGCATTCTTTTTGTAATTAATTACTTTCTATAAGAAAACTAACCTTAGATTTGCAAACAACTTATTAAATTTTGACTATGTGATATATTTAAACCTATCCCCTAGAAAATTGTCTGGCAACCATATGGAAGAGTTTTGGCTCAAAAGCAGGTAAGACAAAGGAAACAGAAGTTTATGTAAAGAAGATGTAAGAGTGTGGATCGTGTGTTGTATCATTGCTCAATTGTTCAAGGCCGCGAGACTATGTTAGATGTGTTATATATCTTATGAGATGCTTGAATCAGCAAAGGAGTTAATTCTCAGCTGGTTTATATAGATAGAGAAAAGGGGGAAACTTAAATAAGAGAGAGCTCCAGTTTACCTTTTCTGGAGCATTTTGAGAGAGAAATGGAAGATTTTCATAAAGGACGAGATACCCTAATCTAGAAATAAAGCATCAAATGAATTAGTTTCTCTAACATGTTGCCTTTCCAGAAACTTTTGGTTCTTTTTGCTTTTCCAAAAAATATGCCTCGTGTTCGATGATTTCATAGACAAGAAGCATTGCTTACACAAGGTAGGCTTGAAAAAAATCACTTGGCAGTGCACAAATTTCTAAGCCAATGCCAAATTGATAGATACTAACCTTTACAAAAGGTGCCCATTTTTCCACATATAAACCATGATCATATCCTCCAAGACCTGCAAATGGAGATGAATATGAAAAGAAATGTTTGTGTTAGCGACCAAATGTCTGAAAGGTGTACTGATACCTTCATGTTTTAACAAAACTGTATAGACCATCTATTCAAAATTTATATGAAACAAAACGGTGTGCAACAACAAAAGAAAAGCTTCAGAAGAAACATGAAGCGACGATACCTTTGAAGGACACTTCGAGTTCAGACAGAAAGATAAGCGTAGATATAATAAAGAGAGAGAGAGAGAGAGAGAGAGATGGGGCAGCTAGAATGATAGATGCAGTAGTTCAAGTTGATAGGGTGAAGCACCCTATTCCAACATTAGGTTGGATTTTGTTTTTTGAAAAGGCTTTAATAAAACCTAGAGATGTAGAAACATATAAACAAAATCAAATCCAATTCAAAATCCAAGAAGGATAAATTACTGGCGTTCGGCATCAATCAAATCCAACCTTTACTTTATTAAGTTCAGATGGGGTCCATTAACGAAGGGTAGGTATGGGACTATAAACAAACTTTACATTATTCTTCAATTTTTTTCAAACGCAATCAAAGAGCATAAGTGATATAGGACGGAGGGAGTAACTGATGTATGAACATATACCATTCACAGCAGAAGTAATCTCCTGCTCACTTTTAGCAACGGCATTGCCACGACCATCATAAGCCAATCTTCTGCTCTTCACCATAAGAGGATATCCAAATAGGTCTCCTGCTCTTTCGGCACTTTGAAGATCATTTATCTGTCTTAGCCGTTGTCAACGCATGAGAGTATTAGCTAGTATTTTCAGGAAAACAAAAAATCATTTACTGGATCTTGATTAACAGATACCGACCTGCATAAACTCTGGAAGTGGGATGGCATGTCGAGAAAAATGAACTTTCTGAAGATATTTATCCTGTGAAGGAAACAATAATTTTTTAACTTTCAAAACCAACTTATCACGACTTGTAACTAAAATGTAAATAACTGAAGCTTTAAACAGACAAAAAAACTCCACAAATAATTCACCACAGAAGTGGTCGATAATAACTCACTAGCACAACACGAATACTACCCCAATATATTATTATGCTGATGTGACGAAGCATAATTAACAGTAACCTAATCCAGACAAATAACTAATTTGTGGTAACCATAGATTCTTTGTTTAAGTAGCATCCACTACGAAGATATATAGTCCAATTCCCTTTTCATTGACATCTAAGCAATTGCTAGCAAATGGAATGATACATACAGCAAAATTATATTCATTTCTCTCTTTTTAGCAAACAAATTTACCTGAATAATTCTGATTGTGGAGGCTTTAGGTTGGCAATCTACCCCTTGTTGTTCAAGCTTCTCTAGAGTGGTGGCATCAACATGCTCAATTTCAACTGTCAACACTCCACATCTAAGTAAATAAATAAAGGATTAGCTGTTGAAATAAGTCATAAATAAGATGAAGCTATAACTAATGGTGTGCAAAGATGCAAAAGAAATATCAAACCGACCTTCTCGAGAATTCTTCAACTGTAGCGCTATTGTCATAGCTTCCCACCATATGATAATGAGATAAAGCACTTGCTGGGCAGTTCTCCATTGGGTCCAAAACAATCATTTTGATTGCCATCTGAGATGCTGCTTGACACAGCATACGACCCAATTGGCCTCCTCCCAAAACACCCACGATTGTTTCCGACAGACCATGAACCATTTCAGTATCCTTCCTACATAAACACTATTTAGTATGATTTAGTGTCAGTCTCAAATACCAAACAGTTAGTGTTCTAACATAAGTTTTATCAACTAGATAGAGTCACAGAAAAACCTAGTTCCCCCATTCACAAGTATATGTCCAAAAAAATGAAATAATTAAATTTGTAACTTGAACTTTGAGCTCATATCCAGATATCCTATTTGAGACTTTTTTTTGACATGTTATGACTGTAAACTAGGTGATTTAAATAATCAGACATTTTTTTGGGTTGGTAAAGTGACATTGAGTAATGGATATATATATATATATATATATATATGTGTGTGTGTGTGTGTGTGTGTGTGTGTGTGTGTGTGTGGTAAATTAGACAGGAGGAAGAATGCAATAATTATAGGGGCAACCAAAGAACCAACTAATATATGACTGAAGTTAAAGAATGCAGTTCAAGGCCCTAACTTGAGCAATTATACATAAAAACCCATTTCCCTACATTCACAATTCCACATATTTAATCAATAATTGCACTAAAAAAGAACGGGGATAAGTTGTAAAAGGACACAGCTTTAACTTATTTGAAACTGTACAAGTACAAGGGAAAAAGTGGAGAGAAATAAATATAAAAAAAGTTGTACCCTTTGTGTGAAGCCTTTTGAACTTGGATTGAAGCTTGGCAAATCAAGGGCATCAAAGTTAGAGAAGAAGAAAAAGAAGGGTGTCTTAAATTTCTGGTAATTGATAAGCCAAACAGGGTTGCATATTTTTCCTGAAAATTGAAAGAAGAACTAAAAAGCTGATTACCACCAAGGGCTGCCGTAGAACTTAGCATCATCTCTCTCTATGTTTTTCTCTCTCCTCCCAAAACCCAGACACACCAAGCAGGAGTTTGTTTACTTTCCAGTTTTCGGTGTTTCAAACGATTGACGGACTTCAATGTTTTCGATTACCTCCAATCTCTGTCTGATGTTTTTCCACTGCTAGAATGTTATAGTCCAAGCGACGGTAGGTCGGTAGCGACCTATAGGCTATAACCAAATAATAACCCCAGCCCAAAAAAAATAAAAAATTGAATAAAAGTGATTCATATTGGATATATAAATTAGGCCTGCAGAGCAGGTTGGTCTCTCCTAATCTAAGTCTGACAATTTTTAATCGTTAATTAAGTTAGGTTTTGATTTTTGGATTTACAAATATTTATTATTTTTTATTGACATAATTTATTTATAATGTAAATAATTTGATTTAGTATATTTTATTATAATTAAAAGAAATTTCATTATTTTTAATATTATGTGATTAAAAATTACACTCATCAATTGAAATGAGTTAACTCATTTTAATTGATGAATTAATTTGGTTGATATCTCCTTTTGTAACTTTATATTACAGTCATTTGCAATATTATACATCGCAAATTATTATATAATGTACGAAGAAAGAGTTTTTAGAAATAGGTTATGTGAGAGTGAGACTAGTGATGCACAAATGGCCTGCGGCCTGCGACCCGGCCTTGATTCGGCCTGGTCAAAGCCCGGTCTGGTCAAGGCCTGGCCTGGCTCGGCCTGGCCTGGCCTGGCTCGGCCTGGCCTGAAGGCCACGAACAGGCCACATTTTTTTGGCTCAGATCCGGCCTGGCCTGGCCTGCCAAAAAGCTCGGCCTGGGGCCTGGCCTGGCCCGGTCAGGCCCGACCTGGTCTTGGGTCTGGCCTGGCCTGGTTTACCAAAAGCTTGGTCTGGTCTGCAGATTTTCTTTATTCGCTACTTCAATTCTCCCACTGCGGACGAAAACTTCATCTTTGTAACAACTCATTCAATAAATAAAATAAAATTAATGTATTTTAATACGTTCATTCATGCATGTTTGTTTATATATAAATAAAGAAATCCATGAAAACACATTGACTAGTGTAATATATAAGGATTTTCCTTACCTAGCTAGCAACCTACACTTCTTACAGATCTTTCATTGCATCTTTATTTTAATAGATACTTAGCGTAACAACTAGAAAGTCATTTGCAAAATAATAATAAAAAAGATAATTTTCATTATTGTAATTTGAAAGCTGTAACTTGTAATACATTACTTTTAATTAATACATCAATTAAGTTTAAAATTTTAATTGGTGTTTTAATAATATTTAAAATTACTAAAAAAATTGTTTGAATGGATCGAATCAGATTGGACTGGCTTGGCTTGGCCCAAAGCCTGGCCTGCCCTGGCCTGCAGGCCTCAACAGGCCCCCTTTTTGAGCGTTAAGCCCGGCCCGGCCTGCAGGCCAAAAGTCAAAGGCCCGGTCTGGCCTGGTCAACGATCAAGGCCTGGCAGGCCCAGGCCGGGCCAGGCCAGACTGACCTGTTGTGCATGCCTATGTGAGACTAAGGGATTTTGAGCGCTAGCTACTTGGTTATCCTTATTGTTTTTTTTTTATTCAAGGTACCACATCGAATGGAGAAAGCCACATCAAATGGAGAAAGAAAATAATCAGAAAAATAAGTATATTAAACTTATTTGGTTTGTATCTCTTTTTGTTTTCTTGAACTTCTATCATCTCAATGACATGAGACTTTTTTGAAAGCAAGCTGGGCCTATAAGTCTCCATAAACATCCACGAAATGGACAATAATTCTATACTGAATGGTCCTAGATCGTCTACATAGACAAATCAAGTCATCTAAATTCCCTTCAATTTAGTTATAGTGAACCTGATGCGTTTTTTTTAAATTAATTCTGAAGGCGTTAATCTAAAAGACTCAAGTGCTTGGGGACTGGGGTCTCTTTTTAAGAAAGCGGTAGTAGTTTTTACTGTGGTAAAGAAAAATGACTTTAAGGGGGCAAAAATTTAAGCGGTCAATATGAGGAGGTATGCACAACAGTTGAGCTTCAGGAAAAAGACTTTAATAAAAGATTTACATAGTATTAATCATTTTATTGACAGTACATAAAAAGAAAATGTAAATGAAATTGCCGGAGGCAGATGATATTTAAAACAAACAAATTTTTTAGTAGAATATTTTTTCAAAGTGGTAGCCCTAGTGGCAATACATATATATCCGACCGTATTAGACTTTGTGACATGCCATGTTTGGTTTAACGTTGGGTGGATCAGAAAATGCTCCGGTAGCTATTTTCTCGTATACAATCTTGTCAGCCGCCTCCGTGAAGTGAATTCCATCCCAACTTATTCGTTCTCGAGGGCATTTACATGCTCCCACCGGAACTTGCGTGCCATTTACAGTAACAGTGCCTTGTCCACATGCTACATTACCATAATTATATTTTCCTCCATAACCACAGCAAGCTACAAGATAGTTCTTGAATCCTGCAAGTTTTAAGGGCAAAATCTAAATCATATGTTCATAAATATGTTTATAACTTCAAATATATATATATATATATATATATATATATATAGATTGGAGAATGTTTTAATTGTTTTAGATAAACACATCTTTGCCCGTTTAACAGAGAAATAGAAGTTCCAAATTTTTTTTATTTATAAAAAGGTGATATCTGCTACTATAAGTATATATGTAACACAAGGATTAAAATTTTTAAATCTGAATCGTCTATTCTCTTAGTCATAGATGTGTTTAAGGTTTATTTAGGGTTCATCGCCACAACACTTCTGGTGCACCGAGGGATCCCGTGGCCCTAAAAGGGCCTTTATGGAATTTTGAACCATGGTCTGTCTTGAGATTTCTTTACTAGGAAGTAGTTTTTTTTTTTTTAATTAATTTATAGTTACTCAAGTTTGATATGTAGAGTAAAATGGGCTTGGCATATATACCATATTTTTTGGGTTCCTTGTAAAGAGAATATTTAGCAGAGTAGATATCCACGTGTGTGATTGCAGCTAAGGGAAGTCTTTGCGGAGTTGAGCAATGGCCTCCTTCAACTTGAGATTGAAGAATTGGGATACTTCGTTATAAGGCTTTGCGCAACCAGCACTGTCTGTTTGGTCTTTTCTGACCGGAAAATATGTTAAGATGTAAGGAAGACAACCTATCGGTCCGGTTTTGTGTATCCAAAATGTTCTGGCTCCGAAGTTGTTGTATATATTCTGCAAACACCATATGCATTTTTCATAATTTTGTTAATATGTTTTCTTGACATATGATAAATATATATATATTGTTATACGGATGCCCTCTAATACTCAAAAATATAGAATTAATTTAAACTTTTTGTTATCAATACGAGATATTTTTAAATTTAAAATGAGTATCTGCTATGTATATGTTTCAACATGGTAAGGAAAAAGAACTAATATGTGGTAGAAGCTTATTTAAAGAAAATAAAAAACTAGTCCGAGAGAAATTATTGAGAAAAAATATGCGAGAGAATTTTTCGTAAGTGCATCATTTTTTACAAGAATTACCTTAATATGCTCTGAGAGCCGGTTGATCATATCTGGTACAGATGCATTGACAGCCTCTATAGACATGTTTGTAAAGAATCCCATGCCAAGATCATTTTGACCAATATCAATAGTATATAAGGCTTTTGAAAAATATTCCTTCTTTGGCAGAAAATCCTTAAACCTTGCATCTGCATGCAATAATATAAAGTATTGACATATAATTAATTAATAGTAAAAAAATTGACCAGATAGTTTTCATGAATTATAGACATATTCTCAAAATTTTTACCTTCTCTTCTGATTATTTGTGATCTTTCTATGAATTCTTGGAATTGCAAGTACTGAACATAAAGGTAAAAAGGACTCCATCCATGTGGCGGTAAGTATTTTGGTAGCAGGTAATCTTTTGGTGGTCCGATTGTAGCCGCTGAGTTGGCAAAATTGGCACCATAACTGAAGTCTGAACCCAAGGAGTTTAGGTAAGGGTGGAGGTATGGTTTCCCTAGGCTTGTAGCTGAAGCACAAAAATATAATCATCAGTGCTCATGCAAGTATGTATATATATATATATATTATATGCATGGTTAGTTTCAATTCCACGTATTTTATGTATGGTCAAATTTTTTTTTTGTCTAAGTTATATATAGACAAATATTGCATCTATATATCATAGCTATTTTGTTATTTATATATCAATGCAACTCTGCTATTCGGCTACATGACTAACAAATATACTACCCATGCAAAATTGACATATATGTACGTAAAGGAGTGATTCATAGTTAACGTTAAATGTCATTTAAATTTCGGGAGTTAAACGTTGGAATGTGTTGAACTATACTTCTGGTGGTGCAAATATCTTCTGAAATGTAATTTTGTAAGTTAATTGTAGACCCCAGAAAAATTAGATAACATATACGTTAGCTATAAATTATACTTTCAACCTTGAGCAGGTCTATTGAGCTTATGTTCGACATTCTATACTATATGTTAATGGTAACAACTCTCTCACTATAAATCATTTTGTCTCTATATATATAAAAAACAATTAACAATAAACAAAAATGGGGATGTGTTGACGTCTGAATTTCGCTCTTGCAGTGATCACCCGTCAGCAAGATACCTGTACAAACAACAAACCGTTACCACCTCACAGGACAGTCGTGGTTGGGACCGTCCGGAGATGCTCCGGTGTAAGAGTAAGTTCAGGGGAATAACGTCACAATGAAGGAGCTTTGTCGTTAGCTGGAATCTCTCAGACGTTTGATAAATTAATGTTAGTGATGTAAAAAGATCCAATACCTCTGTAATTGTGTAGTGACCAGTATATATTAATCCATGCAACATAAGACGTCCAGTCATACTCTCATGAGTGCAAGCAAAAAGTTTCCTTCCACTTGTTCCACTTGGTCCGTTGGGGGAAGATACCAGCCTGGGTTGCTCCCAGTGTCAGTCTGTCAGAGTGGACAAAAAAGGCCCAGACGTCCTCTCAACCGCCTAAGTAATAAAAGATCTGTTGAACCCGGGCCCAACAAGAAGGTGAAAAGCCTGACCCGGCCCAAGCCATATGAAAAGAAGGGATTCACGGCCCAAAATGATAGGCCCAAAGAATCCACACCCTAACATTGCCCCCCACCCTTCTATTTTTTGGAAAATAATAAGAGAAATAGAAGGGTAACCCCTCCGATTACACAGGAGTTTAACACAAAAATAGGGATATTAAACCTGATCCAACGGATAAGGGATAAACTGACGTGACATTAGATCCTCGCGCCTCCGAAATAAATATCCAATTTTCAAAATAAACCTCACCACATCAGTTACCTTCTTCACCACAATACAACGTCTTCTCTCTCTCTCTACGCTCTGCAACTGCTCACTGCTTCCTGTAACCGCATAACCGATCAACGAATACCCTCCATTCTTCTCTCCTTCAAGGATCTCCATACTGACTTCCGATTATCCAAAGCCCCATAACCTGAATCTTTCTCTCTCTTGTGTAAATCCAGAATGATATCATCAACTAGTGCCGCCGCCACAACCTCCTCATCCTCTGAGGCGAATCCGTTCCGGCCTACCCCCTTAAACCCCCCGATTCCCAGCCCAACTGGATCGACGACTAGGGCAAGGGAACTGGAGATCAGAAAGTTATTCGAGAACACTGCCACTTACTCACACGCTAACACCCAATCAACAGTCAGCAATGAAGCCGTTGAAGACTTTAAATCCGAGTTCCAGTTTCCCGGGGAGTATTCTCTGAGAGCTCCCAGCCCCAATGAAAAGATGTATTGGAGGCCTTCCAGCCCTCAACTAGCAGTTCCGACCTAGGTGCTCCGAAATGGGGTCAGGTTCCCCCTCCATCCTTTTATCTCTGATTTTCACGATTTCGTTGGGATCGGACTCGCTCAGTTGGTCCCAAACTCATACATTCACCTGGTCTGCTTCATCGCTGCTTGCAAGCAGTTCGACATTACCCCCAGCCTTGACTACTTCTTCCATATCTTCTCTCTAACCAAAACCAAAGAACAAGGATTCCGATCCCTGAACCGTCTCCCTAACCAAAGGGCCTGGATGCTCCCTCCTTCCAGTAACAAGGGCTGACATAGTAATTGGTTCTTCGTGTCCAGCCTAGACACACACCTTCTGCAGCCCTGGGGGTACCCAGAAAGGCCGGTGATCGACGACATCGCCGAAGACAGGGAGGAAGAATTTGAACGGTTCTGCCAAAACATTCCCTCAGAGCCTTGGGACATCGGCCTCCTTTCCAACCTCCAATAACTGCACGACCATGATCGTAAGTTCTTTTCTTTCTTTAAGAAATCCATTTTGTTTTACTATTTACACTAATCTTCCTCCACTCCCCGGATTTCAGTAGTGATCTATAAGACTCAGCCAAATGTTCCGAGGGCACAGCTACGCATCCGACCAGTTTCTCAAGTTCCTTCTCAACGCACCGAAGCCCCTCAGCCTTCCAAAAAACCAACCGAAGCCCCCCGACCTCCCAGGAAACAAGCTGAAACCTCCCAGCCACCCACGAAACAAACTGAAGCCCCCCAGCCACCCAGGAAACAAACCGAAGCCCCCCAGCCATCCCGAAGACAAACCGAAACCTCCCGTCCTCCTGGAAAGAACGCCCTAGATTTAACCGACACCGAGAAGCAGCAGCTTCGCAGGAAGCGCCGTAAACTGACCAGGGTCTCCGAAGGTAATCAATCTAACGCCGAACCCATCTACGTTCAACCCTTGAATTTCATCCGACCCCATTCTCCATCCCCACCTCGTTCCCCCTCCCCCGATTTAAGAGACAGAGATGCAACGCCCCTCATTCCATTACCCCTTAAACCTCCATCTACATCACACACAGAAGTCAGACCTTCCCCTACAAAACACACCCCACCCGAACCGAGGCCGCATGGCAAGGCCCCCGATTCCGAACCCTCGCCAAGCGAGTCTCAACCCCCTCCCCATAAAACTAATCCACCCCAAACAACATCCCCTTTCTCCCAACTATCCTTTTTTCCATCGGAACCTACCTCCCCTTTTCCGAAGGAATTATACAATTATTTTAATCTCCTCGCTGACGATCAGCACTTCGATTCATCTGACCTTAACAGCCTGGTGAGAGCCACCAGTCTTCACCTGGGTCAGGTATGACTATTGCTTGACTTATGACTTCCTTTTGCGCCATTTTTATATTTTTATTTTTAAGGATCCACTGATATCTCGTTGTGTTATTCAGGCATTGGGAGGCTTCAGCCGCATAATGGAATTTCAAGAGAAGAACCCCCATCAAGCCGAAGTCATTCGCCAACTTCAGGCCGAGATGCAGGAGCTGAACTCCCAGCACTCCCAGCTTCACCAAGAGCACAGCCAGCTGCAAAGCGACCACTCTTCCCTCCATGAGCAGAATGATCAGAAAGAAGCCCTCATTCAGTCCTTGCGGGTTCAGCTGGTCGAACTGAAAGCATCCAACAAATCTTGGGAGGACAAGCTGAACGATGTGATGAACGAAAGGTCAACACTTCTGCAAGAACAAGCCGAACGCAACAAGCTGATAGAAGGGCTCAAAAAGGAGGGATCGGATCTGGCCATGCGATTGGGGGATCTGACGAAGGACAATGCTCTCAAAGATGAAGCCGTTCAGACGTCCATGGCGGCCAACAAGCTCCTGGAGGAAGAGAACCTCCGACTGAAGACCCAAGTTGAATCAGCAGGGGAAAGCAGTCGTCAGAGGATCATCGAGGAGTACAAGAGGTCTAGCGAGCTGACCGAGGCCGTTGTGGACCAGTACAACAAGGGATACCTCTTCGCCAAAAACATGGTGGCCAACGCTGGGGTGAACCCAATCACATTGGGCTTTTCCTCATATGAGGATGCCGACGAGGAGGATGACCCCCCTGCAAACCCAACCCCACCAGACCCCACAACCTAATATGTAATATTTTCATTTTTCAAATGTACAGAAACAAGTTCGAATAAATTAAAGTCAGTTTTCTTTATTCTGCCAAATTAATTTCTCTTTTAGACCATAATAACCAAACTAAAGAAATATAAGCAGGAACAGAAAATATTTTCATTAAGGAACCACAATGTGTTATGACCGTGCTACATCAAGATAACAAAGTGGGGTTTACAACAATGAGGCCCGATGCCCCCAAACGAAGACAATAGGTGCTATCCCTACTGATAGTACCTTTTCAACCTGCCAGCATGCCAAGTGTTCTTTACATCTATTCCCATCATGTCCCGAAGTCGATAAGTCCCCTCTTTAACGACTTCGGTGACTTCGTAAGGCCCTTCCCAGTTGGGCATCAGTTTTCCGGTACTACCAGGTGCCGAGGCCTCCACCTCCCTGAGTACCAAATCTCCTACCTCAAACCTTCGGACTCGAACCCTTCGATTATAGTATTTGGCTGTTCTTTGTTGGTACGCGGCCAACCTCAGCAACGCAGCATCCCGGACCTCTCCCAATAGGTCGAGGTTCAGCCTGAGCCCCTCCTCATTGTATAACTCTTTAAAGCATGACACCCTGAACGAGGACGATCCGACCTCGACGGGGATCAAGGCATCCGTCCCATATGCGAGTTTGAAGGGTGAGTCTCCCGTAGTCGAACGCGGAGTGGTTCGGTAAGACCACAGAACACTGGGCAACTCTTCGGGCCAACGCCCTTTTGCCTCATCCAGTCGCCTTTTAACCCCTCTAAGGAGAGCTCGATTTGTCACTTCTACTTGCCCGTTGGATTGGGGATGGGCCACCGAAGTCCTTCGGTGCTGGATACCCAAATCGGAGAGGAGTTTTTAAAACTTTTTTCCAACAAATTGCGTACCATTATCAGAGACGAGCACCATCGGGATACCGAATCGGTAAACAACCGACTCCTTCATGAACTTCACGCAATTATCTTCGGTGATATGACGAAGTGGCTTAGCTTCGACCCATTTGGTCATGTAGTCGATGGCTACAATCACGAATTGGAGCTGACCTTTGGCTTTGGGAAAGGGTCCCAATAAGTCAATTCCCCAAATCGCGAAAAGGATAGGAGAAAGCACCGATGACAACTCCTCGGGAGGTTGGTGGGGAACCGAGCTATTCATCTGACACTTAGGACACTTCTGGACATACCCCTTCGATTCCTGGAACATAGTAGGCCAATAATACCCCTGCCGGACCAGCTTGTATGCTAACGACTTAGCTCCCATATGGTCCCCACAAATCCCTTCGTGGACCTCCCTAAGGGCATAAGACGCTTCGGATGGAACTAAGCATTTCAACAACGGAGACGAGTACGATTTCTTGTATAATTCCCCATCAATTAAGCAGAAGTAAGAGCTTCGGTACTTAATTTTCTTGGCCAAGATCTTATCTGTTGGAAGCTTCCCGTCAGCTAGGTAATCAAGATAGGGTGTTATCCAGCAATTAGACCTCTCGATGCACAGAAGTTCCTTTCTATTGATACTTGGTTCAGTCAGGACCTCCAGATACACCGATCCCGCAAAATCCTCCACTTGCGTTGTAGCTAATTTTGACAAGGCGTCGGCAGTAGAGTTGCCTTCTCTTTCGATTCCCTTGACATCATAAGATTCAAATTTGAGGAGCATCATTCTTACTTCGGCAACGTACCCAGCCATCCTCGCGCCTCTAGCTTCAAACTCGCCCTGGATTTGCTTTACGACCAATTGTGAATCACTGAAAATGATCAAATGACGAACTTCTAAGCTTCTTGCTAAGCGTAGGCCAGCCAATACTGCCTCATATTCTGCCTCATTGTTGGTGGCTCGAAACTTAAATCGTATAGCTTGCTGAAACTTGAAACCTTCGGGGCTCAATAATATAACTCCTGCCCCGCTAGCCTCAGCGTTAGTTGATCCGTCAACGTACATGGTCCAACAAAAAGCAGGGCTCGGTTGCCCCCCAACTACAAGGGCGACGTCGAGGATCGGGTCGCCCCTGTCTTCAGAGAAAGTACATTCAATTATGAAATCCAACAGAGCTTGTCCCTTGATGGCAGTCCGAGGATGGTATTCCAGATTGTACTGAGTTAATTCAACGGCCCATGCCATCATCCTGCCAGAGGCGTCAGGCTTTCCCAAAACTTTCTTCAGAGGCTGGGTTGTGTAAACAACAATAAGCCGACCCTGAAAATAATGTCGGAGCTTCCGACTGGCTACCACTAAAGCGTACACACACCTTTCCAAATTCGGGTATCTGACCTCTGCATCACGTAAAACATGACTGACGTAGTACACAGGTATCTGAACACCACCTTCCTCCCTAACTAGGGCCGCGCCTACAGCCGAAGGGCCAACCAAAATGTAAAGGTACAATGGCTCTCTCGGGATCGGTCTTTACAATAAAGGGGGGGCCATTAAATACTTTTTGATACCCTGGAACGCGTCCTCACACTCCGAGTTCCACTGGAAGCTTTTCTCGTTCTTAGGCCCTTTTAATGTGTCGAAGAAGGGAAGACACCTTTCCGCCGATCTGGACATAAACCTCCTCAGAGCGGCAATACACCCAGAGAGTCTTTGAACGTCCTTGAAGCTTTGAGGAGACCGCATGTTTAGAATTGCCCTGATCTTTTCAGGGTTAGCTTCAATCCCCCTCTTACTCACCAAATACCCTAAAAATTTACCTGAACTAAGACCAAAGGTGCACTTGGCAGGGTTCAGACGCAGGTTGTGACGTCGGACCGTTTCAAAACACTCTTCCAAGTCTCGAAGATGATCCTGCATCCGAAGGCTCTTAACAATCATATCATCCACATACACTTCCATGTTCCTCCCTATCTGCTTTCGAAAGACGGTGTTCATCATCCTCTGATAAGTGGCTCCGGCATTTATCAAGTCAAAGGTCATTCTCCGGTAGGCATAAATGGCCCGATGGGTAATGAATGCCGTCTTAGGGATGTCCTCCTTTGCCATGTGAATCTGATGATAGCCTGAGAAAACATATAAGAAACTCAACACCGAATTGCCAGAGGTGGCATCAATCAGCTGATCGATGTGTGAGAGCGGATAGAAGTCCTTGGGGCAACCCTTGTTTAAATCCGTGTAATCTATGCAGACTCTCCACTTTTCATTCTGCTTCTTGACCAGAACTACATTGGCCAACCACTCTAGGTATTCGATTTCTTCAATAACCCCCGCATCTAGAAGTTTCCCTAGTTCGACGTCTATAATCTTTTGACGCTCGGGCGCGAATATCCTCATTTTCTGCCGCACTGGTTTCCTGTCGGGGTCAACGGCTAACCGATGTACCGCTACGGCCTGGGGGATCCCGGGCATGTCTCGGGGTGTCCAAGCAAAAATGTCAGAATAGTCTCGTAGTAGTTGAACCAATTGCGCTTTTATGCCCTTCGGTAGCTCGGCACCTACTTTCATTGTTTTGAATTTGTTACCGGGTATCAACTCAACTTCTTCAACGCTCTCGGCGGGAGTCGCTAGGGGTTCCGTATCCCCCTCTGCGTAAGGCTCTACATCGAAAACCATCGTACACTTTTGCCGACTGACCCCAACAGCTGATGCCGTAATGGCATGACGATAACACTTTCGAGCGATATCGATGTCTCCTTTGGCCTCTCCCACACCCTCCAGAGTTGGGAATTTGATCTTGAAATGGGGTATGGATATAACAGCATTCAGAGCGGTCAGAGTGGTTCGCCCTAAGATTGCATTGTAGGCAGAATCCACTTGAACAACGAAAACCTTACCTGCAGGGTGACCTGCCGTGGAGCTGCGCCAAACACCATGGGTAGTTCCAAAGTACTGATCACAGGTACTGCTTCATTTCCGAACCCATACAAGGGTGACTCTGTCCCAACCTGCAATTTCACGCCCTGAAGATCCATTCTCTGATAAGCATGGCTGTACAACACATCCACTGATGACCCATTGTCAATCATTATCCTCTTCATATCCACCGGTCCAACTTGGGCAGTGATTACCAGAGCTCCTTCATGAGGCTCAACGGCCTCGGTTGGGTAGTCATCATCAGAAAAGGAGATGACCATCTTAGGATAAGGTCGAGGGGACGACGGGCACGGGCCTGCCAGCGTCGATATGGAGCCGGAAGAACGGCGCCTCTTGCCCGACCTTGTAGGAGAAGATCCCCCTATTATAACGTCAACTACTCTTCGAGGAGGGTTACTTGGTTCGACCCCCTTCTCGGTCTCCAACTTATAACTATCTGTTCTTCCTCCTCGGCCAACCACGAACTGTTTTAATTCCCCCTTCTGAACCTTAGATTCAATCATGTCCATTAGTCCAGTGCATGCCTCCGTGGTATGTCCGACTCGACGATGATATAAACAATAGGGCCCGGATCCACTCGGCCTATGGCTCGGCAGCGCCGGCCCCGACCCCTCTTCCTGCCTGATTGCTTCCAAAATTTTGACTCGTTCGACGCTCAAGGGAGTATATGCACGGTTCTCCGCCTTTGGTTGGAAGGGTGGTCTTCCCTGATTTGGCAGCCCGCCTCTTTGCTTTACCCGATCAAAAGAGGGGAGTCGGACATCCCCACCTCGATTTCCACCATAAGCTTTACCCTCTAGACCTCTGTTCCTGGGTATCAAACTACTCATAGCCTCCTCGACCGCTATTGTAAGACCCCGAATTTTATGAAATACAAAATTTAATTTTTCTTCATATATATTTTTCCTGAAACAATAGGTGGTTAAATTGATAAGGTTAAAAGTTAAGGATGTTATGTGCAAATTTTATTATGTCGGAGAATATTCGTTTGATCGGAGAATATTCGTTTTGTCGGGGAATATTCGATTCGTACGACGACGCCGAAATAACAAAATAATGGTGGACCCCTACAACGACTTATTGTCGGATATAGAAAGCGACATACGTAACCTTTTTAAATAAAAATAGTCAACGGTATTATCATTTTGAACTGTTAAAATACCTTATGGTAAAAGAATAGTAACATACGGTATTACATAGTAGCACACGGTATTGCACTGTAGCACACGGTATTGCACAGTGTTTCATATTATTAAATGATAAAGTGGTTATTGTACTATATTGACTTTATTGAACCAATAATTGTCACATGCATAATAATTCATATTATTGAGCTGATAATTGTCACAGTAGCATATGCACAATAATTCACATTACTGAATCAATAATTGTCATTACACAGTAACGTGTTATTTTCTTATTTATTTTCAGCATTATTGTTATTTCTTTTGTGATATTGATTAAACTGTTGTATTCTATTATTGGGTGATTTTCCTATTTTTCTAACTCGAAAAGCCAACTACACTGCATTTACAACAATTAGCCATAATAATGAATAATTGTGAATTATTGTTGAATAATTGAATTGATAAAGTTATTTGTTTTTATTATGATAAATTATATAAAGTTGTTTGTTTTTATATATAAAGATAATTGATTTATTTAAAGTTAGTTGTTTTATATATAAAGTAAATTGAATGGTATAGATTAAAAGATGATCTTTAAATGAATGATTTAGATTAAAGAAATCTTAAAAGATAAAATGAGTGGTATGGATTAAACATTATCTTGAAATATACGGTTTGGATTAAATTAGGAAATCTTGGTGATGATAAGAATTTTTGCTATAAATAGAAGCCTTAACTTAAGGATTTTTCATAAAAACTTCCTTGCTTATTCTTTCTTTCACTCTCCAAATATTTCTTAGTATAAGTTCTCTTTGAGTGTGCTAAAGTCATCTTGAGTATTTGTAAAGAGCTGTAAGTGTACGAGTTCATATCTAGTCACGTGTTAAGGTAAGGGATACCATCTTTTTCATCTTCCATTATTCAAACTTACTATGGTAAGGGATTATCATTATTTGATTCTCGAAAATAATATCGTTTCTTTCTTACTTATAAGACGTGCCATTTATTTCCATATATTAAATTGTGGGAATAACCTTACGGCGCGGATTATCGTCTGTTGGTGAATAATCTTTCGTATTTATTTCCATATATTAAATTGTGGGAATAACCTTACGGCGCGGATTATCGCCTGTTGGTGAATAATCTTTCGTATTTATTTTCATATATTAAATTCTGGGAATAACCTTACGGCGCAGATTACCGCCTGTTGGTGAATAACCTTTCGTATTCATTCCTTATTAATTTGTGGGAATAACCTGACTACGCGGACTACCGCATGTTTGGTGAATTACTCTTCGTATTCATTTCTTACTTGTCTCTTCTTGGTAAAGTTTCCTGAAATGAATACATATTCTTTAATAGTTTGCGCTTCATCTAATATCATTTCAACTGAACCTTCCTATTTTTCTAAATCTTTCTATTGAACCTTAACTGTTATTCTGAACTGTGAATCTGAAATATCATTCTTGAATTTTAGTCCACATCATGTTGGCAATTTGGACATTATTTGAATCTGCACAAAGTAAAGTCATAAATTTTTGATATTTATTGATCATACTGTTTCTTCTGATTCATCATCTATATCACGGTTGTTATTCTAATCATCAAGAACCATGTTGTTGTGAATATCTGTGGCCTGGGGCACAGTTGATAGGATAAAGGCGATATAATTATTGTGTCTTTTAGGGCACGTGGTGAATATTCTCTTTGGCCTGGGGCAAAAATGAACTGTTGTTGGTATGATTATGACCAAAGGCTGAAAACTGGTATAATCATTACCGTTGGTGTTATATTTGAATATCTTTGGCTCGTAATGCAAAGATGAACTATTGACTGACATGATTATAATCAGGAACTGAAAATTTATATTATCATGACCAGCGGTGTTTAAGATGATAAAAGTTGAGGATGTTTTTCCTAAAAAGATAACCGAGTGGACATTATAGTCTGCATTATTCTTCTAATAGATTGCTCATTCCGCTGCTATTATTGATACAAAGCTTATTGTCTATTATATTCAATTAAGAACTCATTTGTTGAAGGCTAATGATAATTTATTTGTCGTTATCTTAGTCATGATATTTCTTACTGGGCTATTTGAGCTCACCCTTTCTTTTGTTCCATTGTTTTTCAGAAAAAGATAGAGTAGCCGGGTCTAGCAGGGGAATGGAGTGACGGTCCGAGTGATAGCTATTGTAGTCTTCACATGTTGTATATAGTGTGAAAATAATAGTGAAGACTTAGTTGTGTATTATTGAGTTTTGCATTTCTGTTCTATGAACTATTTGTATTAAAGATTATGTATTTTATGGCGTCTCAAATTGGGCTATGTAGGCCTAGATTTGGGGGCGTCACATTTGGTATCCGAGCTTAGGGATATGATCTTTAATGGAGATCTGGGGTAGAAGTAGGAGGAGAGAGACGAATAGATTAAGTCACTAGTATGTCCTACATAAAATTTTGTTATCTAATAAGTTGGCTTGAATGTGGGGACAAGAAGTGACGAGTCAGTTTGTTTAACTAACCTTTATCTTATGACCGCAGTTAAGAATGACTTCTGAAAATCAGGGAATGAATTATCCACTTCCCGAGGCGAACGTAGCTGAGAATCAGGAAGCTACAAACAATCCTCCTGCAGTTTCAGAAAATAATGCTGGTGATCATGCAAATCAGAATGGTTTCTTTAGAAACTTCATGCAATTTATTCAAAATCAGCCGAGGGGAGGTCGTAACGATGGAAACGCTGATAATTCAAGGATTGTCACCGTTAAACAATTTAAAGAGTTGGGACCACCTGAATTTTTCGGGAAGCCTGAACCACTTAAAGCGGAGGCATGGTTAAAGCAAACGACAAAAATCCTTGATGTCCTGCGATGTGCAGATGATCAGAAAGTGTCATTCGTCACCTTTATGTTTCGAGGGGAGGCAGACCATTGGTGGGAGGCGGTAAAACGCATCCATCATTCGGCTCTCGAAATGTCTTGGCTAGAATTCAAAGAGCTGTTCAACGAAAAGTATTTTTCAGAAAGCATCCGCCATATGAAGGAGGTGGAGTTCATAAAACTAGAGCAAGGAAATATGTCTGTTTCACAATATGAAGCTAAGTTTGCCGAACTATCTCGTTTCGCAACTCATCTAGTGGATGACGAAGCACGGATGAGTCGGATGTTCTTACGAGGTTTGAGATTCGAAATTCGTCAATAGCTTAGCTCTCATAAATTGACCTTGTATTCAGATGTTGTCGATATGGCTCAAAGGGTAGAGCAAACAGATGAAAAATTGCAGCTAAGAGTCAATGATCAGCGTAGAGAGAGAAATGACAACAATCACAGGAACGAGAACCATAAGGGAGGTAACCAGCACTTCGGTAGTAATCACGCATCGAATAATAGAAGAGGAGAATTCAGTGGGAATAATTTCAAGAGAAAAAGATTTCATAATGATTATGGAAGAGCACCGGCACCAGTACCAGCACCAGCACCAGTACCAAGGGGAGGAGATCGACCACCGGTAAGATGTTACAAGTGTGGTCAGGAGGGTCACATCAGCCCAAACTGTACTCAACAGTCCAAGTTGTGCTACAGTTGCGGAAAAGAAGGTCATGTGGCTCGATTTTGTCCTGTTTCAAAATCAAGTCCAGCTGCAATGATGGTACCAAAAGCTAGCACGGATAAGGGAAAATTTGTAGTTCAAGGGAGAGCTTTTGTTGTGACATCCCAAATGGCACGAAACCCGAACGAGGTGATAACCGGTAAGCTATTCATAAATTCTCATGAAGTCTATGCCTTGTTAGATACTGGCTCTACCCATTCTTTTATCTCACCTACGTGTGCTCAACGATTAAACTTAACTCCTGATAATTTGGACTTTGACTTATCAGTTGAAACCCCATTAGGAGCAATAGCCATTACGTCTACGGTATATAAATCTTGCTTAGTTCAAATCAATAGCCTTATATTACCCGTTGACCTTATCTCTTTGGAAATGCATGAATTTGATGTGATTTTAGGAATTGATTGGTTGACTAATCATCATGCTAAAATTGATTGCTTTCAAAAGATCATTAGTTTTCATATTCCTAATCAACCTGTCATACAAATTCAAACCATTAAACCATTGAAATCCATAACTGTCATTTCTAGCCATAAAGCCACTCGTTTATTGAAAAACGGATGTCAAGCCTTTTTAGCTCATGTCACTGGCTTGAACAAAGATGTGTCAAACCTGAATGATATTCCTATTGTTAATGAGTTTTCTGATATTTTTCCTGATGAACTTCCCGGCTTACCTCCAAATCGGGAAATTGAATTCTGTATTGATCTTGAACCCAATACCAAGCCTATTTCCAAAGCCCCATACCGAATGGCTCCTATTGAACTTCAAGAGCTAAATGTCCAACTACAGGAATTGTTAGATACTGGTTTCATTCGTCCGAGTGCTTCGCCTTGGGGTGCCCCTGTTCTTTTTGTCAAGAAGAAGGACGGGAGTATGAGATTGTGTATTGACTACCGAGAGTTGAATCATGTCACCATAAAAAACAGGTACCCGTTACCTCGAATTAATGACATGTTTGATCAATTGCAGGGTGCTCAACATTTCTCAAAGATTGATCTCCGCTCTGGATATCATCAGTTAAAAGTTAAAGCTGATGACATTCCAAAGACTGCTTTCAGAACCCGCTACGGGCATTATGAGTTCTTAGTCATGCCTTTTGGACTAACAAATGCTCATGCAGCTTTCATAGACATGATGAACCGGATATTCAAAGAATATTTGGATCATTTTGTAGTTGTCTTTATTGATGACATTCTTATATACTCCAAGAGTCGTGAGGATCATGAACAACACCTGAAATTAATACTCCAAAAGCTACGTGAAAACAAGTTGTATGCCAAGCTGAAGAAGTGTGAGTTTTGGCTTAAGGAAGTCACGTTCCTTGGGCATGTGATTTCCAGTCAGGGAATATCAGTTGATCCTGCAAAGATTGAAGCAATATTAAATTGGGAGCAACCTCGGTCCGTAACTGAAGTCCGAAGTTTTCTGGGCTTAGTTGGTTATTATCGGAGATTCGTAGAAAGATTTTCTCGAATCGCCACTCCATTAACTCAGCTGACTCGGAAAAGCACAAAATTCATATGGAACGAGGAATGCGAGAAGAGTTTTCAAGAACTTAAGAAGAGACTTATTTCAGCTCCTGTTCTGACTATACCATCAGGATCGGGGGAATTTGTTATCTACAGCGATGCTTCAGGCAAAGGTCTAGGCTGTGTACTTATGCAACATGGAAAAGTTATAGCCTATGCCTCTCGACAACTCAAAGATTATGAGAAAAATTATCCTACTCATGATTTAGAGTTGGCAGCAGTTGTTTTCGCATTGAAAATCTGGAGGCACTACTTGTACGGGGAGAAAGTGGAAATCTTCACGGATCACAAAAGCCTCAAGTATTTCTTCACCCAGAAGGAACTCAACATGCGGCAACGACGTTGGCTTGAGCTGTTAAAGGATTACGACCACACCATCCAGTACCACCCAGGAAAAGCAAACGTTGTAGCTGATGCTTTAAGCAGAAAATCTTATGCGAATACAAGTGCAATGCTGACTACGCAAAAATGTATTTTGTACGACTTACAAGAATGGAGATAGAATTAAAGCCACCAGGGACCCACATGAAGATTGCGCACGTACAAGTAGAACCAGCTTTAATTGATAAAATTAAAGCTGCTTAAGCTACTGATCCGGAAATGATGAGTATGATGAAGAAAGTACAAGAAGGTACTATTCCAGAAGCAAGAATCGACGAGAAAGGAATACTTCGACTCAACTCTCGACTCTGTGTTCCTAACGACTCTGAATTGAAACATAAAATCATGATGGAGGCACACAACACACCGTTTGCAATTCACCCGGGAAGTACCAAAATGTATCGTGATCTTCGACATACATTTTGGTGGAACAATATGAAGAGGTAGATTGCAGAGTTCATCTCAAGGTGCTTAACTTGTCAACGTGTCAAGGCAGAGCATCAAGTGCCTAAAGGTCCATTGCAATCACTCGAAATTCCAGAATGGAAGTGGGAACACATCACTATGGATTTCGTGACGGGTCTTCCCAAAGTTTCTCAAAGTTTTGATGCGATTTGGGTCATCGTAGATAGATTGACCAAGTCTGCTCATTTCTTACCTATAAGAGAAAACTTTTCACTCGAGCGTCTGGCCGGTATGTACGTAAATGATATTGTAAGATTGCATGGCATGCCAGTTTCCATAGTTTCTGATCGAGATCCTAGATTCACTTCACGCTTTTGGATCAGTCTACAAAAAGCTATGGGCACCGAGCTACGATTTAGTTCTGCATATCATCCTCAAACAGACGGACAATCTGAAAGGACGATTCAGACTCTCGAAGATCTTTTGAGACTTTGCGTGCTAGACTTCAAAGGAAGTTGGGACAAGTACTTGCCATTGGTTGAATTATCCTACAACAACAGTTACCAAGCAAGCATAGGCATGGCTCCATTTGAGGCTTTGTATGGACGAAAGTGTCGCTCTCCAGTATGTTGGAATGAAGTAGGAGAAGCAAAATTGTTGGGACCCGAGTTGGTACGCTTGACAACAGAAAAGATCCAAATGATCCGACAACGAATACAGACCGCGCAAGAACGACAAAAGAATTATGCTGATCTTCATCGGAGAGATGAGAGATTCAACGTCGGAGATCATGTATTCTTAAGACCCCGAATTTTATGAAATACAAAATTTAATTTTTCTTCATATATATTTTTCCTGAAACAGTAGGTGGTTAAATTGATAAGGTTAAAAGTTAAGGATGTTATGTGCAAATTTTATTATGTCGGAGAATATTCGTTTGGTCGGAGAATATTCGTTTTGTCGGGGAATATTCGATTCGTACGACGGCGCCGAAATAACAAAATAATGGTGGACCCCCACAACGACTTATTGTCGGATATAGAAAGCGACATACGTAACCTTTTTAAATAAAAATAGTCAACGGTATTATCATTTTGAACTGTTAAAATACCTTATGGTAAAAGAATAGTAACATACGGTATTACATAGTAGCACACGGTATTGCACTGTAGCACACGGTATTGCACAGTGTTTCATATTATTAAATGATAAAGTGGTTATTGTACTATATTGACTTTATTGAACCAATAATTGTCACATGCATAATAATTCATATTATTGAGCTGATAATTGTCACAGTAGCATATGCACAATAATTCACATTACTGAATCAATAATTGTCATTACACAGTAACGTGTTATTTTCTTATTTATTTTCAGCATTATTGTTATTTCTTTTGTGATATTGATTAAACTGTTGTATTCTATTATTGGGTGATTTTCCTATTTTTCTAACTCGAAAAGCCAACTACACTGCATTTACAACAATTAGCCATAATAATGAATAATTGTGAATTATTGTTGAATAATTGAATTGATAAAGTTATTTGTTTTTATTATGATAAATTATATAAAGTTGTTTGTTTTTATATATAAAGATAATTGATTTATTTAAAGTTAGTTGTTTTATATATAAAGTAAATTGAATGGTATAGATTAAAAGATGATCTTTAAATGAATGGTTTAGATTAAAGAAATCTTAAAAGATAAAATGAGTGGTATGGATTAAACATTATCTTGAAATATACGGTTTGGATTAAATTAGGAAATCTTGGTGATGATAAGAATTTTTGCTATAAATAGAAGCCTTAACTTAAGGATTTTTCATAAAAACTTCCTTGCTTATTCTTTCTTTCACTCTCCAAATATTTCTTAGTATAAGTTCTCTTTGAGTGTGCTAAAGTCATCTTGAGTATTTGTAAAGAGCTGTAAGTGTACGAGTTCATATCTAGTCACGTGTTAAGGTAAGGGATACCATCTTTTTCATCTTCCATTATTCAAACTTACTATGGTAAGGGATTATCATTATTTGATTCTCGAAAATAATATCGTTTCTTTCTTACTTATAAGACGTGCCATTTATTTCCATATATTAAATTGTGGGAATAACCTTACGGCGCGGATTATCGTCTGTTGGTGAATAATCTTTCGTATTTATTTCCATATATTAAATTGTGGGAATAACCTTACGGCGCGGATTATCGCCTGTTGGTGAATAATCTTTCGTATTTATTTCCATATATTAAATTGTGGGAATAACCTTACGGCGCGGATTATCGCCTGTTGGTGAATAATCTTTCGTATTTATTTTCATATATTAAATTCTGGGAATAACCTTACGGCGCAGATTACCGCCTGTTGGTGAATAACCTTTCGTATTCATTCCTTATTAATTTGTGGGAATAACCTGACTACGCGGACTACCGCATGTTTGGTGAATTACTCTTCGTATTCATTTCTTACTTGTCTCTTCTTGGTAAAGTTTCCTGAAATGAATACATATTCTTTAATAGTTTGCGCTTCATCTAATATCATTTCAACTGAACCTTCCTATTTTTCTAAATCTTTCTATTGAACCTTAACTGTTATTCTGAACTGTGAATCTGAAATATCATTCTTGAATTTTAGTCCACATCATGTTGGCAATTTGGACATTATTTGAATCTGCACAAAGTAAAGTCATAAACTTTTGATATTTATTGATCATACTGTTTCTTCTGATTCATCATCTATATCACGGTTGTTATTCTAATCATCAAGAACCATGTTGTTGTGAATATCTGTGGCCTGGTGCACAGTTGATAGGATAAAGGCGATATAATTATTGTGTCTTTTAGGGCACGTGGTGAATATTCTCTTTGGCCTGGGGCAAAAATGAACTGTTGTTGGCATGATTATGACCAAAGGCTGAAAACTGGTATCATCATTACCGTTGGTGTTATATTTGAATATCTTTGGCTCGTAATGCAAAGATGAACTATTGACTGGCATGATTATAATCAGGAACTGGAAATTTATATTATTATGACCAGTAGTGTTTAAGATGATAAAAGTTGAAGATGTTTTTCCTAAAAAGAGAACCGAGTGGACATTATAGTCTGCATTATTCTTCTAATAGATTGCTCATTCCGCTGCTATTATTGATACAAAGCTTATTGTCTATTATATTCAATTAAGAACTCATCTGTTGAAGGCTAATGATAATTTATTTGTCGTTATCTTAGTCATGATATTTCTTACTGGGCTATTTGAGCTCACCCTTTCTTTTGTTCTATTGTTTTTCAGAAAAAGAGAGAGTAGCCGGGTCTAGCAGGGGAATGGAGTGACGGTCCGAGTGATAGCTATTGTGGTCTTCACATGTTGTATATAGTGTGAAAATAATAGTGAAGACTTAGTTGTGTATTATTGAGTTTTGCATTTCTGTTCTATGAACTATTTGTATTAAAGATTATGTATTTTATGGCGTCTCAAATTGGGCTATGTAGGCCTAGATTTGGGGGCGTCACAGCTATAAACTTCTCAACCCTGTCGTATGCATCTAAGAGGTCTTTTGGGGCGTTGAACATTATGTCCTTCATCATCTTTCGGTTCTGGGTGACATCCATCCCAGTTGTAAAGAATCCCAACGCCTGTATCATATTAAGGTCACCGATAGTTCCCACCGCATCCCGAAACCTTTGAACATATTGGCTCAGTGACTCATCTGATTTCTGCTTTATCTGCATCAAAGAAACCGTCACCTTGCCCCTCCTCTTATTACTGCCAAACCGCTCATGGAACCGAACATTCAACTCTGCCCATGAATGAATACAATTGGGGGGTAATGACATCATCCACTGCTTGGCTCTCTTCTTAAGCGTTGTCACGAAGATCTGACACATGCCGGCCTCTGAATGATCATAATACCTCATCACCCTCTCGTATGAACTGGTGTGGTCGTAGGGGTCACCAGAGCCATCGTACATCTCAAGAGGTGGCAATTTCTTCTTGGGATCAGCCTTCTCTTGGTCAATAGCTGTCGAAAAGGGGGATTTCGGATCTAAAGGCATAGTCCTGGATGCTTCGGCTTCAGATCTTGCCATCGGCCTAGCCTCCGCCGCTGCCAACCTCTTCTCCAGTTCAGTTATTCTTTCAATAACTGGATCAACCGCAGGGACATAAGGGACCATGCGTTGATCTTGCCGACCCGAAACTGTCACGGGGCCGCCCTGTCCCACCTCATAGTCTGGGGTCTTTACCCTTTCTCGAGAGCACTGACCGAGGGAGGCGGGGCATGTTCCTTCCGACCCGTCCCTGCTTGTGCGGCCGATGTGCCCCAGGGAAACCTGGGAGGGGCGCACACCCCTTGTTTCGTCCCGACCATCCCGGTCACGTCTCATATAACCCTGAGACTGGTGTTTGCCCCTTATATCATCCCGACCATCCCGGTCGTGTCTCATATAACCCTGAGACTGGTGTTTGCCCCTTATATCATCCCGACCATCCCGGTCGTGTCTCATATAACCCTGAGACTGGTGTTTGCCCCTTATATCATCCCGACCATCCCGGTCGTGTCTCCTCCTTCCTTGCTCTGACCTAGGTCGACTTTGCGGGGTATCGGCCCGCTCTCTACTGCCAATGGTTGCCGACGGATCCTCTTGTAAATTCATTAAGTGGTTCTGCCAATCTACCTGTCTGCAACGCAAGGCTTCCAATTCTATCTCAGCCTCCCTAATCAGGGACCATTTATCTCTTTCCGTTTGTTCCCGTTGGAGATCCCTCTCCGAGGGCGATACTTCAAGCTCCGAATTCTCCCGATATGATTCGGTCCTCTCCGAAGCGGGTGGCGTAAACAGACGCCTCCTAATGGGTTCAGAATGAGCATGGGCCCGAGTTCGCCCCGACCGATGAACTCCCGACCAGTGTTTCTTTGAGGGTCCAGTACTCATCTCACGGGGGTCAAAGGAAGGCCCTTGTCGACCTTCATTAGAGCTACCTCTTCCTTCCATACGGACGATCTTTATTCGAAAACAACAGGGTGACTTAAGTATCAAACGCCCCTCCTTCTAGCGCCAATGTTGACGTCTGAATTTCGCTCTTGCGGTGATCACCCGTCAGCAAGATACCTGTACAAACAACAAACCGTTACCACCTCACAGGACAGTCGTGGTTGGGACCGTCCGGAGATGCTCCGGTGTAAGAGTAAGTTCTGGGGAATAACGTCACAATGAAGGAGCTTTGTCGTTAGCTGGAATCTCTCAGACGTTTGATAAATTAATGTTAGTGATGTAAAAAGATCCAATACCTCTGTAATTGTGTAGTGGCCAGTATATATTAATTCATGCAACATAAGACGTCCAGTCATACTCTCATGAGTGCAAGCAAAAAGTTTCCTTCCACTTGTTCCACTTGGTCCGTTGGGGGAAGATACCAGCCTGGGTTGCTCCCAGTGTCAGTCTGTCAGAGTGGACAAAAAAGGCTCAGACGTCCTCTCAACCGCCTAAGTAATAAAAGATCTGTTAAACCCGGGCCCAACAAGAAGGTGAAAAGCCTGACCCGGCCCAAGCCATATGAAAAGAAGGGATTCACGGCCCAAAATGATAGGCCCAAAGAATCCACACCCTAACAGGGATGCATATTGCATGGTACGTACTCAAGAAATCAATCATAAGACGGCCATCAGAGTATCGTCCTGCTGGCCTGTGGAAGAAGGTTTCACCACTGGGAGGGACTGACCAGGTAAATGCTGCTGAAATTGCACCGGTGTCGGAATTTGAGTCTCCGAAGTTAAAGATAGCCGGATAGTCGCATGTTTCTAAAGCCAAAGCAGGGTTCAGGAAAAGAACGCAAAATAAGGAAAAGGTAGATAGGCTAATGCTTAGGGACATCATAGTGTAGGAATTATGATAGATGTATTGGCTTAATATTGAAAGCAAGCTAGCTAGGAAGTTTGGTTTATATAGTGTGGGAATTTGATGATGGGCGTACTCTAGCTGAATAATTATATATGGGTGCTTGGTCAAGAATTTTCAATTCCGAATGATTTAAAGCCAGAGGTAAAGAACCATTTTGCTTGTTTTCTTGTTATTTTTTTTTTAAGTGATCGAAATTTTCTGAAAATTTGACATTTTAAGGTTCAAATTTGCTAAAGAGTATGTCAAGTCTAAAAATGTTGCATCAATTTATTACAAAAGTTACATACGATATTTTTTGTTAGTCACTATTATATATATATCCCTAAAATTCGTTAGTGTTATTTTAGTAGAAGTGACATGATAATAAAATTATAATAAATAATTTATACAAATTATACATAAAAAATTGTATATCAATGGTAGGATTCATGTATAATTGCATGCTAGTACATAAAGATATGTATAATACTTAATAGTATGTAGGTCCTGTTTCTTAATTTTTCTCTTTTTTATAGTGTTTGTAAGCAATTTTTTATGTATAATTTATATCCATAATATTATTCAATTGTAATAGTATATTACAATTAATTTAAAAAAGTATTTTTTTATAAAACAAAAAATGTTAACTAATTAATGAGATTCTTTTTGTAAAACAAAAATATATATTATATAGATGCAATATTTATTTTTAACCTTGACAAAAGAATATTAAACTTCATGAAAATGGAATCTTTTTTTTTTCATAAGAAAATGATTTATATATCGACTAATTTAATGATAAATTTAAATTTAAATTAATATAAAATATTAGATGATAAAATAAAATAATAATATGTATCATTTCTTTATCCCCTTTTTGTCATATGTAATATTAATATAAATTACAACGCTAAAATATTAATTATAGTAGTACGTTTTTGTATTAATAATTGCTGGCCTGCGTAATTTTAACGTGCAAGGATTGGTTTCCTAACCCACGTAGTCTATAAATACACCAATTTCTAGAAAAGCAGCCAATATTTACTGTATAAGTCAATAATATTCTAAAATTTGAAATTAAGGTGCATTTGTTTAAATTTAAAAACAATAAATTTATAACTGATAGTATTTTCTTGGGTAGCTTAAGATGTTAATAATTATATCTATTAAAATTAAATAAATTCATATTAATTTTAAAAATAAAAAAGTCACAAATTAACTTCAAATATTTAAAATAGAATTCCTTTTGTGAAAAAAAAAATGGCAACAATTAACCAACGCTAAAGTTGAGGAAAATAATAAAATTTAGGTTAGACTTTTCATTTTTTATTTTATTGATAGTGGGATAAAATGACATAATATTATTAAGTTCGATATTATAATTATATTATTATGTCATGATTAATTAATAACTAAATTATTATTTTAAGGTTAAGAACAGAACAAATTCTTACAACCTTAATGCATATAAAATTTATGTACGTTACTCATTTTGTGAAAGGAAGGAACTATCAGAGCAGAACAGATGAAAGTTATAAATTTAATGTTTATAAAATATGACTCTTGTTTCAGAACAAAAAGATTATAATATCTCCATCAGTTTTGCATCAATCAGTTAGTGATGGCTAAATAAAACATGACATGAAAATGAGAAGCAAATTATAACTGCTTACACTGAAACACGTATTGTGTATGTAATTATTATAAAAATATAATAATAATTTTATTAAATTTAGAGAATTTTAATAAATTTAAAAATAAATAAATAAGAATAAAATTATAAAATAATTAAATTTACAAGAGTAAAAAGTAAAAAGAATTCATCGCACAACCTCAAGCTTTATGTCATTTATTCTCTCCTTTTATAATATATATATATATATATATATATATATATATATATATATATATTACTAATACTTTGCATAATAAAAGATAAGAATTATTATAAAAATATAACTTTAATTGACTAGTAAATAAGAAGAAACATAACTAAATATGATACATAACCATATTGGAATGGAAGAATAATTAATATACATAGAGAAAGTGAAAACAGTTGCACTTCTAATTCGGAATCAAATAATGTTGTTTTACATAAAAATAAATAAATTAATATTGATCAGTTCTAAAAATTAAGATATCTTCCGATTACTTTAGCTTTCACATCTTCAAATCATTCCGATAATTATTTTTAAAGTACTAAATAAAGGTCATTGATAATTTCGTAGGAGTAATAATTACTCACTCGGTTTTATAATATATAATATTTAAATTTATTTATTTTTTTCTTAAATATTTGTCTCTATAGAATTTTTAAAAAAAATTATGTATATATGTGTAATCATTTATCTTATTCCTATTAGAGACTTACGGAGAATTAAAAATTTAGCAAGTATCTATCTTCTTTCTATTGGAGTCCCATGAAAAATTAAAAACTTAAAAATCCCTCCTATACTTCCTATTGGAGTCTTTATCTTATTTATGTATATTTGTATAATCTTTTATATCATTCCTATTAGATAAATAGACAAATGAAAGGGATTTAATTAGCAATAATTAAATTTTTTAAAATATGTGCATTAGTCTCAAACAACATATAAAATGGAACCGAGAAAATATTATATATCCTGTCAAAGTAATAAGTGTTGCTAAAAATGTAAAGTGTCGCATTAAAATAAGTGTAAAAATGTAACTAAATGTATTTGCTCTACTAACATAATTATTGGATTAAGATTTTCTCATTATACTTATTCTTCAATCTCTCTTAATATACATTTAACAACACAAAAATTACTTTTAATGACGTAATTATTGCTAACTCTGACATTATTTGTGACGTCCTCAAATCTGGGCCTACATAACCCAATTTGAGATGTCATAAAATACACGGTAACTAAAATAAACAGTACATAGAATAGAAATACAAAACTCAATAATATACAACTAAGTTTTCACTATTATTGCCACACTATATACAATATGTAAAGACTACTACAACTATCTTTCGGACTTTTACTCCATTTCTCGGCTAGATCTCGCTATTCTCTCATTTTCTGAAGAACAATGGAACAAAAAAGAAAGGGTGAACTCAAATTGCCCAGTAAGAAATATCATGACTAAGATAACAATGAATAAATTATCATTAGCCTTCAACAATTGAGTTCTTAATAGAATATAATAAACAACAAGTTTTAGATCAATAATAGCAGCAGAATGAACAATTCATTAGAAGAATCATGTAGACTATGATGTCCACTAACATCTCTTTTTGAGAAAAATATCATCAATTTTTATCATCTTAATCACCACTGGTCATGATGATATAAATTCACAGTTCTTGATCATAATCATGCAAGCCAACAGTTCATATTTGCACTACGGCCAAAGATATTAAAATATAACACCAATGGTCATGATTATACCAAACAACAATTATTCTTTGCCCCAGGCCAAAGAGAACATTCACCATATGCCCTAAAAGACACAACAATTATATCGCCTTTATCCTATCATCTGTGTCTCAGGCCACAAATATTCACAACAAAATGATTCTTGATGATTAGAATAACAACAGTGATATAAATGATGAACAGAAGAAATACGAAGATCAATAAATATCGAAAGTTTATGATTTTACTTTGTATAGATTCAAATAATGTCCAAATTGTCAACATGACGTGGACTTAAATTCAAGAACGATATTCAAGATCCACAATTCAGAATAACGGTTAAAGTTCAATAGAAAGATTTAGAAAAATAAGAAGGTTCAATTGAAATGATATTAGATGAAGCGCAAACTATTAAGAAACATATAATCATTTCAGGAAACTTTACCAAATAGTACTTACCATAGTAAGTTAAGAATATGAAAATAATGATATCCCTTACCTTAACACGTGACTGGATATGAAGTTGATCAACCTATATATTTATAATTTAATTAGAAACTACCACATATAATTTATGGTGTATACCAATTCGTATGAAATCATCAAAAGTGATTTGATAGAATAAAGTAGAATAACTTCAATATAGTTTTTGAAAGAAAATAATATTTCAAAATAAATATTCCACATGAAATTTTTCAAAATAAATCTTCTAAAAGAAGAGTCTTCTAAAGGAAGATTTATAAATACCGTGTGACGTGTGTGGTTGCTTATATAACCTTTATAAAAAGATTTACTTGAACAGTACTCGTACACTTACAGATCTTCACAAATACTCAAGATGGGTTTAACACACTCAAAAAAAACTTACACAAAATAATATTTAGAGAGCGAAAGAAAGAATAACCAAGGAAGTTTTTATGAAAAATTCTTAAGTTAAGGCCTCTATACATAGCCAAAAATCTTATCATAAACCAAGGTTTCCTAATTTAATCAAAACCGTATATTTCAAGATAATGTTTAATCCATACCACTCATTTCATCTTTTAAGATTTTCTTAATCTAAACCATTCATTTAAAGATCATCTTTAATCTACACCATTCATTTCAAATTCTATAATTATTACATTATCTTTAATCTATACTATTCATTTCAGATCTCCTTTAATCTATACCATTCAATTAACTTTATATATAAAACAACTAACTTTATATATAAATCAACTAACTTTATATAAATCAATTAACTTTATATATAAAAACAAATAACTTTATATAATTTATCATAATAAAATAATTTACTTTACATAATTTATATAAAGTAATTAAATTTATATAAAGTATTATAATAAAAACGAATAACTTCATATAATTTATTATAATAAAAATAAATAACTTTATCAATTCAATTATTCAATAATAATTCACAATTATTCATTATTATGACTAATTGCTATAAATGCAGTATAGTTAGCTTTCTGAGTTAGATAAGCAAAAAAATCAACTACTAATAAAATACAACAGTTTAATCAACATCATAAAAGAGAAAACAATAATGCTAAAAATAAATAAGAAAATAGCACGTTACTGTGTAATGACAATTATTGATTCAATAATGTGAATTACTGTACATATGCTAATGTGACAATTATCAGCTCAATAATATTAATTATTATGTATGTGACAATTATTGGTTCAATAAAGTCGATATAGTACAATAGTCACTTTATCAGTTCAATAATATAAAACACTGTGTAATACCGTGTGCTACTGTGAAATACCGTGTGCTACTGTGCAATACTGTATGTTACTATGTAATACCGTATGTTACTATTCCTTTACTACCGAGTATTTTAACAGTTAAAAGTGATAGTATCGTTGACTATATTTATTTATAAATATTACGTATGTCGCTTTCTATATCTGACAATAATTCGTTGTGGAGGTCCACCAATATTTGGTTATTTCAATCCCGTCGTACGAATCGAATATTCCCCGACAGAACGAATATTTCTCGACAAAACGAATATTCTCCGACAAGATAAAATTTGTACAACATTTCTTAATTTTTACTTTTGTCAATTTATTCATTTACCGTTTTCAAAAGAAAATATATAAAACAAAAATTAAATTTGTATTTCATAAAAGTCGGGGTCTTACAGTTTTGTGATGAATAACGATATATCCTTACATATAAAAATTCTAAATTGAGATAATTATAATTTGGGATAATTTCAAATAGTTGTACATTATAATAATACTTCTTGATTTGCTCCATTTTGATAGTGCATGGTGCGGTGCGGTTTCTTAAATGCGATTTTGCCCAGAAATCAAATTCAAACTGCATTTGCGATTTTTCAACTACCTAAAATCGTCACAAACCATTGGTACGATTTTAATTGGTGCGGTTTGTGCTGTTTTTGGTGCGATTTCGGGGGCAATTCGATTTCTTGCTCACCCCTAATCAAAACACCTCCCAAATCTTAATAGAATAATAAAAACTATTTTATTTTATAATTTTACTTGCTATTATTGCATTTTTTTTCTTTATCAATAAATGTTTTTAGGATGTTTGCTACAATGCGCTTATAGAGAGTTGTCACTGTTGAATTTCTGCTATAAAAATCATATTTATCTATTTATTTAATGTTTATATATATATTAGATATTTATTTATTAATATAAGTATATCATTCATCATTAATTAAATGGTCATTTATTTTATTTATATAAATATCTAAATTTATATATATTATGATTTATATGTATAAATAAGTATTATACATAGAAAATATAAATCATATGTAATATATATATAAATAAATATTTAATGGTTTATAATCTCTGATAATTTGGAGATATTATCATGAATGTTATAATGTTTTAATAGAGATGATTTATCTTGATTAAGGAAATTGGACTTTTAATTAAAGTACTAGTGCATTAACGGTGTGCATCAAACGGATCATATGATAATATTTTATTTATAAAATATTTTCACAAAAATATTAATTTATGAATTTTTCTTAATTTTGAAATAAAAATGGATCTAATATTGTTATATATATTAATTTAATATTTCAACGAGTGAAATTACATTGTGTTAATTAATATATTTAATTAATATTAGGAACATTGTTATTGTCAAAACATCATCTATAAGATTTTTCATAAGATAATTTATTATTGATCATAGAATCTTGGCCAAATCTTTTAATATTTATTATTAAAATGATTGATTTAATTGTTAAATCAATTTATAATCAAATGAAGATAAATTATGGGTTTATGAAATTAATTTAAATATATCGGGATTATATTTAATTCTGAAATATTTATGTACATCTATAGAGAAAATATTTAGAGGTTATTAGTAAAGAGTTTATTTTAATTAATTCCTAGACTGAAGTGCAATTACAATTATTTAGTAAAATTAATTGTAATTAATATTTATTTTGTATATTATTATTAGATAATAATAGCTAAATAAGTATTTGAGTCAGAATAAGAATCCCTTAAGATCCCCATCCTAGCATAATATGAATCAGTTTTATAAAAAAAATAAGGATCAATAAAGATATAAATATATCATTGATCAGATACGTGACATAAGGGTTCTTTACCAAATCAAAGTAAAAGAGCAAATAACGTATTTTCTCTTTGCGTAGGAAAACATGTAAAAAAAATTTCCTGAATGATGCATGGTATATATATTAGAGATTGAGGTCATAGGAAAACACATAAGGTCATAGGAAAGAAGATCTTAAGGATACTAGAGATTGAGGTCATTTAGTTTTTCTTGAATGATGCATGATACTAGGAAAACACGTAAGGTCATAAGAAGGAAGATCTTGAGGATACTAGAGATTGTTTAAAGGTTTAAACGTGTTAATCCAAGTAAGCACTAAGTAATAATTCGTACTCTAGATACATGATATATATATTGTTGTTATTTTGTATAAAACCATAAAGATGATTGTTTTATTAATTTTTTTAAAAAAAAAATTCGAATTTTTTTTCCAACAATCACAGCATTAATGTGAGACGCCGATAGTTGATTGTCAGAACGTCTAAGTGATAAGACACTTGACATGACATTTATATGGCAACAAGTCATTAACAGTGTATAATTTATATATCATTTATTTTATTTCAAAAGCATATTCAACAATAAAATTTTATATACATTAAAACTCAAAATATAATAACTAACACTACAAAATAAAATTAAAAACACAATTATATGAATACTTCACAATCAAAATTTAAAAATAAAATACTTGACGTTAAAAACTAATAGAACAAATCAACAAACACTACATAGAAAATAAAAAAATCAACCAAGTCATCTCCCATCACAAATTACAAGTTCAGTAACTAGTAAAATTATGCCATATAGTAAATCCATGAGTTATGATGAATCATGGATAAAAAATAATTTAATCGATGTCCAAAATGTCGCCTTGCCTTCTTCCAGCGCCAAAACGCCTAAGTGATGTCATAACAACTATTTTTACAATGATAACGTTTAGTAGATTTGAACCTCTCCATATGCACCACAAGATGGTAAAATGAATAAGCACTTACATATCTAACATGCTAATACTTATATTTAAGGTGAACTTCTCTTAGATTCTCACTCGTTCTCTTTCTACCCCCTTCCCTCAAGTTTTCTCCTAATCTATAGGATAAACAATGAAAGATATCCCCAAAATGGAATTGTAATGTATAAGTTCTTTGAAAAAAAGGTAAATTGAATATTATCACTAGGGACGACAATTTGCTCTCTCTCCACGATGATCTCCACGCTCTGCCCCAAATCAGGTGGTGATTTAACTTTGATTGAGGATGAAAAATCGTCGAAGTTATATATGGAGATGGTGAGTGGATGATATTTAATTCTCCCGTCCCAATTCCCGCGGTCGTACTTGCCTCGTATACCTGCTCCCTATAGTTATATATTACTTAAATTAATATTTATACTTTTATATATTACATAATTTAAATATATACCCTTGTGTATGTATATGTAGGTCTGTGTATATTTATATACATGATTCAATATATTATTATTATTATTATTATTATTATTATTATTATTATTTTATTTTTATTAATTTCATCATGTATGCTATCACATATGATTAATTTTTCATGCATGTATTACTGTCAATATAATTAAAATAATTCTTTTTTAGATAAGAAAACCTCACTAAATATTAATCCCGTGGTAATCTAAATTTCCCATGAAATAGGGATGGTTATTAAGTTTTAATTCTCATGGGGAATGAGATTGATATGGAAAATATTTATAAGAAGCGGAGATAGGGTTATAATGTGTAATCCTTGCCCCCACAATATTACATTTATCATAAATATAGGGATGTATTTGAAAAAATAATCCTTAAACGTGATTATTTTAAAAAATATATATGATTTTAGGAGAGGGGGAGCTAGTATAATTTAAAATGGTAGGTAACAAGAAAAAATAAAATAGGCTAAAAGCACATAAAAAAAAAACCATCACAAACATACAACAGAAAACAACAAAACAAGATTTGTTCTGGGTGGAGGACTGTCCCCCACCGGTCGTGAAGACTTTGTGTAATGACCTTTTATTCCTTTAATAAAATGATTATGCTCTTTTTAAAAGAAAACAACTAAACAAAGAAAAAACCCAAAGTCACAATCCATATTATATCTTTCATCCAAACAAGTGTGAGCTAATCTTTGCCATGAATTGCGAGACACGTATTGTCAATAAGCTCTTGTTTTAGTAATTAAGACTAAAATTTGTGATAATAAATTTTAGATTCGGTTCTCATTTATTAAAAAAAAATCCGAATATAAACCCATAAACTTTTCTAGGGGACCGGTCCATTGATACATCCAATGAATATTGTACACAGTAGTCAATTGGCTGATACATAAAAGCTACTCGATATAAAGACCAGATTCCTTCTAAAAGTGCATGCACTTCTGACAATTGGAAAGGAATTGATCTTGGACGAGATTCCTTCTAAAGTGCATGAACTTCTGGCAATCAGATCAATCAATATCTAGAAATGAATAATTGGTTCCTCCCACAAATTTTGAAAGCTATTCTAAACATTCCCTTAAACCTCACTATGTGGAGAAAGACCATGAGTTGGATCGTAAAATAATAAAAAAAATAATCCTAAATGAACCTCTTTTTTGTGTGTGTGTGTGTGTGAATTGTAAATAAACCTAATCATATCGTGCAATTAAATTATGCACATGTTGATGTGTCACATGTATTACTAAAATCAATTAAAAATTAATTTTTATTATTGTGCTTGTCACTCTTAGACATTAACCCACTTTTTAATCATTTTCATCTAAAAACATGACATTTAATTCTAGTCGTACACAATGCATTAAAAATGACGTGGTTGAAGTTGAACAATATAATCAAACTAAATGCGCAAACCCAACGCACGAGAAGTTGCCAGCCTAACATACCTGTTATTATAACTTGAAGAAAAATGTGATTTGCACATGCATCAACAACTACGAAAATTAGGTGCATCTAGCATTTTAAAAACAAAAGGCTCAATTTTCTGATTTTTTTTTTGCATTGTAACCCACCCACTTATGCAAAATGAAAGATTTTGTGGGGAGCTAATATAACTCATGAAAGGCAATGGTTCATTATGCAAAAGTGGTGCTATTGGGCCAATGCATGTTACGATTGCAATATATAACTGTAATCAAATGTAATAAAAATCGTAATCATGACTAACTAACCGTTTGATTATTAATATTCTCGGTTAATATTTTATGGTTATAATTCTTTTCGATTATTATGTCAATTAAATTATATATACACACACACACATGTATTATATACATACAGGGGCGGATCTGTTAAGGGGTAGCATAGACAGCTGTTCCTGTTGGATTTTTTTAATTTTTTTCTATAGGTATAAGAGCAAAGGTAGATATATAAATTAATATACTTAAGAGGATAGATTAATAAATGAGTTAAACTTAGAAGGGACAAATAAAAGTTCATAAACCAATTCTAAATACAAACTTCTTAGTTTTAAGGTTTAGTGAAATCTTAGAAGTATACATAATATTTTAAAAGTACGTATTTTTTGTCCAAATAACCCAATCAGATACTTACGTGGAGCGAGAGGAAAACCAAACGGAGCAAACATTGCCTCCAATTCAGTCATCTCTTTTCTCCTTTTGGTCTATCTGTATTCATTCAAACTTTTTATAACCATCTCTTAGTCTCTCATCCATCACAAATACTTTTGATTCCGATCTAGTTTTTAGATTTCTGAGTTTTGATTCTCTCTCTATATTTTTTTGTATAGTTTTTGGTTTTGAATTATTCAATAGCCTGTGAACAGTGACGAATTGTTTGATTCAAATTTGAATTTTTTTGTTATTGATTTGGTTGATTGTGGTTACTGTTTGTTTAATTTGGTCTAATTGAATTTTTGTTTTTGGGTTGTTTAATCTTTAATTGTAAATAAGATCATTTTGGTCAAGTAATTTTTGTCTTTTATTGTGATAGCTTACAATGATTTTGCCTTATTTTATAATGGGAAATGAAAATTGAAAAATGACTATGAGCTTTTAGCAGTCCCTCATTTTTAGTTGTTATAATCAATTTACTTTCATGAATATAACTAATGGATCCTATATAATTTTTGGTGTTCTGAGTATAAATTTTGGATGGTTTGTTTATCTTATTTCAAGTAAAGCTTATTTAAAACTTATAAAAAGATACTAAAACTAATTTATGCTTTGAAATTAATTCATGATTTTGTTTGAATATTAAAAGTAAATTTGGTTTGAGACTTTGAGCATTTGGTGAATCATTCAAATTGAACTATAACAAGTAACCGAAGTAAATTTCTAAGTTGTATCTAAATATTTTTTATTTAAAATTTACTTTTTAGTTTGGATTATGAATATTTCTTGCAATTTGTAAACATTATTATGATTAGTTTAATTTTTATTTTTTTTTGGTTTGTAAATTTTGTTTAAGTTTTCTTTATTTAACTTGAACAAAAAAAATAGTCAAAATCCGTCTCTGCTAACAAAAATTTCTGGATCCGCCCCTGTATACATATGTATATATAAAATAGTAAATTATATATAATATATATTTTAAATACTAATATTAGAGCTAAGTAATAAATGTTAGTATTAAATATAATATTGTATATATTACGGTTTCGGTTTTTCGATGTGGTTTTTCTCTATTAAACGTATGTGGTTACCAAAGGAACGGGTTCTTTTTTTTCTTTTTTCTTTTTTTTTTTCCAACTTTTTTTGCTGTTTAGGTTTCTTCTGATTTGGTTTTTGTTGCTTACCCCTAACCTTGGGTCTATTTTTGATGTCATAATAGGAAAAGAAAAAGGAAAAGAAAAAAGAAGACGACAAAAATAAAATAAAATATTTGTATCACTCGTCGATCATATTTTCTTTTTTTTTACTTTTTTAATTTTTTTAGTACTGACCTTAACACTAGATACGACATTTTAAACTCTAAAGTGAAAATGTCAATGGCCAAAATATTTGATCTGACATGTTTAAACTGTTTAGTAGTGCTAACATAGTAGTAAAATTGTACTGTCATATTTGATAATATTATGTCAATTTATATTATTATTAATAAAAATAGATATCTTCTTCTGCGTAACAATTTACTTGTTTATGTTTACAAATGTGACTCTTTTGTTAATATATGGAGTAACTGATTTGCACGATACCCCTAAATTCGAATTCTTTAATGTGTTTCAAAATACTAACAAATTCATTTTATTTGACAATTGCCCTGCATTTTACTAGTTTTTGTACAGGATATCTGAACTAAAAGTCATTGAAATTAAGGGACCAAAATCATACTCATATACTGAAGTGATATTGAAAGTGGTGGTACTTGTAAAAAGTGAAAAAAGCTACTACGTCATAAATACAATCCCAAACAGAGAATATTCATCTTCATTTCTCATGGATCTTCTATTTGGGAATTCTTCACTGCAGTACTTGATTTTCCAGTAGGTCCATCAATAGTGGCATGAACAAAATTGCCAGTTGATCTATTTATATTGTCCCATACCACGGGCAGTTCTTGGGCTGCAACTTTTTCACTAGTTAAGTTTTGGTCTTTGCTTTTTCCCCACACCACTGAGTAAAGACCAATCACTATAATAACTGCTCCAATCAAACTGAAAGATCATAGTCCAACAACCAAGCAATCAATAGTTAATTTTAACCGAATCAGCAGTGATATTTTTAGCACAAAAAATAATTTTTTTAGTGCAAATTACAAATTAAACAGCGTTAGCTCATTCTAAAATGTTAAAAGTCTTATATTTGTGTTGAAAATACGACTATTGATCCTAAACAAAATATATTTTCTTTTAGCAAAAATTTTTCATATAAAACAGTCGTTCACTATTTTATTTGATGCGATCAAAAAGTGATCAAGAAAAATGACAAATATAGTGTTACCTTCCAAGGTGGACCTGCTCGGCTAATATGAGGGCCCCGAGAATTGCAGTGATGATCATGGCTAGAGGGCAGAAGGCAGTCACAAAAACAGGACCTCGTATTTTGTTTACAAAACCTTGCACATAATACGCGATTCCAGAACAAACCAAACCCTAATCACAAAATTTACCAACATATAAACGATATTAAGACCAGTTAAACCGGTTTTATATAAGCTTTGATTACAGCTATTGTAACCAAAGCGTATAGGAGTACTATTTTTTAATAGGTGCACTTACTATTTTAAGTAAATATTAGTAAAAAAGCAAAAAGTTATTTTAAAAAGAAATTGTGTTCACCAACTAATAATTATTGGAATGGTGCTTACAGAATAAGCAGCAGCAAGAAGCCTGGAGTCAAAACCAATTACCCAGGCACTCATGTCGCGTTCCATTACAAGAGCCACAACCCCACCTTCCACCATTCCCATGAAACATATCAAAGATGTCAAAGACAGCTCTGCTGGGTACTCCTTCAAGGTCATTGACTGATCCAAACATGTAATCAAAATAAGTATCAACTCAATAAAAACTTCGTCTCTTCTTTCTAGAAGCGCGAGTTCCATTTGACTTTCTTTTTATCCATGTTGAGATTTGCCCATATCGTATTAATTTTAAATTAATCAATTGAGAGTTTCATGTTTGAATGGGGGAGTAATTGGCATTCATATTAAATCAGGGATTAGGGACTAGGAGCCCTTTCGTTGCACTTTTCATCTAATTTATCTTAATATATCATGTTTAGTAACAAAAATATTACATTAACGACACAATAATATTTATTATAAATAATTATGTAACTGGTGTTTTCACTTAAAACTATTTTTGTGCTGTTAATGTGTCTTGAGGAAAATTTGGAGATAAGTGTAATGAAGGGAAATGAGGATCGAACACTTTTAATGCAATTTCCCACAGTACACATTTAATTAGTCATAAAAAATATTCCTTACGTTCCCTAATTATCTGTCGTTTTGACGTAATACATAAGAGTTATGAAATCTAATTAACGCTCTAATTAATAGGTTACAATTGGCCTAAAATACCAATAACACTCTTGTAGATATCCTAGTTTATTAAGTCTTGAAAATAGGAGATAGAATGAATGTGGACTATTTTATAATACTTGGAGTATTTTGAAAGAATACGAGAAGTTGTATTGAAGTCAATTTTATAAAGAAGAAAGAGAATGAATGTGACCTATTTGACTCGAATAATTTGACAAGATACTCATTAATTTCTCCTAAAAATCTACAAAAAGTCAAATAAAAGAGAGCGAAAAAACCCTCTATAACGGCATGTAATTAAAAATGAAAGGAGTAATATTTTTAGGTCATATTTGTTTATAAGAATTATAAAAATTATAATCTCAAGACATGGATTATAATCACAAAGTTATGTTGTTTGCAAAGATTACACTTATAATAAAATTATTAATTCTAAGTATCTTGTTTGTTTTTAAATTTGAATGTGAGGTTATTAGTCTAGAGAATATAAAATTGCTTAATATGAAAGATTATTTAATACCATGTTCAACCAAGAATTATAATCTCAAAGACTATTTAATCCTAAGATTAATAATTTTAAAATTATAATACCATAAATTATAATTTCAAAATTATAATTCTTACAAACATCCGGGTGAAACTTGGTAGGAAGAGATGCGGGTCCCAAAATTAGTAAAGTAAAGAAGTTTAAACTCACTTGAACTATGAAGAAAGCAGACCAACCGACGGTGCAGGAAAGGAGCATGATTGTGCCAGAGACCCAATGCTGACCGGTAGATGTACTGCTGGAATACGCGTGGGCTGATCCTTGGGAGTAGCCCCCTAATATATCGACTATTGGGCCTTTATACAAGGTCATTAGCATTGCTCCTGACAGTGTAATTGACGTCCCAATCACCTTTGCTAGACCAGATTTTTGCTTCAGGTTAACTCTCTCAATCCTAATTATGAACGAGATTAATTAGTACAAATATTTATAGTTCCACAAAATCATGTTAAATATATTTAAAATATCATTGATCTTTCATTCTTGATCTATATATATGTGTGTGTGTGTATTTTCCTTTTGAGTTATTTATTATAATATGAATGCGACGTCAGAACCCATCTTAAGTATTCATTTCGTCCTAAAAGGATGAGTTAAGTACACTTTTTGTGCAAATTATTATTTTTTTAAAAATAAAGGCAGGAGTATCAAACCAGTTTCATTTTTACTCGTATTGGATCTTACAAATAGTACATCAGGGAATGTTTTTCTTTGCTTAAACTTGTGAACTCCAACTAAGTATCTATCTTTAAGGATAAAATAGTCTCTATATAACATTTTATTAATATAGTTAAACTATTTTTTATAAGACAATTTTTTTTTTTTTGTTGGTTTTGCTTAAGCCATGTTTTATGAAACACAAGGACTACTAGTTAATGAAACGGAAGTATGTGCCCCCATATGAGAGTGATAGACCTTTTCACTTGTGACGATTAGGGTTAGATTATCAAATGTTTCTTTAAATTGTCTTCTATTTTTTTGTGAAGATTATGCTTGGTGGGACCATTGAACAATCGATTTTTCGGTGAGAATATAGTAAATGTGCACTTAAACCAAAAAATATAAGTATTTGAATTAATTAATTTGGGTGGTTTTGAATTTTAATTTAGATACCTGAAAACAACTGCCATGATAAAGGTAAGCGCTGGGAGGACATTGACGGTGGCAGCTGCAAATGTTGCGGATGTGTTCTTCATCCCCACATAGTATAAATTTTGATCAATCACAGGCCTGATAATCAATCACATAGTTTAATTATTCTCTTTGTGTAAAGTAAGTACAAAACTAGAGTTCACAAAAACACTCTACCTAGTGATATGAAGCATAAAGCTAATATATAGCAAAGAGGAGAATTAGTTCACAGACCCTACCTAGCATGCAATACAATAAAGTCACACGCATATATATATATATATATATATATATATATATATATATATATGTATATCCACACACGTACATGATATACATTATTAATGTCTCTTTCTAAGAACTCAAACTTTTAGATGAATTGATTATTTCATATGATATCTAAACTCTAGGTATTCAAGGTCTTGTTTCAAATCTTCTCTATTGCATAATATTAATTTGAACTACAAATGCAATTTAATTTTTCTCTTGTTTATAAAGTTGCATTTGAGGGGGGTATTAACATTATACCTCTTTTTAAGTGTTTACGTTTTTAGATGAGTTAGTTATTTAACACAGTATCAGAATTTTGAACGTACAAGATATTAGGTTCAAATCTTCTCGACTGCATAATATTAATTTGATAGTGCAAATACACTTTAGTTTGTCTATTCCCTATAAAATTGCATTTGAGGGGGAGTATTAACATGATGCCTCTTTTTTAAGAGTTTAAGCTTTTAAATGAGTTGCATACTTGACAATATATATATATATATATATATATATATATATATATATATATATATATATATATATATATGAGAAAATAGAATTTAAGACATGCTTTAATTATATAAGTTTGGCTACAAATTCCATTTTAAAAATTATTTTCAATATTTTATATTAAAAAAAATTTAACTGCGTAGATGATAAGAGGATGAAAAAGTAAAAAGGGTCTAAGAATTTTTATGTAATACTGTGAAGTGAAATCTTGACTCTATACATATGTGTGTGTATATGTTTTGGTTCTTCTAGAGGAGTTTAGAGCATTACTCCAATAAAGCAAGCAGCATTACTTTGAGAAATACTGAGATTGTCAACTTTGGCCTTATTTTCCTGCAAGAAAGTAAATGTTTTTCTTAGTACATCAACAATTTCATCTCTTTAATTTGCATGCATGGAGAGAAATGGAGAAAGATAGAAAACCTTTCGAGAACAAGCGCGAACGGAGCGATAGCTAACGTTGCAACAATATGACGGTACACCACAAGAACCCAATGACTCATGCCACCCTTCAATGAAACCATGGTGATAATATACATTCCCGCATATCCAAACTGAAGAGAAACCATAGCCAAATATGGCCTTATCTTAATTAGGAACAGGCTCAATGCTCCAAACGCGGATAGTTCTCCCATATTTGGATAGGTTTTTCCCTATGCTACGGAGCTCCAAAAACTTGTTTGGAATGAGTACACTTGATTGAAATCTTGAAAGGCCTTTTTATAGACAAATAAAGTAAACTCAAGTTTGCGCAACACATAAGCTTATTGGTAAAAATGCACATTTTTTAGATTCCTTTATCCATTTACTAAACACTTGCCCATTATTTACGCAAGAAGAATATTCTTCCCTATATATATATATATTTATTTATTTATTTATTTAAAAGAAAAATTAAAGAGAGAAGAGTTCTATTTGGATCTCTATAATGGAAAGTACTTTTGTTTAATTATATGCTTTGTTTTGTTTGGGAAGGGGGGAGTATTTTGAATTTTTTGACAACCAAATGGTGTTTCGTACTAGTGCTATATGATGCAATTGTAGGGCATGGTGGTGATTTGGAGGGTTAGTGCATGTTATAATAAAAAGGTCTTATCAACTCATTGATCAGGAGATTCAAATGCGATTAATATTTGAAGCTTGTGTTTGGCACGATATATAATCGAGCGTTCATTTGTTACATAATTGGTCACGGGCCAACTCCTGAAAATGATCTCTATAAATAGATATAGGATTGAGTACATTTAACTTTCACTAGATCCCAGCTATTATTGAGAGTCTCGTGTAATATCAGCTAGCTAGAAGTGATTAACGATTAATTCCATTAATTAGCTAACCTTAATAGTGAATTGATTAATTCCTTAAAAAAATAAAATTAAATGGGTGCTGAAGTTTTAGAGAAATACTCCATCCGTTCTAAATTATAAGAGTAATATTAACTTTTAAAAAGATAATTTTAAATATTTTCAAACTCAAAATTAAGATGAATTCATTTAGTTTATGTCAATACAATTATGAATAACACAAACTTCATAAAAAATACTATTAATTATAAGATTTATTATTTTAAAAAATTAAATGAATCATGTCAATTTTTAATTTAAAAATATTTCAAATTAATTTTTAAAAAGTAAATAATGATCTTATAATTTAAAATAGAGAAATATATAACATATGCTTAAACCTCGTATACTTGTATATTTAGCATGATAATAAAAATTGAAGAATCAGCTAAGCCCTTGTCACCAATTAGCTCAAAGATATGATTATTATGGATAAATGACTCTTCCCCTTACATAAGAAAGAGCACTCAGCAGACCAAATTCAATGAAAGAAAAGTTGGTGCTTTCGTTATAGGATCCCAACGCTAAAAATTGGTGGAATCCCACCTTAAAATTGGTTAAGCACTAAAGAGACAAAATTTCATTTCAAGAACATTAAACTGTATATCATGGAAATTAAAAGATGTGGTTGACGATTTTTGTCGAGAAAAAAAAAGGTTTAAAATAATAAAGTTGAGCTGATAATTTTTGCAATTTGGATCATATATCTTGCATGCATACTCAGCAACATTATTGGTGAACTGGCCAAGCTAATCAAGGCACTTAGCTTTGTTCATGATATGTTTTCCAAAAGGGTAGTGCCTTTAATTTAGTTCTGGGACAAACCAAAATAATTTCTTTTATTATGATAATAAAAATTGAAGGCAAATAATGGTGTGACAGACCCTTGTGTGTTTGTATTCTTAGCTGAAATACATCTGAAATTCGGTGTACTTTGAAATTTTAGAACATATGCTATTTCGGAACATCTTTAAAGTTGAGAGGACATGGTGGTGAATCTTTCTTCTTCTTCTTCTTCTTTCCTTTTTTTTAATAAAAAAATAATTTTTTTCGTGATATTGTGGTATGAATTTTCTTGAACAATTGTACGATTAGAATTTAGATGTTGGGGTTTTTATTCTCTCCTAAGTAATACGTGCTATTCGAATAAATCTTTGGTGCCTTCTCTTTTTCTTGATTAATTGCCGATGAGTATAGAATGTTGATTCGAGGTGAAGTTCTATATATGCTCCTTGTATCCACAAGACAATAAATAAAATTTAGAAAGGAAAAAAAAAACATAAATAGAGCAATTGATCATGATTAGTTGTTACCTTCGTAATATATATGTGCATGCAATCTTAGTCTAAGAAATCAAATAAACACGCTTAAACCAATCTTCGATTAAATTTTCGGATTTGGATTCTAGATGGTTAAAATTTGGTAGTTCTTTTGGACAATTCTATAGAAACAAATTGAATATGTATAGATGAAATTGCAATTGTGTAATATTTTCATAATAAATGTCATCTAAAATACAACTCGTTTTTATAAAATATTCAAATAAACTGCTCATTTCAAATCGACTGGAATCAGAATCCGAATTTATGCTTGTTCTTAATCGGGTATTTTTGATTGATCATCAGTAGAACTTAATAAAACGAATATAATCTAGCTAGGATGGTGATAATATTATAGCTAGGCACTTTACAATTATACTGTTTGATTTTATTTTCTTATAAAAATAATAATTTTTATATATCAAGAAGTAACTGATTATGTGATTTCTGCTTTCCCCTACAAGGAGCCGTGTGATACGTATGCCTAGATACTTAATAGACAACGTAGATTGTGAAAGAAAGTTTGATTCCGTGTATGAACTAAGTGCGCATCCAAATTCATGCCCAAAAAATAGATAATTTCGTGGCAATGGATTATCATTGTCGTAAAAGGAATTGATTTGAAATTTTCTTTAGAATTATATTGTATATATGATAAACTTTAAGCTAGTTACACTTTGCTTCTGTATTTGAAATATATCTTCCCTTTTTTCTTGGATCATGATACAAGCTGATTTCTTTTCCTTGAAAAGCATAATTGATTTTGACAATTGAAGAGGAATCGTGTGATACGTGATTTCCAATAACAAAGCTAATGAAAAAGAAAAAACAAATAAATTAAAGCTATAATTAATTTCAAGTATATCTTTTTTAAGCTGGATTAGCATTAATTAATTTGGAAAACTAATGAAATTTAGAAGCCATGGCATGAACTTAATAGAATCATCACTTCCGAGTAAAGAAAAAGAATCTATAAGAATCTATCTTATATATAATACCTTTATTATAGTTGGTGTAACTCTAGATTGTCATCTAGGATACTATTAATATTGCAAATGGTGTATTTTTCTATGCCGATCGAGCGAGATGATGGTAAAACTCCAAATCTTTCGTCTTAATTATTGTCTCATTTACTACCGTCTCATTTCATATAATGTTGTAAAATTTTATTTATTCTCTTAATATATTCTATTAATACTTGCCGTTAAATGATAAGGATGAATTGGCAAAAGTACATCGAGTTGAATATATATAGTTACTGAAATAGATAATTAAAGTGAGCATAAATTAAATTTTGAGGATGGTAAGATTGAAAGTTGCGAATTCAAATATTTTCTTTGGTACATATTAGCACTGCAAATGGAAAACCCAGGGGGGTGTATTTTTCTATGGCATTATTGTTAGTGTTATCCATTTTAGGATACATTCTGTCTCCCTCGCATTTATATGATTATTTGCCACATATGTTTTTAGTTTTGCTTGTGGTATTTCTTAATTTTATTTTTTGTAGCTATATATATATATATATATATATTTGTCTTTCTTAAGTTTGCTCTACAAGTTATTTGATTCTTAAAACAATGGTGACACCTCTCTTTATTTCATTCAGTACTCTTTAACATATTTCTTGTAAGGAATAAATAATATGAATGCACGTTAGTTTCGTCATACTTTTTTTTTTTGGGAAAACGGCGAAATAAAATTTTTATTTCTACAAAATAAATTGAATTATCCATGATACAAGTTCCACACTCAATTACAGAGAAAAAAAAAACTTCAAAAATCTAATGAACAAGAAACAACCTCCCAACTTCACTAACCATCCCTCCGTTTCTTCTTCTATATATGCTAACTATTTGACGTCATAGAGGAAAAAAAGAAATACTCTAGAGTCTAGACGAAGAAATAAATCATAATTTTCCCGGAATTAATTAGACTAATATTATGAGCCAAAATGTGTATAATTAATATTATTTCACAAATAACTACTTCATTCATTCATTAATAAGTTATACATATGTTATCAAAAGATAAGTCACATGCATGCAGCATAAATCTATCAAAATGAATGGACTTTTAATAGTTAAAGCGATAGATGGAATATTAGTCTCAAAGCATAGCTAGCTAGTTTATATTCAATTATTTGGTTTATAGCTGATTTTGTAGACATTGAAAGAGATCAATTATATTAAATTCCATTATATAAAAACTTTCCTTTTCCTCATTTTCATTTTGACTTGATCATTTAGTTTCTCATTGTTCAAAATATGTCCCTAACAAAGTGAAAATAAGACTCTTATTTTATGCCGGATTTAGTATATATGTACCCTATACAAACACCAAAACAATTTCGATATATCTTGCTTAAAAAAGGGTTTAATTATATTGTTCCAAAATTAACACTTCCTAATGAAAATCAATATCAATATCAATATTATTTTCTATTACTAACAAAATTAAAGCATTCAATTTAGTATGTTGAATATTTATGGCTTTAGCTAACGCTGAATAAAGTTAAAAACCCTCATTTGGAAATTTACTCCTGGACAGCACTAGTATATATATTAGTCTTCTTTTGCCCAACTCTGTCTTTTTATATGTTTGTTATCTGTCACTTGGTCAATTTCCCAATAAAATCGATCTATTTATTTATTTTTGTATTTGTACGTGACATGCGCGTAACTTTTTGTTCATATATTGCGCATAACTTTAAATGTCTTCGTTATAACTTTTTATTCATATATTGTAATAATTTTCCTTTTATCTTTCTATTAGTCCCAACAATTTATGAAATGCACTTTATAAATTAAATTAGTAATTGAGCACGTTTACTAATTTTCAACATTATTGATTGATTCGTGCATGCATTTAAAGTATTTTTGAATGTAATGTTTAAAATGTTTCAAGAATTAACACACATTTTCTTTGTTTATTGGTTTACGAAAGAAATAAAAACATATACGTACACACCACCACTCATTTTTTATATTGAAAAATAAATACGACAACATATGTATATATTTAAAATATTCTCTCAAATAATTATATTATATTAAATTCAAATTCATATCTAGTCTGTATAATAATAATTTATAATGTATAATGCATCTATAGTTCTATAGATTAAATAACATTATTCATTTTATAACCTAAAAGCCCGTACGGATGTGCTCTGCTCCGCTTCGAAGTTTTTTCCCACTAAGAACCAAGCGGATCGACTTATTAATATACAGTAAAGTATGATAGTAGGACTTCAAATAATTTAAATTAAAATTGTTGATCAGTGATTTTTATGTAAAATTACACAACGAAAGACATGTTAACATCAAAAGAATCATAAGAATTCAATTAACAATAAAAGTATAATAAAAATGTGTTCAAAAAATAATGATGAAAGTTAACTGAAACGTAATTCAAATAATATTTAAATAGTACAAAATAAATCAAAAACTCTGATTAGTTAATAAGTAGCAAAATTACTTAAAAATTCTTAAATTCATAAAAATTAAAAAAAAATTCGGAAAGATCCAAACCACTCCTCAAAACAAGATTATCCGACTAAAGGCCTCCACCTACTCGAGTCATATACGAAGGAACTAATCATACAAAGAGCTAATAACTCTTCAATTATTGATCAATGTTGGCCTGATGAGTTCCACTTTCTCATGAATATATATATATATATATATATATATATATATATATATATATATATATATATATATATATATATATATATATATAATAAATAGTTGGTATGGATCTTTATAGGACATATACCATCCATCCCCGTCAAAACAAGAGTAAACGGTTAGGATTAGAAACTGAAAATAGACGTCTGCTACTAATGTAGCGGACTCCACTACTAGTGCTAGCGGACATTTAAAAAAAATTAAATCATCCACTAATAATAGTAGCAGACGCGCTTTTAGAATTTAGTTTAGGGTTTGACTTTCAAATAGACGTTCGCTACTATTACTAGTGAATTTTTTAAACATCCGCTACTATTAATAGCGGACGTAGATTTTCAATTTATAATCATAACCGTTTACTCTTCTTATTTTGAAGGGTATGGATGGTGTATGCCCTATAAGAATCCATAGCAAATACATACTATGAATCATTCTCCTATATATATATATATATATATATATATATATAGTACGCTTCAAAAATATACCTCCTTAAGTAGTATACATTTATCAACACGACGTCATTTTGAAAATTCTTTGATAACATTTTGGTAAATAAAAAAAAAACAAGTAGAGTCGCGAAATGTCACATCTTTTATTAATATTATTTTAAAAAAAAAGAATTTTCAAAACGACGTTGTTTTGAAAAATGTATACTATTTAAAAGGTATGTTTTAGATCCGTCCTATATATATATATATATATATATATATATATATATATATATATATATATATATATATGTATGTATGTATTCTGAGAAGGTTCGTCAATACTGTTATTTAAGGATTATAGGGTAAGAAAATGATGAAATTGCAGTTGAAGAAAAAAAGAAATTAATTTCTGTCCTGTTATTATGAAAAAACCAATTTAAGTGCCATTAACTTTATCATTTTCATCAAAAAGTAGATAGCTAGCTAGAGATCATGGGGAAACCATACAAAAGAGTGGTGATCTTTCCTCATTTATAATTATCCCCATGAAATAAGGTTTAGTCCCCGTCAATAATTCAATTTATATGTGATCACTTTATTGTTAAGATGAATATTCCTCGATGCAAATTCATTAGGGGTATCTCGTTTTTTATGAACTTTGTGGGTCTTGTCTTGTACCTTATAATCTTTTTCCTAGATAAATTTTATCTCATGCAAAAGTATTTAGAAAGACTCGTAAGATTGGGAAATAACTTGAATCTAGAATGGAAGACTCTTAGCTATGTTTGAAATTTGAAAAACATGAAGGGAAATATTAAAATGAGTTAAATTATATTACAAGTCATCTACACTTGCAGTCTAAAAAGAAATAATTCCAAGAAGATTTTAATCTAATATAATGAATGGTTAAGAACTTTATATTCTTTTCATTTTCCTTTATTTTCTTTCAAGTTTTCTCAATTCTAAACACGTATATTTGATTATACAGTATTTGAAAATCCAAAGGCACTTAAAAATTTTGTCGTTTAAAAGCAGTTTATTTAAAATTAAATTTATTTCAAATGCAATTTAATTATTTAACTCACAATTAAACACAATGTTTCGAACTTAAATGAACAATATTATCCTTTGATGTCGTAATCAAATGCACTAAACACTATCATTACAAATACTGTCTTGCTAACATTATAAATAACCGAACATACTCTTTGTTGGGCATTGCTCACGACTCTCACTCATTTCTCATGAAGTTTAAATTTGCTCTTCCTCCATTCCTATCCACTCGCTGATCGTGGAAGGAGTGAGTTAGTTTATTTTAAAATGAGTATGATTAACAAGTGGATCGGATTGAGATATGACCCTTAAAAAGAGTATTTGAATATAACCCTATAACTTTTACTAGCTTCTGTAAGTATCTTGCTTTGAAGTATAGTATACATGGACCAAGACCTTTTCATGTTTAAGAAAGGATAACATATTCATAAATATATAACTGCTATGGTCAATGTTCATACTTTCAGTGACGTAAAGACAATTAATGGAGATTAGTACTTCAATCATTTACATCATATTTTTAAGCACGTATGAATACTTAATATGCAATTAGTACTTTTAACAAATAATTAACGCATATGGTTGATCACATTATTCTCACATCACAAAAAAAAAAAAATAGAGAGAGAGAGAGACCATATATATGAGATCGATATTTTAAGAAAGGACTGCAAAACTATATATATAATGGTCAAAGCTCCTATCTTTAGTGACGCAACGGCAATGTAGATCACTCTAATCTTTTATATTTATACAATCATTTAAGCAACTTAAGCATAGTTTATAATTAGTGCCTAATAATAATGCATAATATTAGAGTCCATTTGATCGCAGCAAACACACTCGTAGGAAAAAAAAATGGCCAGAGTCCACTAGGGTAGCCCTAGCTAATTAGACTAGTTAATTTACTGAATATTATTTTCTGGTTGGACTACATTTTTGTGTTCTTTGGTCATGATTGATTCGAATCTCTGCTAGCACCTAATTAAGATTGTGTGCTTAGTTATAGAATTAATATGCACCGACAAAAATTCTAAAATAAAAGCAGAAAAGTGAAAACCCATCTAAGTTTGGGACATCGATCAAACGTACAATAATAAATTCCATTATTGATGGATAAGGTACACTAAAGTCCATAAGAATGAATGGATATGTACTTCAATTTCCGCTGCGAAAGCTTGGGGTGAAGCCAGTGCAACAAAATTGACATTTGGCGACGGTATAGA